>CM044955.1:59822446-60204890 GCA_024516035.1 Bactericera cockerelli | reverse complement strand
GAAATCAGTAGGTGCCCTACAGCGCCGCACTTGAAGTAATGATATTTTTCGGTTCCAAGTGCGGTTAGCTTTTAGAGAAGGTGGGTTTTTAGTGGGTGGAAATCCCACACCCCAGGCAGGATCTGGGTGTCTTTGAAAGATTTTTTCCTGCCTTCCATTAAAAAAAAAGAACCCAAGTGCATAATTGCTAATGAACAGATTAAATGAGCACACAAATAGCTCAGTGGTTAAGCACTCGCTTACGATGCGGAAGGTTCGAACCCCCGCGCCGACAAAAATAATCCTGTGTACATATACCGTTTCACCTGCACCAGCCCCTGTGAATATAACTGCCTCGATAATGTTTTTTTTTTTTAAGGATGTAATTTGAAGCCGCGTGCCGTTACACAATTTCGGGGGTCTCAGATTTCTTAGTAATATTATTGGTGCTCCAACCTTAAGGCATAGCCGATGGGGTGGCAAGCCAGGAGGATTTAGTGTATTAAGAAATTCGGTTGGGTAATGGATGGCTTCTTCCTCTTCCACAACAGTGTCTACGGATTCGTAAGTTGATAGTTCAGAAGGCATTCTTTTTAATAGGTCATTAATAATTTCCAGAGCATTAATATCATTCTTTGGTGTTAGTATGGCCCTTATCTTTAGCCAAACAGGGACAACAACACTTGGGTCATCTAGATTGGGGTCGATAGTGTCTAGGAAGGTGTTGTAATCGACTAATGACTGACAGTGTTCGGTAGGAAATACAATTTTTTCATTTTGTTCAGGTAACTGTCCATCACCTATCCGAAGCAAAAGCTTCGAAAAAACTTCTGCATTTTGATCAGCGTGAAGGTGTACACGCATATTCAACTTTAAAGAAAGAATAGTTATCTGTGGCCACAAAATGGATGATTTTAAACATGCCTTCACTTCGTCAGCTCTTGTTCCACGTGGAACAACGGGTAAAGTTTGTCTAAAATCTCCAGACAGTAGCACAGTTTTACTACCCATAAGATTTTTAACACCACGAATGTACTGTAGAGTACGGTCCAGTTTCTCTAAGCCAGTTTTATGAGTCATTGTACACTCATCATATACGATCAACTTGAAATCCCTGAGGACTTTGGCCATATCACTTTGCTTTCCAATAATACAGCTTGGTGTATCTACTGAATTTAAATTGAGCGGCAATTTCAAAGCAGAATGAACAGTGCGGCCTCCTTCTATCAGTGTGGCGGCAATACCGGACGATGCAACAGCAATGGCAATATTTCCATCTTTGCGTATTGTAGCTAACAAAAGGTTTCTTAAGAATGTTTTTCCAGTTCCACCTGGAGCATCTAGGAAGAACAAATTATTACCTACAGAATCAAGAGATGAAGTGACGCTCTGAAGTACAGTTTCATACACGTATCTCTGTTCACTATTGAGTAATGGCACTTTTTCAGAAACGAAAGACCTCATTTGAAAGTGTTGTATGAAATTTCTGCCAAATAAGTTCTGTTGGTAATAATGTTCACATTGCTTGCGCATCATCAAGTAACAAACCCATGGCTAGGCATGCAGCATGGAACGTAGGGTATTCAATGCCGCCTACCATTTTGAGGCTTCTGATTGAAGTAGGTCCTCGCACTTTATGTAGAAGTAATCGTAGGTAGAAACATTCTGAGTCATTCGGATGTACGGTATAAATTTTACCAAGAACCTGGTCTTTTTTTACACCCGGATGTCCTGGAACAATTTTATTGATCTTTTTTTCCTTCCTTGGAACATGTTGTTTTTCCACACATAAAATGCTGGTACTTCATTATAAAAAAGAGTCTTTGCAAATTCATCCTGGTTGCATAGTTGGAAAAACGCCATTAATGTTGTTTCAGGAGGGTTGTCAATTCTCTGTTGGACATTTTCGGTTGTAAAAACTACCCTTTGTCCATTTTCAAAGTGGACGGCCAAATGTATGACAGGAGAGTTTCTTTCATGAGTCGAAAAACATAGTATTGGCCATCCAGCTTGACAATAAGTTGAGAACCCCTATTTTCTTTTAAAATTTGTTTCTTATTATTCCTCTACATCACAAAAAAAGCTGTCTGCCAAATTTCAAGTCATTCGGCTCAACCGTTTTGAGAATCTTGCAAAACGCTAAAATGTCTACTTTTGTCCATAAGTTGAGGACCCCTGTTATCTTTGAAAAATCCTTTCATAGTAAGCTTCTTCATCACTGAAAGAAGTTTTCTGCCTAATTTCAAGTCATTCAGCTCAACCCTTTTGAGAATCTGACAACACTCTAAAAATGACTAATTTTGACCATAAGTTGAGAACCCCTGTTTCCTTCAAAAAATCCGTTCTTAGTACGCCCCTACATCATAAGGAAAAGCTTCCTGCAAAATTTCAAGTCAATCGGCCCAGCCGTTTAGGCTCTGCGTTGATTATCAATAAATGTTAATTTTTGTCCATAAGTTGAGAACCCCTGTTTCCTTCAAAAAATCCGTTCTTAGTACGCCCCTACATCATAAAGAGAAGCTTCCTGCAAAATTTCAAGTCAATCGGCCCAGCCGTTTAGGCTCTGCGTTGATTATGAATGAATGTAAATGGATTTTATATATACAGGGTGGTCCAGAAAGTTTGCACCAAAATGATAGGGGTAATAAAAGAGACCATTTCCAACAGAAATATTCCCGGACATTTTCCTTTATTTTTTGTCGTTTTCAAAATGGCGGCCAAAACGTGTGTTTTTCAAATATTCCGACTTTGGTTGGCTTTTGATTTTTTTATTTTTTTCTGTACCACCTAGAAAAAAACGGATTGCATTTTTGAATTGAAAATAAAATTTTAATTAAAATAAGTTAAATTAACCCGTTCAGTGTTTTAATGATCATGCTCATTTAGGCTGTCAACGTTCTGAACGCACATATTTGAAAAACACACGTTTTGGCCGCCATTTTGAAAACGACAAAAAATAAAGGAAAATGTCCGGGAATATTTTTGTTGGAAATGGTCTCTTTTATTACCCCTATCATTTTGGTGCAAACTTTCTGGACCACCCTGTATAGATAGATTAGCAGAGTCCATTCACGCCACTGATATTTTTTTTGGATCTCTTCTTTGCTTGAAAACAAATCACTTGATGAAAGACGAGTTGATCTTTACCCCTTAAACAAAAAGGTGTCTCTGATCTACTAACTCCGATATAGTAGTCTCGGAGATTGATACGAGAGAGTAAAAACAGCGTGCTCGGAAACATCTTTCTCTGGGAGTGCTGCGGGAATGGATTGGAACTCTCCCGGAGAATGTTTAACCAACTTACTCGGAACCTATCCCGGATCTATGCCCGAGCTAACTCGGGACAAGATCCGAGCTAACTCGTCCCGAGTACATGTTCTCCGAACCGTCTCGGAACGAGATCCAATACCCTGTGGCAACACCGGAAATTGAAAGTAAAATTTGCAAAACATTTTCAAAATCGAGTGAATTCCGAAATTTGAATAGATTAATTAGTTTTCCTGAGATAATTAGTAAAACTCAAATACATAAAAGGTAAAGATATTTTATACAGTATTTTGAGAAACTACCGTCAATATGTGTAATCTCATTCCTAAGATAAAGTAACTTCATAAGTAATTTCACATCAGTGACTTCTGCTCATCCAAATAAGTGATTTAATAAAACGTGTTTTAAGTAATTTAAGTAATGGTCAATATGTCTGCAAACATAATATCTTTTTAAACTGGACCTAGCATTTAAAATAATTATGATCTATGGAGGAAATCCACATGATATTTTCCACCTGTTTACATGTATTGTGCATCCAATCCAACATAGCTTCAACCTGAAGATACCTATTCAAGCTGCCTCCCTCCTCAAACATATTGAACCTGACATGGGATAAGTGAAAGAGACTACAAATTGATGATTTACACAAAATAATAATATCTAACAATTTCTGATAAAAGTCCAACAAGTTGATTCTTCTAAAGTTCCTACATCATAGTTTTAGGGTATAACTAAAAAGAAATTTTTCTCTACTTTAAAAAGTTTACTGTTCTAAAGTGTACCAATTTCCATGCATTAATCATAAGTGAGTTTTACACTCCAATTAGTGGGGTAAGCAATATCTAAACAATATCTTACATTTTACATTGTTTTATAGTCAAACCAGGATATGTATGTGGAAATGCTGGAGATTAACCTGTTCCAGATATTCCACTTAATCAGAATCACACTCTTGACAGGTGTCTGACTGGGGGATTTTAAACAGGGAAAAGACCAGTGTTTTGCTAGACAACTATGAACAGAGAACTGACTAGCTAAAGGCTTTTTAATAGGTTCACATTATTGAAGATTTGACTATACTGTTCCATAATCAATAGATCCTGTGTTCAATTCACAGTTTTTTTTTCTTTCAAACAGCAATTCTGTTCCCTTTAAAAATGAGGCATTTCTAGCCCTTATCAGGCTAAGTGAGGTTAATGTGGGTAGCTGGGACTATTCCCAGTAAATTCAGTATACAACCCCCATTTTTATTTTAAATAAATCTGTTCTCCGAAGATGTGAGGCTGGTATATCTAGCCCTACTCAGGCTGAGTGAGGTGAATGTGGGTATCTGGTACTGTTCCCATTAAATTCAGAATGAAATTCCCATCCTCACTATCTCAAATCAGGACAGGGGTTTTTCATGAACCAGCTATAACATAAAAAAAAAAAAAAAATATTGTAAGTTTAGAAGAAGTATTAAATGTTGCAAATTTAGACATTTTTTTTACTTGTAATAAGTACATTTTTTACTATAATGTGTTCATTAATTTTAATTTTTAAAACAGTAGCTTGCATTATTCAGGATTTGACTACTCCCCGTAATCTAAAGATTTTGGTTCATTTTTGTTGTTGTGAAACAGATAATTCTCCTTCTTTAGAAAATATGAGGCTGACATGTGTATACACAGCCTTTATCAGGCTGGGTGAGGTTAATGTGGCTACCTGGTACTATTCCAGTAAATTCAGAATAAAATGGCCCAACCCAGGCTCAGTGAGCTTAATGTGGGTAACAGGTTTGTGAGTTTCCTGCAAATGAGGGTAAAACCTCGGTCATGATAAGACTATGCAATTGAGGTTAAACCCACTTTAATCAAACAAAAAAAAATCTGGAAGACTGTTCTTTTTTTATGAATGCCATATTATAGTCAAAATTCTCTCTGGGTTCTATTTCCTAATTTCATCTTTAATAATCTCAACTTCTGTTCTGGTATTCTTTGTCTTCAGGCAGCCTGCTGCTGGGCAGGAAGATGGCATTTCAGCACATCTCTCTCTTAATTACCTATATGTATAATAGATTTAGATTAATTAAGTCCACTTGGCTTAATTTATCTGCTGATTCTATGTATTATATTCTGTTTGTTTCATGTTTTTGTTTGTTACATATTTTTGCTTTTAATTCTTTTACCATGAAAATGGAAAAATATAAAACTGAAAAACACAAATTGTCTTCTTATTTATTAATGTTAGCATTTCATCAACAGCTTTTCATCATTGTAGAACCAAATTGCCTTGAAATAGTATATTTTTCATCAAATCCAAATTAATTTTAAAAATTTCCTGTGAAATCACAATTTTCAATTTTTTCCGGGCAATGGCGGTGGTATGAAATTCAATATGGAGCCCCTTAATTATTAATTAGGTATTCAATTTCCAAAACCTTGTAAAAATAAGCTTAATAAAATGCTCAGGGGGAGGAAATAGTAAGCTTATAAAAGTGTTTCTAAAATGTTAAGCCTTTTCAAAATAAGCTTTATAAAATGTTTGAATCTTGTCAAAATAAGTGTTTTTAAAATCTTTTTAAACACTTTCTGTGCCGTCTGGGTAGTCTGCTGTGACTAAAGATAGAGATACTTTTAAGATGTGAACTTATGTGATACTTTTATTTTCATGTCAATTTTTTTTCTAATGTTTCTAAATTGATTGCATAAATATATTGATACCTTAGATTCCTTGGGTCAAATAAGCATGGATTATATCTATCAACTAGGGGTCAGAAATGGACCCTAACTGAGTTAGAACTGACTTAAACTCGAAAAATTAATATTAAAAATTGAATTCGTATCCAATGTCCTATACATATGTCCTAACTAAAGGGCGGGGTTATTGGTTATTGCCTATGGCAATCTCTTTATTCCAATTGTTTCTAGTCTCTTATTGGGATTTTTCATTCTTTAAGGTTTATTCTTCTTTTTTTTTTGTTTTGTTCTTAATTATTTTATTTTAAATTTCACAATAAAAAATATGTTCTATTATAAAAATGTGTCGTATTATTTTTAGGTGGTTTTACAGCTAAAATTCCCAGGGTATTTAAAACGGTCTCTGGTCTAGAAGAGACAGTCCCCGAGAATGTTCTCGGAGACGGTTCCGAGAAGGCTCGGAGACAGTCCCGAGAATGTTCTCGGAGACGGTTCCGAGAAGGCTCGGAGACGGTCCCCGAGAATGATCTCAGAGACAGTTCCCGAGACCGATCTTGGAGCAATCTCGAGCACCAGCAATCGACGCTACGGTGCGGACGTAGACTGTCCCGTAGCAGTCTCCGAACGGTCTCCTAGGTGTCTCCGATATCATTTTTTGGGATCCGAGACAGGACGATACAATCTCGTTCCTAGATCTCGGAGATGGTTCCGAGACTGTTTTTTGTTTAAGGGGTACAGTTGTTTCATACATCATTATACCTTATTGATTTGCTTTCAGGATTTTGTTTTTTGTTACAAATGAAGCAGCTTGTGATGGTTGAACTTATAATATATCTTAAATATTATATTCTTGCTTGTAAAACGAAATTTGAAATGTGCAAAGTGCGAGAAGCTAAAACAATTCAAACAAAGCTTTAGCGAGTTGATTTTTTTTTAAACGTGAATGAGATTCGATCTTGTTAAAACCATTTCTCATTACACTAGTATAATAAAGTAAATGAAAGCCCTTACAAAATAGACAGCTATCATTTTTCTTGAGTGAGGAAACAAGACTTACATTTTCTTTGGCACTTCTTGGCATGCGCGGGTTCCGAACCTTTTAAAGAATGTATCTTAAAGAATGCGCTGGATTAATTATTTCAGTTCGTTCTATGACGTGAACGTAATCTTTTACAAACTGCAATAGTTCTCTGAATTTAAGTGCTGATCTAGTCACTATTGGCTAGAACTATTTTTTACTTATTATCACTTTTCTGTCCAAAACTTTTGTAAACTTTCAATACTCTTCGATTGTTTTATAATGTGATTGAAAAGTAGACAATGACAAAGACCACTTTGCTGCTGTTAAGGTTTTTTTTTTCCGTTGCGGCGTTTTTTTTTTTTTTTTTTTTTTTTGGAATTAAAAAAAAAAAATCTACATTAAAACCAATAGGAGAATCTGTGCCAAGTTGGTAGTTGTTTCGGAGTAGTCCAGTTGTTTCGGAGTTCTGTTGATCATGAAATTCATGAATGAGTGTAAATGGAGTTTATGTAGGTATTAAGATTACTGGAGAATCCTGAACCTTGGATAATTAATTTCTCAGATAGGCTATTCACATGATCCATGTCTTCATGAACATACGTCCTTCCCTCCATTCTCATTACTTCCAGAATGTTGTATTCTCCATTGTTTATTTCCTGCTTTAATTCTTGTTTCGATAGTTCCAAGTCAACTTCTTGAATCACTCTTGTTCCAGGGACCAATCGGAATAAAAACCTCATGGGTTTCTTTCGATTCCCGGCTATCAACCAACTTGTTAGCTACGCAATTTTACATTTTCAAATCCGTATGGAAAAAAACCTCGTGGCTCTTTTCGATTAATCCTGGCTATCAACCAACTTCTTATGTATAAGAAGAAAGAAAATCCAATTCCTATCTAGAGAGAGAGAGATAGTACTTTGAAAGTGTGCCGTTCAATCGTAAATTATAGGTGTGCGGGATTGAGGTAGCACCAAATGAAATTCACGTAATTATTACGATTTTAAAATATTTCTCAACAGATAAAATTGATAGTCACATCCGATTCATTTGACTGCCACAATACAATTGAAAAAAATATGTTAAATAGCTAACTTTGTAATTATATCATAGCTGAACGAGGTCAATAATAGTGATAAAAAGGTCAAGTTTTAAGGGGAGTTTTAAGCAGATGAATTTTTTAAGCATTATGAATTAATTAAGATACTTTACGTTGACCTAAAAACTAGTGCTCAATCATTATTATACAACAAATAGTTTGTTAAGCTGTTAAACGCTAAAATGTTCATGAATCCCGCTGTGATAAATGCACGCTTACATTTGACGCTACATAGATTTTACTTCCCTGAAATTTCTAATTTCAGCTATTTGCCCACGTAATAAATTAAAATTCGTTTGTGTGTGAGTTACCTATGTTGAATGTTAACGATTATCAAACAAAAATAGAAGAGGGTTTTATGTGTAAAAGGAAAATATTATTTTAAACTCCAAGATCATGACTTAAACCACTTTAAACTTCTTTTCTAATCGTGACGTTGTATTTATACATTTTATGTATTTCATGTTCATAAAAAATAAAATTGAAATTTTAGTAGATGTGCTTTTTGTTCACGTTAGGTAATTCAGAGGATTCTAGACTTGGTGATTTTTTTTCAAGAGCTTTGAATTCTTCATGTTCAGAGTATTCTTGAAAGATTTGGTCCCATGCAAGAATTCGTGACATGTTTTGACAAATGGGCAAAAATTTATGTTAATTTTTGAAAAGCCTTATTTATATTATATTTTACGATAGAATCTCACTGTTATTTTTCCTCTGTTTCAGGCAATGCTGCAATTGTCAATTGCAGCCGCTTGCTGCACATTTCTACTGATATCCTCTGCAACTGCTGACGAGGTGGAGGATGCAAGATGGAAAAGACAAGCTTCATCAGATAGAGAGAGAAGGATTGATGACTGGGTGCCGGTTACCGATCCATGTCCAACATGTAAAAGACCATTGATTGGAGAGCAGAGGCCTGGGCAGTCCGACGATATCTCAAGTCTCCTCACCCCTCCATCTTTTGGAAAACCAAGGAACTTGCCCCTATCTATTCAAGGGCAAAATACAGTTCAGTTCCCTGCCAATAATGGACCATTTCAGTTGAGACAAGCGAATGGTGCACAAAACTTCCTTCAGCCAGGTCAACGCAATCCATTTATTCAGGAAACCAAACAACAGCCATTTTTCTCGGCACCACAATCTCAGCCTCAGCAGAGTATCGGCTTTCAACAATCACCATTTTTCATTCCTCCACAACAATCACGCTTTCCATTACTGAATCAACCGAAACCCCAGTTTGATTTCATCCAACAGCAATCGGTTAACAGTAGACCACAATCTTTACCACCTCAGTTTAACAACAGATTACCACCAAAAACAAACACGTTTCCTGGAGTAGTCACACCAGTTCAAATCGGCGCTTTACAGAATGAAAATGAAGAGGTTCAACTTTTGTATGTACCAGTAGAAACATTGCAAAAAAATAAACTTAAAGACCTCAAACCCTTTGGTAAACAAAGTTTTGAGAAAGGACCACCTTTCCAACAATCACCTACTCCTCAAAGTATATTAAAAGATCAGCGATTCACACCTCCAGCTGAACAGTTGAATCAAAGAGAACCAAAGCAAAACTTTAATGGCGTTCCACCTCAGTTCGGGAATCCGCCATTTTTCCAGTCTCAACAGATCGGTGACACCAAATTTAACACTGTGTTTGACCAAAACTTTAGGTATCCAGGTTTCCAACCATTCTCTCAAACTCAAGCTCCACAACAACCGCCACCACCTCAATCTTTCATGACATTCGAAAATCAGAACAGATTTGAGTTTGCTCAACAACAACAACCACCAGCCATACCCTCAACTCAACTAAGACAGAGTACTCAGGCATTTAACCAATTTTTACCTCAAACACAGCCTCCTCCTTTTACAAACCAGGTTGACAATAAATTTGCACCACCTTTCCCGTCGAACCCACCTCCTAACCAACCTCCACTTGCTGTGTATATGGAAAGAAATGAAAATTCACAAGACGTGTTGAGTATTTTGAAGGAAGCCAAAACAATTCCTGTCTTAGACCAAGTGGAAGAACAAACACCGATTGTGTTTGTGGGTCCATCTAGTTTAGATCCACCAAAAGGATATGTGAAATTTGATTTACCGTACTTGTCTTCTATTGAAAGTAATAGAATAGAAAGAAAAATAGCCAATTTGCCATTCTTTGTAGCACCTTTGAACTTTAAGCCTCCTCCAGGCTACTCTAAAATACCGTTCCCCGCCCCTCACATAGGATCTGTCGTCATATCAAATTCAACCGTGTTCAAAGATGCTTTGGAAAAAACTTCAACTACTCATAAAGTTTCTTTCAGTGCTTTTGATTTCACAACACAGAAAACTTTCCCTGAAATCACACAATCTCCAAACTTCTTCGAAGAGACTAGATTCAATGAAATCTCATCAACAACTCCACTGCCATCAACATTTAAGCAATTCACATCAACGCCTCCTTTCGAAAGCACGCAGAAGCAAAAGTTTGAAACGGCTCGTCCTCATTTTGATTATCAAGATGCCCAATTCACTAGAAAGCCAACGATAGAAACTTTACCAACTTATGCACAAAACAATCAATTCACACAACCACCTCCTGAATTCAAACCAGAGTTTGAAAAAGCGCAACCTCAGTACAATGTGGATATACAACAGGATACACGTCAGCCACAATTTGTGCAACAACAGTTCAACACAGAAACGCAATTTTCTCCAGAGCAACCGGCAGTAATACCTCAGTTCAGTGCTGGAAAACCTACCGATGTACAGCAAATGCGCTTCTTATCAGCGTCAACTCAGTTGGATGGAAAACAGCCTTTTAATGATCAGCAGCAACAATTTAATGTACAGCAAGAAACCACAACAAACCCTTCCTCTTTTCAACAATTTGAAACACAAAAACCACAATTTGAAGGCGAACAAGTCACATATCAGACATATAGCGGACAGTTCAACACAAATAACCAAGAACAAAAAGTTCCGGAATTTGTTAATCAAAGAGAACAAGAATTGATCAACCAAAGAGAGCAAGGTTTTTCACAAACTAAAACACCGCAGTTCGATTCTCCAAATACTTTCGGAACAAACCAACCTCAATTCGTTAACAATCAACAAGTGCAGTCTGACATTGATTCACAGTACAATAGCAGAGATCAAATTTACAACCAACAAAACTCATTCGTGCCTCAAAATAATGACTTTGCCTCTCAACAAAATATTCCAACCGAAGAACAAAAAGTTGTGTCTCAACAGTTCCAAAATGAATTTACAACAGAAGCGCCAGCTCAAGTTGAATCCACTACTGTTTATATTCCACGAAGAAAAACAACGCCAAGACAAGAGTACAAGTCCTCAACCGTACAATATAAAGCATCGACTCCTCCGCCAAATTATAACCCAAGACGAAACAGAAAACCACTATACAGAGGAATACCTAAAAACTTGGGAGAAATTCAAACGACAACATTAGCATCGCCTGCAACTGATTCTAATGAACAGCAAAGACTTCTGTTTACCAACTCTGATATAACTAAAAGCAACCAAGTTGAAACTCACTACGAGGAACCTTCGGCCAACAGGTACGAAAATAAATATGAGACATTCAATCAAAACAAAGAATATCAAACTGCCAGTGAATCGTATTACCAACCAGAAATAGAAAACACCGTTGGGCCTGTTTTTGAACAAAAAATAACCGAAAATTATCAAAAGACCGAAAAAGATGAAACTCTTGACAAGATTACGGCACCAACACCTAATTATTCAAACTTCCAAGGTATCAACCAATTTTTCAATCAGGTGATACAAAAAGAAAACGTTTATCCGACGAATGAAATAATAACTACTCCCGCTGACCTGCCTATAACTCAGGCACCATTCTATACAGTCCAACAGGAAACAACTCCATCGCCTGTTTACACAGAAAGTTCAGTTCAAACTGAATCATCTTCTCAACAGTCGGTGTCTGTCAACGACCAAGAGTATACCAAAAAGCCTAGCTACAGTGAAAAGAGGCACAGGTACAGGCAAAAATTACAAAACACGGTTACCACCCAAGAAAACACACCCGTTTACGACAGTACACAAAAGACTGAGTATAGTGAGACTGAGAAACCTTTGAGAAATAAAAACAAATATAGAAGTAGACAAAGAACAGGTAGCAGAGGTCAACATACAACAAGCACTGAAGCGGCAGTAGATGAAAACATACCTGCTCATTTCTCTTCCATCAGAGGTCAACATGAAAATACTCATCTATCTACTGATCACTCAGAATATGAATCTACGAGCACTGAGCACGCATCCACAAAAATAGACGTTGGAAAATATGGTACTTTCAAGAGAAGAAGACCAGTGAAGGCATATGAAAGAACAACTACTCCAAGAGAATCTGAGTTCTCCAGTGTAGAATACGAAACAACTGCCGCGACAGTTTCGGCCACTCGGCCTTACAGGACTAGAGCCAGGACCACTGCATTCCCAGGAGAGCGAGTGTTGAGACACCGTACAAGAAAGCCAACAACAACAACAACAACCGTGCCTGAGACATCAAGTGTATCTGAATATACGGAAACAACCACACGTGGGGAAGCAAACACAAATGTTGATTGGGGTAGCTATGTAAGCAGTTTCAGTCCATCAGCCCAAGGCAACGACGTCCTTGGTTCTCTTGACGATCAAAACAGAATATCAAAAACCGAAGAGAACTCCATTGACCAGCAATACACAGTCCAGAGAAGTCAGAGCCCGATAACACCGCCCGATCAAACATTGTACTCGACCAATGATCAAGAATCAGTTTCTCAGTTCGATAATAGAAAATTCTCATCGAAAAAGTTACACTCTGGATTTGTTGAATCTGATAACACACAACATGACTTACCTGTAGTTCCTAGTTTTGATTCACAACTAGACTCCCAATCCCAAGTTAAAGAAGAGAGAAATCTGCAAACATTCGAAGTGGAGGACAAGTCAGCATTGGACAAAGGGACTGATGGAAAGAAAACATATGATCCTACCACTGGCAAAAAAGTAAGTTTAGTTTTAAATAAATTATTTTTGGCGAGACGATACTCACTTAACCATTAAAAACTCCCGATCCCTCTAGAAAAACCTTTATTTAGAACCGCTTGAAGAAATATTACATCAATTTTTTACATTATGTAAGTCAATCAATTTTCTATTCAAGAATGCCTTAAATGTATACTATAGATAGGTCAAGGCGACTACTTGAAAATTATACATACCTAAAACTTCGACTGTGCTTATTGTAATGCAGACAGTACATTTAATTTTACACCATTTGGATGTTGTTTGTTTGGTGAGGTATGTCCGGGTCCATCCGTTCATCATTTTTATAATTCCAAAATTTATTTGAGATATTTTATTGAAATTTCAAAAAAAATAATATATAAAAAAAAACTTAGAAATAATCAAAATATTGTTTTATTTTCAGGCTGGAGGTAGAAGAAGAGGACAGTGGGTGCGTGTGCGTGTAAAGAAACCCAACCAGGAATATTTTGAAACGGCAGAGTCTCAAAACGTGGCCAATATTGGAAATTCCGTACAAAACCCAACAAAACCAAGCGTTGAGCGACTCTCAAGTGAAGAGTTCGCCAAGTTACAAGCTAACAGTAAGGAGCAAATCAAAGTAGAAGATCATGTGTACTTTACCACAACGACTGAGAAATATTCCACAACCAGTGAAGATAGCCCTTCCAAGTTTGACTTGGAAAAAGGTGTGTCAGCAATGATCGCTGAGTTTATGAACGTTGATGAGGATGAATCGAAAGATAACGCGAAAGAGATTTTTGAACAAGTAGAATCAAGATCCACCGAAAAGCCAATTGTACAGACGGTTGAAACAAGTGTTGAAGATGAACAAGTTTTTGAATCTCCCATTGTTACTGAGGAGCATCTAAAACCCTCAGATGCAACATTCGACAAAAATGTACCCTTCGTGTCAGATAAAATCAACAACAAGGTACTGGGATCTGACGTACAAAATAGAGATGAATTGATATACACTGAAGAAAATGTTAACGAGAATGTTGGTAAAGTTGCAAGCTTCAATCAAAATGAAAATACTTATCAAATTCCTTCAATTAATGAGAACATACACTATTTGAACCCCGTGTCGTCTGAAATGAGCCATGGAGTTTTTCAAAATCAAAACCATGAAACCTACAGCGAAGAGATAGATGAAATTGCATCACAACCAAAAGAAAGGGAAATAAAACATACCGTAAACAGCAACTTGAATTATGAGTTTTCCAACCACAAGTATGATAGCAAAGACTACGTTCCTGAAGTACAAGATGTAGAAATTCAGGGAGACAAGGGAGTGGAGAAGATTGTAGAAGAAGTCAGTTCAAACACAACGTCAGTACCTTTACTGACGACGGACAGACAAGTCCAGGAAAGTCCCAAGGAACTTACCACAGTTCTAACTGATGTGCCGGACACAACTACAAGTAAGAAATTAGTAATTATATTTCAAATTTAAAATCCAATGTGACTACTGTGTGAGTATTATGGTTGGGAAATGTGTTGGTGTGTATATGTTTTATGTGTGTCAGGGCCTGGCCAAGTGGGTGCTGCCCGCTAGTTTATTCAAGAGATATCCATTTCCCTCACTTTGTTTCTTTTTACATTATTTTCATAGGACTTAGATGTTCATTATCAGATCAGATTCATGGGTTGGCCACAAAAGTAACCTAAACCTTACCGTCAAGAAGTTACGAGTTTAATTTCCGTCAATTACCGAGTTTTCAAACTCATCATTTTAGTGCAGTTAAAATAATATCCTCGGGAAAATTTAATTTAAGGTTATTTGTCGAGTGAATGATGTGTAAAACCCCCTTTTTTGCTAAAACTCCCCTTTTTGCTTGTATGGAAATTTTCTTTTTCAAACAAAAGTCTGTCTGGGGGACTATAAACAGGGAGTAGACCAGCATTGGCTTGGTTCTGGGGCCCTTGTCAATTATTCTTGACAATTATTCCTCCTTTTAAAGACAGTGGTAGAAGTGCTGAGTCATTCCTCCACTGTTCATGTTCACGATGACGCCACCCTATGATGATGATGATGATGATGATGAAACAAAATTTCACTCAGGTTGAGTGAGGTTAATTTGAGTAGCTTGGTTGTTTGTTCACGAATAATGGGTAAAACCCCCTTCATGATTTGACCATCTAGTTAAAAGCATCATTAAACCCAAATAAAACAAAAATCAAAGACAACGCAATACACGGTCAACATTGAATTTATTTCTGATCTTTGAAATTTGTTTATACAATCAGGAATATTTCTAATGTTTGAAACCAATAAATTTTTATTTTAACTTGTAATTTTTTAGTACAAGATCAACGAAATATATTTCATATCCAAACCACAATTTAAATCCTGTGATTGAATCCATTGTAGGCGGATAATGTTTAGTTGACAAGAACTTGTCATTATTTTGATGTCATCTAATTTGCAACAGCAAAAAAAATCTCTCAAGGTTACATCTCTCATTTGATGTCATCTCCTTTTGTAGATCCATGCATCAGTAGAAACTTTAAGTAGGTACCTGTAGACCTGCTAATATTTGCAAGGAGTTATAACTTTCCTGGGGTGTTTTTTCCACAAGAAGTGGTTTTCAAGTGGGTATTAATTACATCGAAACAAAAGCATAAGGGATGTATATTTATAAAAGTCGTAATCGAGTAGTAAGTAAGTTAGTCTATTATTTTCAATGATTGGCAATGTTTTTATTCCTCCCCAGGTGCAACGGACTCAGAGGGACTGACTGAAGACTACAACGGGGGCTTCACAACCGACTCATCTCCAGTCAGTGCTACGACTCACTCAAAAGTGTTGGGCACCTCAACCACGACGGAGATTTCTCTGGAGACTGAGATTTGCTACAAAGGAAGGTGTATCAAATCCAAAAAGAAGAGGCCCCAATATCAAGATTTGTTGAAAGTCTGAAAATAATATTAAGTGAACTTGTAAAAACTATCCATAATGTACAAATTTTATTAGGACATATTATGATACCTGTCCCGGTAGCTCCGTTGTCAAGGTGTCTGACTGTTAATCCAGAGGTCGCGGGTTCGAAAATCAGCCGGAACAGGTCAAGTTATCATACCATTTGGGATTTTTACCACTTACAGTGTTGGGCTTACTGCTGGAATAATGAGACTTGTTAGTCCTAATCGGTCAGTATTAATAGGGTGATATTACTATTATACCTGTTCAATAACATTGAGAGGTGTTCGCACTGCTTGGATAGAAAAATAATAGCTCAATATTTTTGTGTTTTTTTCTTACTTCAGAGTTATGTCTCTTACTGGCATTGATTTGAAATAATTGACAGAATTGAGGCTCAAATTAGTAGATTAAATACTCTTATTAAATCTATCAAGGTTTTATCAAATGAACGCATTTAGGTTTTGTTTTGACATGGGTATTAATTTCACATTCCGTTGGACTGTTTATCATTTTTTCTGTGACGTGATAACTTCTTAATGGATCCATAAAAATTAATGATATATGACATTTATGTATACATAATATATAGACTTATAGAGGTCTTGGAACTTGTCCTGTTGTTTTGTGCTTCATTGGGACCAGAAAGGGCGGTTCTTTTTTGTGAATTTTGAATTTTTATGTACTGACTTTAATTTTATACTGGAGCATGTGCAAAAAATTCAGTGCAAAGAAAATTGTCAACCATTCTGTGACCTTAAGACTTGAAAGGGTCACCACCTGGCGGCAAAAAAATTAAACCAATTATTTTTGTCTAAATGAGGTCTACAATTCACAGAACTCTATGTAAAATAGAACTTATAAGTAAGAAAGACATTACACATCAATTAATATAGGTACACATGTATATTATATACAATCATCTATTTATGTATATTAGTATATTATAAATAATAATCTCAAAGGCTTACGTAATTCAACGTCGGTTGCTCTATCATTGAGATAACTAAGTATAGGACATAGGTATTTATAATTATTAAATGTTGAACAGTGGTAAAGAGTGAATAACATTTTTCTACAATACTATAATATTATTTAAAATAGACCATTTAGTAGATATTGTTTCAAGTGTCGGTTTTCTTGTACAAGAAATGAATTTAGTTTGTTTTTTTAAAACACTTGTTAAAATAAATAAAATGTACTTAAAATATTTGTATTATAACAAAAATACGTCTAATGTTGAATTATTCCTTGAATTATATAAGTACGACATTAGCTAATAAAAGTACGATAGATTAATGTCATAAAAGTGATTACCAAATTAAATATGACATTGAATTCTGTAATATATTGTTACAATATGACATTTTACATAAGAAAATATATATTTACTATTTTAAGCTGTGGATCTGGTGCAGGATAATGAAAGCAAATCGTTTCAGTTACGAAAATCTTGCTTCTTACATGCAGTTTATTGTAAGGAAATATTTTGATTTTTTTTTTTTTTTTTTTTTAAATATTTCATCAGTCCTCTAGAGTTTTGTTATATTTTTTTTTTGCTAAATATGGGGAGTTGAATCTGTCTTCGCCAATGTTATCCTAATTAATAAATAAAAAAATAGAATACTTTTGTGATAGGCATTGCACTGGTGGTAATCTTGAACCTGGAAGTGATTACATCGGTTATTAAGATATGGATATTTAAACATCTATCTCACTATCACCAATTGTAAAAATGCTGACTTTTTTACTTCTATTCAGATTTTTAATCCCCCGAAATTTTTTCCTAATTTTTTGAAAAACTTCACCCTTCGTTTCCGGAAGATACATGCTTGTTATTTTACTAAGAGAAATGAAGAATAGCGACATGAGAAAGAGACACGTACCAAAACCTATGAAATGAAGATACGGAGAGAGAGACACAAAGACAAAGGTCAGAACTGTCCCGAAGCCATACAGAACAGACAGACAACTTGACATTGTCTCGTGAGAGAATATTTCGAAATATAATACATGAGGAACTATGAAAGAACTTAGAAGAAAACTGACACTGAACATTACAAAACTGAGCAGGAATAACCAGTCGGTGAACATCTGTTCTACGTCATCACCCGGTAGACGGAATGACACAAAGTTCCAGAATATACCAAGAAGAACCAAAGATATGGTCACCAAAGAATAACTCGTGACTAACAACTTTTTCCTCCTGGAGGTTACTAGAACTTTGATGGAAGCTACTAAAATTAAAATAGGCAATATAAAAATAATACTATTTACACCTAACGGTCTCAAATTTTCAACAAACAAATACGCAACAGGAGGGTATAACTTGAAAAACACGCATGAGTTCAGCGCAGTCCCAACCATAAACACAAGACTCAAATACAAAGCGTTCATGTTTGCTTTCGACCTAAAACACGTCCAGCTTAGAGATTTATTCTTCTCGGTAAACTTAGAAAGGACAATGGTCATTTCGTAAGAAACCAAGATTTCATTTTTTCTATCCTTGAACCACGAAATCGATTTCCGGGCATTTTCGACGTCATTCTTTTTGAAATAAAACGCAGGAGATTCTGGAAGAAAAGAAACACAGACAAGCGACAGGAGCAGCAAACTAATTGAAACATAAACTAAGTATTGAAAAGTGAACCACATGAGGACTAGATTGGTCAGGTATATCCCCAAAAACAACATGGATGAGAAGATGACGCTGGTGGGGACAAACATCTTCTCCTCGACACATTCAGGAAGGTAGAAGTAACTGTTGATGAAACAGCTAGAACTACTCACACCCCCCAGCGCAAACCCGATGACTATATTTGTGAAATCCTCTGAGATCAGATACAAAGTGAAACTTATCAATAAAATAAAACTACATAACAAATTGGTGACTTTTCTGCCGAAATAGTCTATTATCTTCCACCACAGTAGAGAACTGACGCAGCACCCGATAATGAAAGCGTATTTCAACCAGATGAGGAGCAGACTTTGTTGATTGCGGCTACAGAACTGGATTGTCATCAAGATGGAATCATTGGACGACATCAAGCCCAGCAAAATGCCGCACACTAGCGTGTTGAGTCCCACTGAAACAGAGGAATGGGAAAGAGACTTTAGATACGTGTTGTGCGAAATAATGTTTGCATTTATCAATGAAATTTACGATTTGCTTAAGCGAACTAAAGGTGCGTTTATCAATTTTATTATCACACTAATCGATTTTATTGATTGACTTTATTTATTAAACCCTTAATTTTAGTTCTTCACTAACTTCCAAAAGTATGTCACTGATAAACACACCAACATCACAAGTAGTAGTTACATAAAATAGTATGGTCCACAAATATTGGAGAAGTGACTTTCGCTACGTTTTTGCAATAGATTCCAACTAGTGTAGACTATTATTAAGTTTGGCTTTCTTTTCAATGGTAATGTTCCTGCTCTTCCACTTAAGCAGTTAGAATTTATTGTTGTTATTGTTGAAATTATTGTTATTGTTGTTTTTTTTTAAGATACTGCAAAAATATAGTTCTGAAACTCTCTAGCCAGGGTTGGAGAATGTCTAGCAGCTTCTGGTAATGAATTATAGAAATAAATTCTCATATGCAGATGTACGGTGTAGATATAAAGAAAAAGTTAATAATCTACGAGAACCAAATTTAGTTTTTAAAAAGCTATAAAAAAATATTTTCCGGGTTGACTGTAAAAATTGATTTAACGGGTCGTCCCGAGCAAAACCTACTTTAACCGGCGGATGTGAGTCCCTTTGAATACAAAATTTGTATTTTACATTTAAAGCAAATAAATGTAAAATACATTATGGTGCCATGAACCTGGAAAATGGATAGAAGAGATTGGAAGAATGTGATGGTTTGAACTGGAGATGGGAGGACCCCTGTCTTTTTAAAGCAGAAAATTTCCCTCGCCGTACAGAGGGGAAATGCAGCGAGTATATTGGGCTCTTTGCCATCAAGTATCAATATGGATGGGATGTTTTACTTGTAATAAAAATTCAACTATCTTAATAACTGCAAGGGCAAATTGAAAGAAGAAGAAGACGACAAAGACACTTGATTGGCCGGTATTATTTCTAAAAGTACTCACTTGAGAAAGCTGACCAACACTGCCTGACCCAGCCAGTCTTGGCGGACTGAGGGAGCGGGTCGTCCACATCCTCGGTGTGATACTTGAAGATGAAGTTGGGTATGATGGCGTCTGCAGCACTGGGGGGACGGGACGAGGCAATGAGCGTGTCGGAACTGCTGTGGAAGGTCTTGGACTTCTTGAAGATGTTCTTGATCACAGTCACCGAGAGGCTTCGCGTTTTCGAGAAGGACTTTCTGATCTCTTCATGGATGGACACCGTGATGGAGTTTTTCTTCTCCCTCGGCTCAATGTCAGGGTTGTCCGCATGCTCGTTGCTAATTTTGCTAGCGAAAAAATTGTTGGTACTCTCACTACTGAGAACATTTTCGACGGCACCACTCTCGTTTGGACGGACTTCTGCGGATGATTTCGTTTTCGGCAATGTTTCGTTGTCTTGCTCCTTGTTGTTCCAGAAGTTGTGTTCTGAATTGTTGGCCACGGTTAGAATTTGGTTGTTTCTCTGCGAGAAAAGATACCCGGGCGTTCTTTCAACTCTGCCCACTTTGCGCACTTTTTTGTACTTCGACCAGGTGTCTTCAGTGGTTGTGGTGTTGTTTGGATCCGGATCTGTTTTGTTTTTTCCGTCCGAGCTTTCGTCCTCCTGAAGAGCCATTGTGTTCGTCTAGCTCAATGCAGAAGATGTACTCTGTCTCCTTGGGAAAGCCCTTGATGTTCAGTGAAGTAAAAATATTTATTTTTTCGTGTGTTTTGAAATAGGACGCATGTCATTACCTATGTACAAGGACAGTTTTTGATGGATAGTTTTTGTTTATCTCCAAAAGTATATTTTCTACTTAATTGAATCATTGGAAAGTCACTTGTAGCTGCAAGTTGTGTGATGATTACAAATCTCTCTTCGTTTCCTAGATCCAACACAGCATTACCTGAAAAAAAAAAAAAAAAAACAAAAAAGTTAGTTCGATACAATTTGTATAATGTTTGCAAGAAATAATTATATTTATTTATATTCTATTTCATCGTGATGCTGGCATTCCGGTCGAACCTAGGCTGGGTGAGATTAATGTGGATAGCAGGTTTGTGAGTTTTCTGCAAATGGAGGGTAACACCCCCGTCGTAATATCCATGCAGTTGAAAGCGACGTTAAACCTATAAAAAAATTCATGAGAAGATGAAAGTTTCAGTTAAGGTACCTAAAACACTGTTACTGTTCCCACTCAGTCTTGCTATTGAAATTCTTTCTATTAGAAATATTGATAAAGGAATTGCTTTGATCTGCTTGTTTTTTCTTTTATTAATTCTTTTATAAATAATTCTTTCAGACAAAATTAGTTTTCTTTTGATAAGCATTGCAGAAGATTCTTATTATTCACCATGAGGTGACACTTTTGTAGTGCAATAACTGATGCATGTTTGTAATCAGGCGGGGCCGGTGCTAAGGAGCTAAGGAACTGCAGCACCCCCAGACGAAAAAGAAAAGATTTTCTCAAGTCCCTGCTCGTACACAATGAAAATCATGACATATTTCTAGATAAATGAATGCATAATTATTATGATTGGCATGGTAAACAATCTCTTTAGATACTGAAAGAGCGACTTTAGAAATCCCATTTTAGTCTGGTTTATGTGGCAGCAGGGCAGTAGCCCCAAAACATTTTCCCACCGGCCGCGCCTGTTTGTAATGATGGTTCAGTCTCACTTTTGTATAAGTTCGCAGGATATACCTAAGTATATCAGAAGATATAAATCAAAAGATATATGTTCTCCTCTTGAGGTCAAGGACCCTTGTTTCAATTTCCTTTAATACTCATAGATAGGAACTATTTGTTTTACTTTCATAATGATATTTCTAATCAGTTTGATTAATTTGTTCTTTATATCTTCTACTCTCTTGTGTTTCAACACCAAGTGTTCGGCGAACAGGCTGCACTCAATGTCGGTTTGGATTGCATTGTCACTAACGTACTGACATAATCGTGAACTTAATTGGCCATTAGCCATTTAATTGAGTATAAAGTTGTTCGTGTACTAATAGTCAAGTGGTTCACGCTCTAGTCTGGTAATCCAGGTACCTAGTGTAGGGATCCGTTGGTTCGAATCACACCCAGTGCATTGTGACCGCATTTTTCTTCATTAATTTAAATTTGTGACCGCATAATAATAAGACTCTGAGGGTTAGATGGTAGAAAATGCTTTGAGCATTAACTTCGCCTGGTGGTTACCTTCTACTAAAGAGTGTTATTATTTTTATTCTATTTTTATTGATTCGAAGCAATTTATCAGACTCTCAGTCTAATCCGTACTGAACAAAAATAGTCACTCGAGTGCTAGGTGGGAGATGGGGGATTAAGCTATCATAAGTAGGTAGGTAATAATAATGGTTTTAATAAAAAATACATATTTTATTCATCCTCTTGTTTCTATATAATTATATAAGTACTGTTGTACTTTTCAGGAACGTTTCTTTTTCTCTATAAATACTTGTTAAAAACAACTATTTCTTCTGCTTCTATTATTTTCTTATTTTTGTCATGACTTTTCTTTTATATTTCATTTATTATCATCATCATCATAGGGTGGCGTCATCGTGAACGATGGTAGCCAGACAGTTAAGGAATGACTCAGCACTTCTACCACTGTCTTTACAAGGAGACTAATAATTGCCAGAACCAAGCCAATGCTGGTCTACTCCCTGTTTGATTTCATTATATTTCAATGTCTTCCAATAAATATTCCTTAATTTTCTTTTTCATTCGATGTATATTGTCAATTTCCTTGAGTAAATCTGGCAAATGGTTTATTTAGTAAGTATGTTAGGTACTTGAAATTTCATTGTTGCTCTTCCGTAGTTATTTGTATTGTATGATGTTGGTTGTATTTGTCTGTTCCAATATTTTTCAATATTTTGTAGGTACCTTTTATTTATATGCATATTTTATTCTTAAAATGTAAAATAATGAAATAACCGACCAATGCAAAGAAAAAAAAATAATAACAAAGAAAACAATGCTAATGTTCTAACTAAAAGGCGGGGTTATTGCTTGTGGCAATCTCTTCCGCCTAACCCTTATTTACTGTACCAGTGTACCTCTTAATTCTGAGTCTTGGACTAACAATTTTTAGCTAACTGTTACCGTTAAGTCACCAGTGGCGGAATTCGACTTCATTTTAAACAAGGGGGCTGTCGCCCGCTTTGCGGGCCGAGGCATGGCCGTGAAAGCAAAAAATCCTTTTTCGCCAATGGCAGGTGTTGTAGTGGGAGTTTGGAAAAATCCCGTCTTATTGCACATCTAGACTATAAGACAAAGCTACCTACCAAATTTCAGCTTCCTAGGACTTACGGTTTGGGCTGTAGAGCGATGATCAGTCAGTGGTCAGTGGTCAGTGGTCAGTGGTCAGTGAGTGTCTTTGACATTTATATATTAAGATGATAAGGAAACTCGTGTGGTGTCACACCAGTTTATTTTCTTTGCGTAAACGTTGTTTGCGATTATACATATACCTACAATACATTTTTATATTTTTGTTTGTTCATGAAATAACATTACTGTATCATCAGGTACCTAATTAGTTTTACGAAATCGGAGAGGAACAACCGAACTTGTACATCTGAGCACGTGATATCCCTCACGAGAGAGTTGGCGACCTCGTTCCCACGTGACATTTGTGATGCCGTCAGGCCGTTTTCTGACGTCATTTTATAGAATCAATGGACATGAAAGGAGCCTAGACATTGGATCTGGGCGTCCATATAATCCTCTCACCACCGTGATTTACGTAGCTATGCCTATCTCACGGACACGGAATTATTATTATTATAGAATCATCGGACATGAAAGGAGCCTAGACATTGGATCTGGGCGTCCATATAATCCTCTTACCACCATGATATAGGTATCTATGCCTATCTCACGGACACGGAATTATTATTATTATAGAAAGGAGCCTAGACATTGCATCTGGGCGTCCATATTATCCTCTCACCACCGTGATATGCCTAACTTACGGACACGGAATTATTATTATGTTCTATATAGATATTTCTGCCTTCTGATGGACGCATAAGTATATCTTTAATCAACAATTAACCGATTGAACACTCGATTTGAAGGGTGTGTTGTGCCACTGGTGGCATCGTTAATTGTTATGTGTAAAGTTGTTTACACATTTCCTTGTCTCTTTCATAAACACTTGTGAATTTCCATATTGAAAGCAATTGAATTTATTATGTACTTTCAATATAACTGAAAGTATATTGATAAATTATATATCATTCATTAGTACAATAGAAATACACAGGATATTATAAGTCATTTATTGATAACATATGCTGATAACGATATATGTGATTTATATGTAAATCTTATATTGTAAAATGATTCGTTTTTGTGTGTGTGTGTGAGTGTGTGTTTAGAAGGTTATAACTCGAGAACCGCAAGTGTATGTATAAATATTTTTATTTATTTATTTTAATTATATATTTATTTTCTTTATAAAGAAACATTCATACAAAGGTACTTCTCCTAAGCTTTGAAAGGCTTCTAAGAGATTTGTTATGCCATCTACAATTCTACATAATATTGCGTCAACATTGCTGGTCGCAGTGGGTATTTTTATCTTTTTAATTCCAATGAAAGATGTCTCTTTGATTTCGTGTTTATTCATAGGTAGTTTACCTGGTACTTACCTCCACTTATTATTATCATTGTTATTTCCACTTATCACTTATCTGTTTTGTAGGATGATGAAATTCTTTGCCCGAAATAGAGAGACATACAGTCGAGTGTGGATATATGAAAAGTATCAGAACCCAAGAAAGAGAGCAAAAAGTCTTAGGGCGAAATTCATAGACAAATTCTATATCACAAGTCATTGCTAAGCGTCGGTTTTCCCTATCTTACAAAGTTCGCAAATTCCGCCCTTATACATATTAATTTAAGGGCGGAATTAATAGACGTTTTTTGTAATACCTCTGTGGCGCTAAGTCACGGATTGCGTACTGTGTAAGATAAGGAAAACCAACACTTAGCAGTGACTTGTGATATGGAATTTGTCTATTAATTTCGCCCTAAGACTACCATGAGAGAGACTACTGTGCATTGGTCAAGTGGTTAAGGCGCTAGTCTGGTAATCCAGGTAGCGTATTAGGGATCCGGTCGTTCGAATATCACCCAGTGCATGCATTTTTCCTTATTAATTTGAGTTGGTGACCACATAATAATATGACTCTAACAGCCGTATTTATGAACAGAAGACGCAGTCTGAGCAATGTCTCAAGCATGATTTCCTTTAATATTATTGGCCAATATCTTTCTTGAGACATCGCTCAGACGAAATTATCTGTCCATAAATACGGCTGTAAGGGTTAGGTGGTAAAAAATGCTTTGAGCATTAACCTGGCCTGGTGGTTGTCTTCCACTGAAGAGTGTTATTATTATTATTATACCTGGATTACCAGACTAGCGCAAGTAGCGCATTAAACTCTTGACTACCAATGCACTTGTATAACTAGCTGTAATAAATATATACCCGTGCTTTGCTACGGTCGTTACCGGAGTGTTTGTGAACGCCGGATCTTTGCCCGCCCTGGTTTGAATATTGTAAGATTCTTTCGCCGTTGAAATCTTTGGCTATTTTGGGCCAAGTTTTTTGGAAATGTTTAATTGCATATCCAAATATTTGGTTTTTGAGACGAAGGACAGACGTGCGCGGGAATATTTCAGGCAAAGTCTTAATTTCGCTGTTCAAAAAGGTAATCTTCACCGAAGATAAGCAACGTCTAGCGAGGAGCAGACTTCGTGATGCTGGCATTCCGGACTAACCCAGGCTGGGTGAGGTTAATGTGAGAAGCAGGTTCGTGAATCTCCTGCGAATGGAGGGTAAGACCCCGGTCGTGATGTGACCATGCAGTTGAAAGGAGGTTAAACCCAAATTAAAAAAAAACACTAATTCCCTTGTAAAAAAACTAGCAGTCTGCACCCACTTTGCCACGCCATTTCAAAGTTCCCACACATGTGCACACACCATCCACGCCAACACACAAACAAACCCACAAGTTTTTAACTTACCAAATATTCAATACGTGCAGAATGTTGAAGGATACCACAAAGCAGAGAAGAAATCTTTAAACTCATCAATGTTCCACAAATTAAAAAAGCTTGACTTTATTAACTTCCGAGATTCTAATATTAGAAATCGGAAGTATTGTGTTCGTTTTTGCAGTAAAAAATGTTTATTTTTTTTAATTCAAAGTTTTTAATTTCAATTGAATCTTCTGTTTCTTTGCAAAGTACCACACAAACACACTGTCACAATTGCACAGACTGTGAAACAACTGGGAACTCAATTGAAAACTGTTGAAAATATGACGCAAGATTCAAGACGATCCCCTGAATTGAACAATGGAGTTATGATACATACTAATACAACAGTGATACGCGCGACACTGATAAATTGACTGTTTTAATTGCAGTGGCGGCCTGAGGACCAACGCTGATTGATAATAATAATATCGCGTTATTTATACTGCCCCGATTAGGAATATTAATAATAATAAACCCGGTAAACGGGTGTTTATTAACAAAGCCAGTCGTATTTACAAATGCCCATATATAATCTCAGTCCCAATATTCCAGCAGTAAGCCCAAGACGTATTATTATGTGGTCAAAATTTCAAATGGGAGGATAGCTTGTCATGTCCCGGCTGAGTTTCGAACCCACGACCTCTGGAATCTCTGGATTCACAGAGTGCCGCCTTTACCACTGAGCTACCGGGACAGACGCTGATCACCGCTGATAACACGGGACTGACTGAAAAGGCTTGGATTGAACATGAACAACTTGGAATTTTCGCCTTAGGAGTATTTGCAATAGTAACACTCTTTAGTGGAAGGTAAACACTGGGTGAGATTAATGCTCTTTTTTACAATACAATTTGTTTAGTGATCTTATGTCTTACAAAGTCTACCACCTAACCCTCAGAGTCTTATTATCATGTGGTCACAAACTCAAATTAATGAGGAAAAATTCATGCATTGGGTGATGGCATTCGAACCAGGGCATTCCTACGCCACCTGGATTACCAAACTAGCGTCTTTACCAATGCACTTTTCTATAGTAAAAAGAAACTTTTCTATAGTTAAAATTCCATAGTAAAATTACCATTTTTTCATTACAGACTGTGATCGAGAAAAATTTCCTTCCGGAAAAATTAACTCAACGCAAAATGTTGTGATAAAATTATCTTATCAGTCTAAAAACGACTCCCACCAAATAATATCAGCGAGACCCCCACTGATAGCTTTCTGATAAGGAGTCCCCAAGTACCGCGTACAAAAGCGTATTGTTCAAAGATAAAACACCTTTATGGTGGAGCCAGTGCCCCAACATCAAGGGTTCAAGTTCGATGCTAACACTGTAAAGATAATAATTGCACCAAGTGGGGAGAAATCGAATTTATTGGTGACTAGACACGTGACCGTACTCCGCCACGTAACAACGTAAAATTAACCAAGGCATGGCTGTATTCTCGTGGTTGTGGGGTGGCTTTTTTGTGCTTTAAGGTTTCTTTAAGCGTGGTCAATTTAAAGGGGGTCGATTCTTATCAATATTCGATATCTGTTGGAGCTAATACACCATTACGTTCATGTAAATATGTAATTGTATAATCAATATTAACAGAAATTTTACAGTTGTTTGTACCTTCCGGTGGGCTCGTGTTGACCCAGCACCTAAATGGGAAGTATTGTGTCACTTCTCGCCCATCAAAGGGCAGGCATACTACGGGATGGGCAGGCTACAACACTGACCACAAGCGTCTACAGTAGCTCCTATTTCATGGCTACGAAATAAAAAAAAAGGCTGTGAAACACTCATCTTTAAAAAAAAAAAAGTGCATGAATATCAGAGCATAGGTACCTATACCTGTCACTTTGTAGTTTTTACTTCCGATAGATTTCTAATACTAGAAATATTAAGAATTGTGGGTGTTCCTTTTTGTAAAAAAACATTTTTTTTAACAATTTATAATTTTCTCAGGCAGAGGACACAGTGGTTCAAAATTTTCGAAATCTGTTACTGTTCAGGCTGTAGTATTAATTAGTTAACATACCTACAACCCTAATAGCTAGATAAAGCACGTAAAAGGTTCACAAATTACTGTACCGGCGCGCACACACGTTTCTTATTAAAACATTCACCTATCCGCCGACCACAACAACAATTGTAGTCAAGTGGTTAACGCGCTCGTCTGGTGATCCAGGTAGCGTAGTGATCCGTTGGTTCGAATCGCACTCAATGTATGAATTTTTCTCATTAATTTGAGTTTGTGACCACACAATAATAAGACTCAAAGGGTTAGGTGGTAGAAAATGCTTTGAGCATTCACCTCGCCTGGTGGTTACCTTCCGCTAAAGAGTGTTACTATTGTAAATACTCGAATGGAGGGTAACAACCCCGTCCTGATCAAAACCAAAATAAATAGAAACGTTGGCGATAGGAAGGGCATCCAGTCATAAAAAGGTACTCCACCCTACGAACCTCACCATGAGGTTGGACAATGCCAACTCCAATAGCAACATAAGCAAATATGGGATAAAGGCAAGGGAGATATACAAATGATCGTCCTTTATAGAAGGTCCGCATGGTTGGAACCCCAAACCATCTTCCTCAGCCTGAACACACAAGGACTAGGGTCAAAGAAAACGAACTTATTTAGAATTACTAATATAAAAATTGAGAATATATACCTACAGACTTATTATGCTATCTTATTTTTTAAATAAAGTTCTTAGTGTATATTCACCTACCTACAGACTATATTAGATTAATGATGCAATAAATATTATCATTTACAAACTGCGAACGTAGGTATGGGAATAACAATTTTTTGAAGAAAAAAATAAGAAGAATAATATTAGTGGTACCTACGTATTAGGTGTGAACCTTTCTAAAAAACAGAATACAAACTGTTGGCATAATGGGACTACCTGTCTTGCGCTGACAGTCTAAATAAAGCACTACTTATACTTATACTTATACTTTCTTGAGATAACGAATAAGATTAAAATTGTGTATGTGTAAGTATATACAGTACGAGTACATAGGTAGATTTACAAACATTGACGAAAACAATGATGATAAAATAATAAAAAATATCACCTCATTTATCCTGCCCGATTAGGATAATGAGTCCCATTATTCCAGCAGTAAGCCCAAAACGTATTATTATGTGGTCAAAATCCGAAATGGGAGGATAACAATACACTTCGGGATTTCTTATACAATGTCGGTTTTAAAACAAAATACATAGCTCTGGGTTGTAGGACCCATCACAAACACCCGGTAAACGTAATACAATAATATTGTCTTATTTATACTGACCGACTAGGACTAATGAGTCCCATTAGTCCAGCAGTAAGACCAAGACGTATTATTATGTGGTCAAAATCCCGAATGGGAGGATAACTTGTCATGTCCCGGGTGGGTTTCGAAGCCGCGACCTCTGGATCACCAGTCAGATTAGCTTATGCTGCTATTGGGGTCGGCATTGTTCAACTTCATGGTTGAGGTTGGTAGGGTGGAGCACGTTTTTTATGGCTGGATGCCTTTCCTAACGCCAAAGATTCTAATTGTTTTTAACGTCCTGATCAGGACAGGGTTATTACCCTCCTTTGGACAGAGCTAAAATAATACAAATATCATGAGAAAATTGGCATTGGGTACGCTACCCTCGAGCCGACCTAGACAGTCTAAACCCCCGCTTGTACGGGGGTTTAGACTCCAAACTCCTTTTGGAGGGCGCTTAAAACATGCGGGTGCTAACTTTGGATAAGGTGTTAACATATCCAAAAGGCGTTTTTCTTTCTCTGCTCTTCAAAGAGAAGAAAAAGAAAAAGCTGTTCCCCAGAATGTAAAAAAAATCCCATACAAACATTGATCACAAGGGAATGTTTAGATGCTGGATGGCTCCTTTCCCTCCAAGCAAATTGGTACTTTTGCTTGGAGGGAAAGGAGCCCTCCAAGCAAAAACTGTTGGCATAATGGGACTACCTGTCTTGCGCTGACAGTCTAAATAAACTTATACTTATACTTTTGCTCCTTTTGGGATTCTTAAAATATTTCTACGACAAATATTGCTCAATTAAATGAATACCTACCTACTCCTCAAAATACATGCCATACACTAGTGTTGGTCTGTCCCGGTAGCTCATCGGTCAATGCGTCTGTCTGGTAATCGAGAGGTCGCGGGTTCGAAACCCACCCGGGACATGACAGTTATCCTCGCATTCGGGATTCTGACCCCATGATAATACGTCTTGGGCTTATTGCTGGAATAATGGGACTCATCAGTCCTAGTCGGGCAGTATAAATAAGGCGATATTATTGTATTAGGTTTACCGGGTGTTTGTGATGGGTGCTACAACCCAGAGCTATGTATTTTGTTTTATTGCATAAGAAAACCCGAAGTGTATGGAGGATAATGAAGATATAAAGCATACATGATTCCAGATATTTTTTCTGCCGAAGACTTGTCGGGGCCTTTTTATAGCACAGAGAGGTATTTTTTTGGGGATTTCACAAATTTTCGTAAGGTTGTTTGTATTTTTGTGCAATATCTCATGGACAACACGTTATAAATCTACGGTTAAGATGGCCCTTGTTTTTTTTTGCTGATGGAAAATGCTAGTACAAAATAAATAAACAAATATTATAGTAAAATAAAATTCCTTGCGTATAATTGATTATGTAGTTTCGGAAGAATCTATAAACTTATCTTCTAAAACCTAATAGTAAATTGTCCTTTGATTATAAACCACCATTTCTGAACACAATCGTTTCTATGTACATAATATAATTATATTGTATAGTCAAGATTACAATTTAGTAGCAAATAATCTTTTAACCAGGTAATTGTTGCCATTGTTTTTTTTTTTTTGGTTCATAGGTATTCTTAAATAGGGGAAAAATGTATAGGCATTAAAATTCAAAATAACAGTTCTGGATGTAGGTACTGTCTTTTCAGTTTTTCATGATAGATTTTTTAGTAGATGGAAATCTGACCTCCTATGTTATCACATGTTTAAAAGATTTTTTCAATATCTCTATTCATTGAAATTTCTTTCATTCTAACTGATTTTTACGAATTTTCTAGAAAACGCATTTCTTCTGGCCATAATTTTTGATAAGTTTTAATAAAATTTAAAGGCATACTGAGAAAATATTTTATAAGGTAAGGTGTCAGAGAAAGTTTTAACCTTGCCCCTTGGTTCACCACTTTTGTATGTTATATGTAATATTATTCAATATAAAACTAGAATTCTCTAAAAAAAATTTAGAAAGTCCTAGTTTAATATAAAAAATTACATACAACATTACTTTACATTTCTAATATGAACGAACCTAATAACAAACATTTCACTACTTATTTCATGAATAAAATAAATATGTATCATGTCTTGTTTGTTATGTGATAAACCAATAAATAATTATACAATAATAATTACTGATGTAGGTCATTTTCCTGTATAAACCAATTTTTCCCTGATTATTCTCGAGAGATTTCAGTGTAATTCCAAGGCCCATTTAAGTGAGACTTACAATGAATATATTGGGGGAAGATTTCCCAGACGTACCGGCGCCTAGTAACAATGAATATACAAATATTGTAGGTGTTTCTCAAAGTTTGCCCGTCATCTCAGGCACGGCTTTGAACAGGTCAGCCACCAAGCCGTAGTCGGATACCTGGAAGATAGGGGCCTCCGGGTCCTTGTTGATAGCTACGATGGTTTTGGAATCCTTCATTCCCGCCAGGTGCTGGATGGCGCCTGAGATACCCACAGCAATGTACAGTTCCTGCAAGCCAAGTGGAAGGCGAGCGCGCGATTAGTTTGAGCGCGCGATTAGCTCAGTGGTTAAGCACTCGCTTGCCATGCGGAAGGTCTCGGGTTCGATCCCCCGTGCCAACAAAAATTTGAATTCTTAATTTGGTTACAATTTATTGTTTGTAAGGGATAACTTCCGGTGCGCTCTTGTTGACACCTAATTGGGAAGTATTGTGTCACTTCTAGCCCATCAGAGGGGAGGTATACTACGGGATGGGCAGGCTACAACACAGACCACCAGCGTCTACAGTAGCTCCTGTTTCATGGCTATGAAATAAAAAAGGCTGTGAAACATTCATCTTTTTTAAAAAAAATATTTTTAAGATATTGCTGGAATTTTTTTATTAAAAAAAAAGATGAGTGAGTCACAGTCCTTTAATTTCGTAGCCATGAAACAGGAGCTACGCTACTGTAGACGCTTGTGGTCTGTGTTGTAGCCTGTCCATTCCGTAGTATGCCTCACTTCTGATGGGTGAGTAGTGACACAATGCTTCCCATTTAGATGCTGGGTCAACACGAGTGCACCGAAAGGTATCCCTTACAAAGAACTGTAACCACATTTTGAATACAAATTTTTTGTCGTCGCGGAGGTTCGAACCCGGAAACTTCCGCATGACAAGCGAGTATCATACCACTGAGCTATTCGTGATCTCAAATTGGACTCATCAGTCCCAGCTGAGCAGTATAAATAAGACAATATTATTTCCCAGGTATGTGATTTTTTTTTTAAATGTGTATATTCATACTTTCTCACATAAACGATAAGATGAAAATTTACCTACATAAAAAAATTAGCATTATTATTTTTCCAATACACATTTCTTTTCAATCTCTCTTTTGATAACTTGGGTTTCATAAGTATTTATAACATTAATTCATATTTAAAAAAAAATCAGACCCAAAACTTCATAGTTCTGGACCTGATTAATACTCTTTGGCTTCTTTTTCTTAGTGCTATGAAATCGATTATTTCCTTAAAATCAGCTTGTTAATGGCATACCCTACCCTAACTTACCTAATCAATCATTATCATTATTACAATTTTAGGCCCATTGTGGACACATCTTGAACCCTTCAAGATTTTTAAAAAAAGCTTAGGAAAAATTATATTAAAAAAGGTATTTGTTTTGTTTTGTTTCCCCCCCCCCCCCTTTTTTTGAAATAATGAACTTATGACTCACTATCAACATGCATCTGGGGGATTGGTGCTGAGGTGGTTTGACCAACCTACATGTTATTCCGATATTTAAAGATATTGGGTGCTGAAAGCGACGTTAAACCCAAATTAAAAAAGAAAAGATGTATGAAGTATTGTGTTCGTTTTTGTAAAATATGTATGTACTTTATTTTCTCTACTTTGCCTGAACTATACTTATGAAATTGAAAATACACACTTACAGGGAGCAATGAATATTTTCATCTGATTAATCTGCATGTCATTCTAATTTCAGAAGTATTGTGTTCGTTTTTGTAAAATACTCTATTTTCTCTACTTTGCCTTGCTTATACTTATGAAATTGAAAATACAAACTTACAGGAGCAATGATTTTTCCCGTCTGCCCAATCTGCATATCATTGGGAACAAAGCCCGCGTCCACAGCCGCCCGGGACGCCCCTACTGCGGCGCCCATTTTGTCAGCCAGGGTGTAGAGCAGCTTGAAGTTGTCGGCAGACTTCAGACCTCGACCTGGAATTGTATCATCTCTTTTTTTAAAGGCTCAATTAAAAAATATCTACTTATGTCTGAAAATAATTATAATAATATCGCCTTATTTATACTGCCTGATTAGGACTATTAAGTCCCATTATTCCAGAAGTAAGCTGAAGACGTATTAGTATGTGGTAAAAATCCAAAATGGGAGGATAACTTGTCATATCCCGACTGGTTCGAACCCGCGACCTCTGGAACCTCTAGATTCACAGAGTGCTGCTTTCATTACTGAGCTACTGGGACAATGTGGGAAATAAGAAAATAAGTAGCTTTTTGTATAGATAAGATATGCCGCAACCAGTGGCGGTATTACAAGGAAGCAAAGAATTACTTGGGCAAACTAACTGCTCTGCAGAAATATTTTAACATTTCTCTCTCTCCCAATAATGTTCATTTAAGTTCCGTCATGCTGTAGGTACTACCTACTAGTTGTGACATCTTATGTAACACAAAGAAATTACATACAAACAAAATATAAGAGTATAATAAAACCAGCAGAAATTTTTTGAGTAAAAATTGCCATGCTTGCTGGAACTTGGCCAGATATCAGTGAGCATTTAATGTCTACAGCAAAACACATACATCTGTACTGTGGGTAATGAAACATATAAAAACTATTGGTTAATTATTCATTCAAGATAGCTTCTTATATTTTTAAATCATTGTTATGTTTATATTTTTGTATTTATATGCCTAAAATAAATGTAGATTTTGCAAAAGAAAAAAATACTACAACTTACCTCCTGACACGACAACTTTAGCTGATCCCAAGTCTGGCCGATCACTCTTGCTCAATTCCTGACCCACCCACTCCGACAGCTTACTCGCCTCCACTGGTGCACCCCCTAGGGCTTCCACACTGGCTGAGCCACCCTCCTCTGCAGGAGGAAAACTGGTTCCTCGGACAGTCACCACCTTCACCGAGTCCTTGCTCTTCAGCGTCAAGATGGCGTTACCTGGTGAAGAACAGAATAAGGTAGACATTAGTGACACCCTTGATCATGCTTTCAAGTTCTTATAGTAATTTCACTTTTTAAATATTCCATACATCTAAGCTTAGTGTAGATATGAAAACTTGATTAAATTTGTTTGAAAAAAGAGTACATTTCAAAACATTTCTTGGCAGCTAGTTTTGGGCTGAATTGTATGTAGATATGATTGTTTTTTTTTTTTTTTTTTTTTTTTCCACAACAATTTTTTCTTAAAATAATCGGGGTTTTTTACTTTGATGATGAACATAATTTGAGGCAAAGAAATACATAGAAAATCATTATGTCAAGTGGAATATCTTACTCAGGTTATAAGTAAAAAAGAAAATTTCTGTACCAACCTTACCAATGAAAAAATAAATAAACAAGGAGATCTCACCTGCATAAATTGTTCTGATAAATGTGTCGGGTGACTTGATTTCGGTGATGTCAGAGATTGGTGACACATCTAATAAGGCGGCAACTCTTGGTAACAGGGATTTTCCCAAAGATGAGGCACCGGCCAAAATATGAGAGTACTTGCCAGCACTCTGTGCTGACACTATTAGAGGGGCCAGAGTCTCAGGTAAAAGGCCTTTGAGAGCATCATTCTCAACAGTCAAAACTTTGGTAACTCCACTGATTTTGGATACTTGCTGAGCAACCTATTAGAAAACATGAAATTTGAAAAATATTGTAAAATTAAAAATAAAAAAAAAAAGTTTAATCAAAAAGGATGAGCAGTCAGCTAGTCACACATATTTACACTTGTCTGCCTGTATCAGTAATGAGGGGGTTCAAATACATTACCCATCTTCCTATACAAACACAATGCATAAATGGATATCATATGTGTATTAGTGAATCAATTGATTTAATTATACACCACCCTTCTCCAAAAAATTATTAGATTAATTTATACAATTGGAATCCTAAACTAATAATCAGGAGAGTCAGGATACTTTAAAAGTTCAATAAAAAAAAGGTCTAATTACAATACCAGCAATGAAAAGAAAAAATCCATGGACTGGTTACAAAACAGGATTAAATTTAAAATAAGCCAGAGACTCCTTCAAGTTTGAGTTTTAAACTATTTTTTTTTTTTTTTAAGATGAGTGTTTCACAGACTTTTTTATTTTCTAGCCATAAAACAACAGCTACTGTAGATGTTAATCTGTGTTGTAGCTTGCCCCTCCCGTAGTATGACCCTCTCTGATGGGCAAGAAGTGCCACAATACTTCCCATATAGGTGGTGGGTCAACACAAACACACTGGAAGGTATCCCTTACAAACAATTGTAACCAAATTATTAATACAAATTTTGTCAGTCTGGGGATCAAACCCTGAGCTAATCATGTGCTTGTTTAATTAACTATCACTAAAGCCCATTTGAGGTACAGTGTGGCTTCTCTTTAATTTAATCCAGTTTTAAATTTTGAACATAAATCTATCATTATTATACAAAAAAATTACTCACATCTGCTATTTTGTTTCCAACGACAAGAACTGAAATGTCTCCTCCAATTTTCTTGGCAGCAGTTATAGCACTCAAAGTGCTTGCACTGAGTTTGCCTTCATTGTGCTCTCCTATGACAATGGTACTCTCAAACCTGGCTGCAATCTACGTAAAATGAGAAAGTGACCAAAGTTAAATATTAAATTTTATTTTTTTTAAAGAGAAAAAATAAATAGTTAGTGTGTTTTCCTTGAAGGAAAAACAATCATACATACTGTTGCAAAATAAATCCAAAGCCCATTGTTTTCAAACTTGAGAAATATGATAGTTAGTAACTTGAGAGATATTCATTGGGTACTTGTGTTTTCCTTGGTCTCTTTAAGCATGGGATCCCTGTTTTTTTTTGTCAGATTTTGGGGGTAGCTACAGTACCTTCCCTTTGATGCCACTAGTCCCGGTTACACCTAAAGAGGGTATTTTCTTTTGTTTCTGCTTAAATTTTGTAGTTAACAATAGCTAATACCTACTATTTGTCAACAAACTATGTAAGGTGAACTTTTTCATATTATTATGCAACTTTCATTTAATTACTGTATCAGTCCTGTTCAATGCTCAATGTCTGTTTTGGACATTGAACAACCATAGAGTTCATGGTCTAAAAACAAATGAATATCACTGGTACAATGCTAAGAAAACTTTTTAAAGAATTATTTCAACAATTTTACCTGCTTGAAGCCAGAAGAACCACAGAGTTTCACAAGATTGTTGCTTCTAGAAAACATTTTGCATTCCAATTGAACTTGTAATAATAAGAGATGGGTCTTGAAAAGAAGTCAGTAAAAAACTGAATGCGGAAATAGAAAGGACAGGTACTCAGAAAAGATGCTGGTTAGACTTTAGAGCTGTTGAACTTTGGACACTAATGTTGCACAAAGGCAAAACTTTACAAACAAGTGACTGATAAGTGATTAGAGTTGATTGACAGATGTTTTATGCATAGTTTTATGTGTACACCTTTCTCCTATTGGTTGAAGATAAAGACAACTACTTGGCGCGAAAATTTAAATTGTATTTTATTTACCATCTCTCTTCTCTAAAAAAGGGGATTTTTTACGAACTAAATGGGAAATGGGGATTTTCTAACAACTTCATTTGGCAACGTTGCTTTGAAATATGTTTTTTTCATGGAGGTATAAGTAATGGAGAACTCATAACGTACAACTTATGAGTGATTAACCAGTCTCATAAAATTGGCCATATTGGTAAGCTAAAACACAGTGAAAATCACAATAATTAAAGTTTTGGCAGCCATATTGGAAAGCTGTTATCAGTTTGTTTGCCTCACAGATTTTTATGGCATGACAAGTTCTCCATTACTTATTTCTCTAAGTTTTTATCAAAACATTGAAATTTCCATTAAATTTCTAATCTATTCATCTCTTATTTAGCTTATTACATATATCTTATCAAAACATTAATTTTCTTTACCTTCTGATTTTCATTGTGAGTTCTCAATAACTTTATAAAGAGTATTTTCTTTGTGTCTGTGAGTATTTGGAAACAGTACAGTTCATTTTCTATTTATAGATCATAATAATACAAAATTCACATTCGTACAATTCCATTCCAAAATGTGTTTTAATGCTTAGTTTCATGAGTCCAGTCTTGAAAAAAACATTATAGAGCCTCCTGAGAAGTTGAAATAATGAAAATATTCTTTTTATTAATACAGATTATGTTATTTTAGATTGTCTTCATTATTCCTAAGGTAACAGAAGCTTGAAATAGCCCATTTTATTAGGTATGTATTTCAATACTCTTGGACCCTCGTAAACCTCTAATGTTGATTATCTCTTAACTATTTACTAATAATACAATGTTGCTGAGTGTATGCCCAATAGATATGAAATTAACCTTAAAATAACATTTGTAACCTTGATTTCTAAAAAAATTGAGTAGGTATCATTTTATTATTATAAAAATTTGGTAAATAGGTACCTAGTCCATTTAGACCTAACACATTTCACCTTCTAATAAATCTTATGTGTTTAGGAGACAGATTCACTTAATAATAATAATAATATATAATTTCTTTTTTTATTTTATGTTGCTTTCAATTTTTTATACCATGACAGGGTTTTTACCACTGTAACTTTGATGGTGCATGATACTGTGTTATCTTATCTGAAAGTGCAGTCTCTGACAAAGATTTTGGTATAGTGGTCTGTCTGCAGGAATGGCATACAAAGCTAGAGTGTGACCAGAATCTCCTATATCAATCATGCAGTCTGGGGGGTAATTTCATGAAAATTGTGCCCACACACAATGTGTTAATGTGCCAGCTAACATTTTCTCATGTACTAATCAATGAATATTTCCTCTGTTTTAAAATTCATTTTCTATTACAGACTTTGTAAACTTTCAAAGTGAAATTATTTTATTGAAGCAAAATTATGTTGAACTTTATTACAAATAGATTTGGTTCAAAATTCTCTACCAGGATGTCAAATTTGACTCTTGTAAAAGGCACATCAAGGAATTTCAAAGCCATCTTCTGGAGGAGACAAAAGATTTTTTCAGGAGTACATTATTTTTGCATGTGCAGTTTTGAGTTTCTAAAATATCAAAAAGTTAAACAACTTATACATTAAAACTACATTTTCTTTCAGTCCAAATTTTTTTCATTAAGTACAGTAGAAATGGTTTATAACAACACCATTTATAACAAACAATTAGCTATAGCAAACAAAATCTCCAGTCCCTGGGAGTGTTATGGAAAATTAACATTGGTATTGTTTATAATAAACATTGGCTATAAGGAAGAATATCAGCTTTAGAGAACAAATTTTCAAGTCCCGTGGCTACCTTCCTATTGGTTTTAATTATAACATACAAAATTCATGTTGATGCTGTGTGAGTAAAACAGAAAACATGTTTAGTTCTGCAGAACTTTGTCAATAAGTGAGCTGTCTAATTTAGATGATTTTATGAGCACCTAGAAGTTATAGTTTTGTTTCAGATTTTGAATTAGTGGATTATGTATGTACCTACAGACATACATAAATGTACATTTTTCATATCTTACAAAGTTTTCTTATAGCATACCTAAATTGTCCTCTTTAAGCAATACATATCAGATATAGTGAACTTGTTCCTTATAGCCGATATATCAGTTATAATGAAAATCGGCTATAAAGAACAAATCTGTCTGGTCCCTTGAAGTTTGTTATAAATGATTTCTTCTGTATAAGACAAAGAACAGGATGGACTTTCAAGAAACTCTTGTATATTACAAAATAACCTAGTAAAAGATCTACCTAAATAAAGTAAAACATTTTTAAAATACCATATTATTCTCTAGTTTTGTTTTCAGGTCTTATCTGAACAGAAATAAAGAAAAAAATACATGAAATATGTGCTCATGCTGATGACCATCAAAGATTGAACAAAATAAAAATCATGTCTAAAGGAAGTCACATTACCCAACTAGTAAAGGACAGTATTTACTTTGCTGCAAAGGATGGAAGAGCTATTAATATTTACACAGCTCTAGAAGAGTTGACGGTTCCTCAGGTGAAGCAGTTATTAAATGAGGTAATTGCAAAAATTAATGACATTGGCAATACTAACACTATTGTAAAACTTTATTTTTAACCCAGATAACGCGGTGAAATTTTTTGTTTTATTTTTTTGGAGTGATATAAATTGAGTCCTGAATCAAAATAAGTGCTGTCAACTTATCACTCGGACTCAAAACAAAGAGCTTAAGGTGTCGCCAACTAACCTCAACAAGCTGAATGAATTAGAAAAATCCACAACGTAGTACCTTTCACCAGATGGGGCTGACGTCCTTCCAGAAGGACGTCCTTCTGGAAGGACGTCAGCCCCATCTGGGTTAATCAACACTAAAATTTAGTGTTGATTAAAAATAATCAATTGAGAAGTGGGAAAATTGATACACACATAGTTTTAATTTACTAGTGGAACTACTTTATTTTCTTATAAATTACTTCATTTCAACAACAGACTTTAGTAGTTTCATCAATAAGGCAGTAGATTTGTAACATGGAGTTAAGAAATTTGAGTGCCATGTATGCCAATTATTTAGTTTGGCAAGTTTAAGTCTAGTTATCATATTTGTGTTAAATATTTTTATGATGTCACTCCCAAGTTTATACCAAATTTAGAACTTGACTTCTAGGTTACAAGTCCATTGTCTTATTGATCTGTCTACCAAATTCTGTGGTTAATTTGAGTGAATATGATATCAACATTATGATTGACACAAAAATATGAGAGCTTCTTCTTTGTTTTTTCAGACTGTCATTGATTATGAAGGCCACAAGTGCACTCCTCTTATAATAGCAGCTCGTAATGGCCATGACAAAGTTGTGAAAATCATTTTGTCCAAGTTTGAGCCCAATATTGAACAAGAAGGGTCCGTCAAAGTGGACAATTATGTTATTGAAGGTGCTACGGCTCTGTGGTGTGCTGCAAGTAAATATCTTCTGATTATTCAAGTGAAATGCTAGATTTGCAACAAAGAAAACATTATGAGTGTGCTATATCAGGCAGCCAAAACAAACCGAATCAGTTTTGTTTAATTTCATAACTTTTTTTCTTATTGAGATACAAGTCTGGAAATTTGCATTAATGATCTCAATTATATTTTCACAATTTCCTTAAAAAAATCTTTAGTGTATTATACTTTGTACAATACATAATTTCTTGGGTGGTGATATTCACAACTTTAAAGGACTTTGATGTCTCACTGAATCACAAAACAAAAAATCTTTCATATAAATTTGTAATATCAGTCTTAAAAAATATTTTTTTTTATACGTAAACCAAATATTAAAATACACTCAAACCTGACCTAAACTTTTTCTCTGATATAGCCACAGGTTCAACAATATTTTTTTTAATGCATGTATAAATTTTCACAATTCAAGATTTGACCATAGTGGAAAAAACTTCCTAATATGATAGAAAGTTGCATTATGTTCAGGCCATTTTCTTAATTTCTAGCACTCCCCTGGCTACGCCACTGATGCATAGTCAATTTATCACAGATTTTACTTTGGAGAAATTTCTTTAGAAATCGGAAGTATTTTGTTTCCTTATGTAAAAAAAAAAAATATTTTTTTTTTTTATTGGTATTGTTTTAAAAAAAAAAATATTTTTTTTTTTTTATTGGTATTTTTTTTTGTTGTTATTGTTCATAATTATGATTATTCCTTTCCAGGTGTAGGTCATCTTTCAGTGATCAAGACTTTGGTCCATGCAGGCGCAGATGTCAACCACTCTACAAAGACCCAGTCCACACCCCTGCGGGCAGCCTGCTATGATGGGAGGCTCGACATTGTCAAGTACCTGATAGAGCATGGGGCCGACTTCAATATCACGAACCACTACAACAACTCTTGTCTAATGATAGCAGCATACAAAGGTGAGAATATATTTTTTTTTTGTTTAGCATCTCTCTGTGAATCCGGAGTTTCCAGCTATTCATTGCCCCTTTAAATTTTCGAAGTCTGAACTTATTATCTCGATTTGGTCTATTCTGTCCCGGTAGCTCGGTGGTAAAGGTGGCACTCTATGAATCCAGAGTTTCCAGAGGTAGTGGGTTCGAAAACCCGGCCGGGACAAGACAAGTTATCCTCCCATTTGGAATTTTTACCACATAATAATATGTATTGGGCTTACTGCTGGAATAATGGGAAATATCAGAAATTCTAGTCTACTTTTTCTGTCTAATCATGGCAAAACTAAACCCTCATCTCCTCATCACCTTCTGTTCCTCATCTCCTCATAACCTTCTGTTCCTCATCTCCTCATAACCTTCTGTTCCTCATCTCCTCATTACCTTCTATTCCAGGCCACCTGGAGATCGTGTCCTACCTGCTCGCCCAGGGGGCGGAACCCAACACCCGCGCCCACTGCGGGGCCACAGCCATGCACTTCGCGGCCGAGAATGGGCACACCCTCATTGTGAAGGAGCTGCTGGGACACGGGGCGCTCATACTCAAGAACGAAAACGGTACGAATTTTTGAACAGTGTGATAAATTTAAAAGTTAACCAGCCCTTAGACGATCATAAATCTGGCTCTGTCTGGCTACCATCGTTCACGATGACGCCACCTTATGATGATGTGCTTCAGGACGAGCCAACGATGATGATGACGATGATGGTGATCATCATTCATGTTTCATGAACTGCATAATAAAACATTATATTATTACTAGCGGGCTGTCGCCCGCTTTGTGGGCCGAGGCATGAACCGCTAGAAGCAAAAAATCCTTTTTCGCCAATGGCAGGTGTTGTAGTGGGAATTTCGAAAAATCCCGTCTTATTGCACATCTAGACTATAAGACAAAGCTACCTACCAAATTTCAGCTTCCTAGGACTTACCAGTTCGGAGAAACAGTGATGGTGATGAGTCAGTCAGTGAGTGAAACTCTCTTTTATAAGTATAGATTATATCATCATCATCATTCATAAACCCTAAGCAGTGGTGTTCCACTGTTACTTCAAGGTAATTGGCTGTGTGTCAAACAAATCAAATACGTATAACAACTCGAAAATGCAATAGATAGAAATCTTCTTGTGTCAGTCTAACATCTCACCTTGGTTCTCAGACTTGAACATGACCCCCCTCCTCATGCCTTGTATAATATCTCATTTTATAATCTTGTATTTTCTTAGTTTTTTCGACATGACAAAATAAAAGCCAGCGTCGATGGCGCATTGAATGCACCGGTTCTCGTCGGATCACCGAAGTTAAGCAACGTCCAGCGAGGTGAAAACTTGGTGAAAACATCCCGGCCATCGTGATGTGGCCATACAGTTCTAAGTGACGTTAAATCAACAAAAAAATCATATATATATTTCCCTGAAAACAATTTTAAATTGATGTAAACCAAATTCAATTTGAAATCATGTTTCTCAGCCGTTTTTAAAACAACGACTATGTAGAGTTATAGACGCTTGTGCAGGTCTGTGTTGTAGCTTGCCCATGCCCATCCCGTAGTATCGAACCTGTGACCTTCCGCATAGTAAGCGAAACTTACCAACCATTCAAAATCAATAAAAAAATTTAAAAAACATTACATCCACTTAGCTTATCCTTTCGGCTCAACATAAATGGAGAATGACTGATGTTAGGGCAGGTCTGTTATAGTCAGTGGTCAGTATGGTTTATAGGTAATTGGAGTTGGGGTCTGATTTTTGGTTCTATATTATTGTAAAGTTCCATTGAACGTATTATTTGAGATTTACACCGATAAATTTCTTTTTTGTTAGGGATTGAAAAGAAAATATGAACCTTCCCAGGTTTGATATCCCGGTTTGACTGCATCACCCTCTCATTGGTCTTTCTGTCCCGGTAGCTCAGTGGTAAAGGAGCCACTCTGTGAATCCAAAGATCCTAGAGCTCGTGGGTTCGAAATCCACCCGGGACATGACCTAGCCACATAATAATATGTGTTGGGCGTACTACTTGAATAATGCGACCTTTTAAATAGTCCTAATCGGGCAGTATAAATGAGGCGATATTATTATGGGGATCGAACAGATAGAAGAACATCCCCCTTGTCTTTCGAAACCCCTATTAGTCTGCTTGCATAAAGAGGAAGAGACATGGTCTTGAAAAAAAAATTGAGTGAAATTCGTAATTACAATCGTTTGATGAAAAAAAAAAAAACAAAACATCATAACGAACATCTTACAAATAAAAGATTTGTTCCAATTTTTCAGAGGTTGGAAGAGTTCCTCTAATACTCACAGCATTATTATTATTATTATTTAACTCTTTATTGGTCAACTACATACATTCAACAAAATAGGACATGCTAAAAAAAAAAAAAAAAATAGAATATGTAGTGAACCAAGGGGCGAGGTTAAAGCCTGTGGCTTTCTCTTCCACCGAACCCCATATTACCTAAAGTCTGTCCCGGTAGCTCAGTGGTAAAGGTGGCACTCTGTGAATCCAGAGATTCCAGAGGTCGCGGGTTCGAAACCCAGCCGGGACATGACAAGTTATCCTCCCATTTGGGATTTTTACCTCATAACAATATGTCTTGGGCTTACTGCTGGAATAATGGGACTTTAATAGTCCTCTTCGGGCAGTATAAATAAGGCGATATTATTATTATTATTATTATTATTATTATATATTGGTCCTCAGGAATGACACCCCTCATGTCTGCGGCCGAGAGGACCCAGGCGGAGGTGGTCGAGTTTCTCGTCAGCCAGGCGGGCGTCACGTTGGAGGAGAAAATAGACGCGCTCGAACTTCTGGGAGCCTCATTCGCCAACGACAAAGAGAACTACTGCCTGTCCTCGGCTTTCAAGTACCTGTACAAGACAATGAAACTCAGGTAACAATATCAAGCTTATTTATTTTATTTACACTTTATTTTTTTTACAAAACAATCATCAACAAAATTAATAACAATAAATTTTAAAAAAACGTAGAAGTATGTACAAGAACAAAAAAAAATAAAGATCAATATTAATGTTTAATTACAATTGTTTTGAAATGCGGGGCGAAGTTAATGCCTGAGGCATTCTCTGCCAATTAAGCTTCAATACAAACATAATAATAATAGTCTTTAGTTGAAGGCAACCACCAGTTGAGGTTAATAAATAAATAAATGTGTTTCTTTGTGTTATTATATGACAATTTTTAGTTGGTAGTGCAGAATTCTAGGACTTTTCCATATCTTTTAATATCCTAATATCTTATTTTTGCCTATAATTCCGCCACTGGTCGCTGCTCACATTAAAGCAGCTACTCATTTTTCCTCACGAGGTATGAGTGGACCCTGAACACACAAGAACAGAGCAGAAAAAATCCTGCCCCACTGGGGATCGAACCTCACCGTGCGTGCAATGCCTAGCGCGCTAACTCACTCGGCCACGGTGACTTCTAGTTGAGGTTAATGCTCAAAGCATTTTCTACTCAGAGTCTTATTATTAATTTGTGTGTCGAAAACTCAAATAAACCAGGAAAAATCCATGCACTGGGTGGGATTCGACCTACAGATCACGAATCCATGCGCAAGATTGTTAACATTACAATTAGTGTACTGGTAGTCAAGTGGTTAACGCACTAGTCTGGTAATCCAGGTAGCGTAGGGATCCGTCGCTTTGAATCCAACCCAGTGCATAAATTTTTCCTCATCAATTTGAGTTTGTGACCACATAATAATAAGACTTAGAGTTAGGTGGTAGAAAATGCCTTGAGCATTAACCTCGCCCGGTGGTTACCTTCCACTATATAGTATAAAATTTCATAAAACTTGGGTTCCATACAGTAAATAAGGAAATTAAAAAATGAGAGTCTTGTCGATTATTTTTTTGATACGTCGTAAATATAGTCAACCATCAGTGGTGGAGTTTGAAATTTGATTTCTTTTTGATGGATTAAAAAGTCGTGTCATGTGTTACACCAATTTATTTGAGAATACAAAAAAGTCTTCTCTCAGAAGCCCTTCAAAGCTTAGGAGTAGTACCTTTGTATAAATGTTTCTTTATAAAGAAAATAAATAAAAAAATAAGTTATTATTATTACCAGTTTTTTTTTTCAATTGAATCCTGGAGATCACGAGAGTTATGTGTGGTTAATTTCTTGACAGGTATCAAGATCCAAACAACGTTATTCGAAAACCCGATTGTGAACCCATAGCCGCTTATCAGAACTGGAAGGAAACACAGAGTCTGGCCGAGCTAGAAGCCATCAGAAACAACCCCAATGCTCTGCACATGGAGGGTCTTGCCATTCGGTAAGTTACCTCTAGTCAAATGATGAAAAATATAAAAAAACATCCAAACAGGCGCGACCGGTATTAAGAAGCTGCGGAACTCCAGCACCCCCAGGCGAAAAACAAAAAATAGGATTTTCTCAAGTCCTAGCTCGTACATAATGAAAATCAGCACACACTTCTAGAATAATTAATGCATAATTATTATGATTAGCATGGTAAACAAACTCAAACTCTTGAGATACTGAAAGAGCAACTCTAGAAATCCCATTTTAGTCCTGTTTATGTGGCAGCAGCCCCGAAACATTTTCCCACTTGCCGCGCCTGTATCCAAAGTATAGAGTCGAAAAAATTCCGACTCCGCCGGGATTCGAACCCGGGTCATCTGGAGTTGAAGCCGAGCACGCTACCGCCAGGCCAAGGTGAATTGTTCATAAAGAAAAAAAAAAAAAAAATAGTAAGAAGTTTGAGTAATTGTGATAATATAGCGATTGTGATTTTTTTTTGTTTGTTGCAATTCCTTTTTTTTTCATTAATTTACTAAACATATTATAGGCTGGTATGCAGAGACGATTTTTTAATCCCTATAGGGTTCACTGTAGGGTGGTCCCGAGCTTGCTGTAGGGAATACTTCGACCTTGACAATTATTTCAATCTCTTCTTTCAAGAGACATCTGAATGTGCATGCGCACAGGCGCTTCAAACAAAAGTCTCTGTATAACAAAATCAGCTGAAGGGACAAATGACCCAGGCATCCCCACAGTGAGGACTCTGCATACCACCCATAATGAACGCAAATAATAATAAAATCAAATAATGGATGTAAATAAAAAAGAATAAAATTTAGTCAATTTGTTTTACTTAGTTAAATTATAAAGTGTTATGTCTAGCCCACTGTGTCATAATTAATGACATGTATTGAGCTAGATCATGTATTAGGTGTCATATTGGTCAATGATTAACACAAATATGACAACTTTTATTATTATCATTATTGAATTCTTTATTAACACATTGCGTACCGTGTCATGCGCTAGCGCATGACAGTGATATTGTCATAAAGTCACTGTGATGCTCTAGCTAGAGCATGACAGGTATATGTTCAATACTACCACTGTCATGCTTTCACGATACACGCTACTGTGTTTTTCTAAATGGGATCAGATAGTGCGGTCTCTGACGAATTTTTAAGTATGCTTGGTCCTTTGATATGTCAAAAATGAAGGAAACAGTGAACAAAAAAAAGCATTTTTTTTACAATTTTTTCATCATTATTTGTATTTTGTATTGGAATGGTTTAACATAATTTCTAGATATTAATGAACATGGGAAAAAAATAAACAAAAGATCAACACCTTCTTTAGGAGAAACAAAATTAGATGACATCAACACCTTCTTTAGGAGAAACAAAATTATCATTATATTATTTTTGCTTGTGCAAAACAGAGCATGACAACCTAATACCATTGAAATAGACCCGGGCCCGGGGGAAATATCACAATATTGGCGTTGGTACGCAATGTGTTAATAGGACATATGTACAAAAAAGTAATGATAAAAATTAAAATACAAAATTGAGAACAATATAAACAAGAAAAAAAGATAAACAACATAGATACAGTATATACAGATGTCCTAACTATTCTATTGTGTTCTTTTTTTTCATGTCCTATTTTGTTGAATGTACCTATCATGTAGTTGACCAATAAAGTGTTAAATAATAATAATAACTAAAGGGCGAGGTTATTGGCAATCTCTTCCACCCAACCCTTAAATTTACTTTTACCTTCACTCACTTTTTTCACAGAGAAAGAATCCTGGGTCCCAACAGCCCCGAGGTTCCTCACTCCCTGATATTCCGAGGTGCAGTATTTGCTGATCAGATCCGATTCAACCGATGCATTGACCTGTGGCTGCATGCACTGCATCTGGTTCAGTTGAACAACTCATCCGTCGCCAAAGATTTGCTCAGGTTCGCCCAGGTAAGAGATTGTTTTTTAACAAGTTCCTATGATTAACCTTTTGGCTGTATGGAATGGCCTCCTTGCCTACCAATGCCAAAAACAAAAACAAAACAAAACAAGTTCCTAGACTCTGACGTTAATAATAATACTCTTTAGTGGAAGAGTATTGTTATTAACGTCAGAGTCTAGGAACTCGAGGTTAATTCTGAAAGCATTTTCTACCACCTAACTCTCAGAGACTTATTATTGTGTGGTCACAGACTCAAATTAACGAGGAAAAATTCATGCACTGGGTGGGATTCGAACCAACGGATCCCTACGCTACCGGGATTACCAGACTAGCGCGTTAACCACCTCACTATCAGTGCACATGACGTTTTACTATGTGCTCAAAATGCCAAGTTCCTGATTTTTTAAATCTTATATTGGACTAGCCGTTTGCCCGTGCTTTGCAACGGGACTAAATTTCAAATTTACTAAGGCATGGCCGTACTGCTGGACAGCAATGCCTTTTTGAACTTTTTATAATTTTTCTGGACAAAGCGATAATGGTTTTGGGGGGGTCAATTCTGAGACATTTTTCGCTATCTCTTACCGTTTTGTCTAAACAACTCCGGACAAACAAACAAACATAGGTAGGTAGTCCTTTTTTCTGTTTTATACAGGGTGGACCAAAAAAACGTTTACACCCGTTAATGGTAGATTACTGACGACATTTCCAGGCCGGATCTGCAATCCGTTTTTTCGGATTCGCCTTCGTAACTGCACAAAGTGATTTTTTGCAACTTTCCGAAAAAGTCCGACTTAAGCTTATTCTTCAGGTCAGTACTTTTTTCCTGTTTAAGATGAGTTGATTCTGAACAATATTGCAGAAAGCCAACAAAATTTCGATGTTTCTAGCTACACTACTTTGTTTTTTACGATTTGGTTTGTCATATTTTTTTACACCTGAACAGAAAAAAACACCCAAAAAAACTTTTTTACTAAATTAAACACTCGACATTTGTCCGAACAAATTTTGGCACAGACATGGGCAAGTTTGATAAAAGTTGGCGGCCGCCCCGAGAATTCTAAAAAATAATTTTACGATTTTTTATCACGTGATCTTCTGGGAAAAATTATTAGATGTTTGCCAAAAACTCTTCAAAAATCCTAAGAGTTTTCTAGCTGTAGACTGTGTAAGGGCGTCTTGTATTGTTTACAAAAATTGTTTACATTGCTTTTTTTGAATACCGCGGTCTCACATGCCTTCATCAGCCAGTTTAGGAAAATTCAAATGATAAATTTCGTGCTTCTCAGATGGTCAGTGGTGTTAGCTAGATGTGGTAGTGCTAAGAGTGTTGATCGCATGGCCGAGGTTCAATTCTCGACGGTCAATATTATTTTAATTATCAAAAAATCTGATGGAATATTTTATTCATACCTGTATCTGACCTGTTGTAACACCAACAACTTATGTTTTTTTTTGGGGTAATACCATCTGTAAATTGAGTTATATCAGATACTATTGGTATCACAATACACATTATTATTATTCATGCAAGCCCCTGAGAGACTGCCTTGATAATGTAAGGATGGTTTTTCTTATGCTTCCCTACGAGAGAAAAAAAAACTAGCGAATTTTCCAAACGAAAATAGAGTTTATGAAATAAATCCAGGTAAATATGTAGGTGGGTTAGGTTCTTCTATCATAAACAATACTAATTAAATAACAAATATTTACCGATTGCCAACTCTTAATAGGAGTCTTGAAAAAAACAAGATAATATTTTGTAAAATTAATAAATTTTTGCAGTCTTTATTATGTTTTATACTATTTTGATATAAACAAAAAGGTATTTAAAAAAACATTTTGTGTTAGTATGTTCAATGAGAAACGATTAGACGCGCACGATTAGCTCAATGGTAAGCTAGTCCACCCGGTCCGAACGCCAGAGACAGCAAAAAAAATGCAAAGGTTGAACCTCTTCATCATGTTCCGTCGAATGTTGCGGAAGATTCCAGGTTTTTCTGTCAGGTCATCGAATGCCAACAGGATTCTTGCTACCAGATTTCGTAAACTATGTTTTTCACTTGATCACAAATGTTCCTGTTGGCAACTCCATATGCTAAATGCGTATCTGCCATTTCAGCATCCGAATTAATAATGTAACTTGTACTAAAAAAAACTCAAGAAGTTTAAAGATAATATTTCATAGAATGCAGAAAAATATGCTTGAAAACTATCATCAAGAAACAAACAATCATTTATTTGACTGGCCTTTAATTAATTCCAAGGAAAATAATTATCAGACATAAATAGCTAATTACTCTTTGAGTACAAGACGACCCTACACGGTCAACACTTTTAAGATTTTGAACATCATTTTTTGAGACTTACCTGGTTTGTTTACCCAGAAGATCACGTGATAAAAAATCGAAAAATTATTTTTTAGCATCCTTGGGTTGGCCGCCAACTTTTATCAAACTTGCCCATGTCTGTGCCAAAATTTGCTCGGGCAAATCTTGAGTGTTTCAAAGTGTAAAAAATTTACATGAGAATTTTTTTTCTATTCAGGTGTCAAAAAAGATGCCAAACCAAACCGTAAAAAACAAAGTAGTGTAGCTAGAAACATCGAAATTTTGTTGGCTTTCTGCAGAAATGTTCAGAATCAACTCATCTTAAACAGGAAAAAAGTTCTGACCTGAAGAATAAGCCAAAGTCGGACTTTTTCAGAAAGTTGCAAAAAATCACTTTGTGCAGTTATAAAGGCGAATCAGAAAAAACGGATTGCAGATCCGTCCTAGAAATGTCGTCAGTAATCTACCATTAACGGGTGTAAACGTTTTTTTGGTCCACCCTGTATATAGAGATAATTAAAAATATCGGGTACGATAAGCCAGACTGCTTTCAAGTCGGACTTTACGTCTGCGCTGTGATTGGTTGAAACTCTGACTTGAGGCACGGTCTTTGTTGTAATCATACTCACTAACCACCACGCTACAGAATGACCACCTTTTTTTTGTGCACCGGAACCACTTTTGCATTACTTCCGTTCACTTTATCTTTACATCCATGCCATTCGGGAAACGGAAAAACTCGGTAAAATTTTTCCGCTCCCGCCAGGATTCGAACCCGCTACCTCCGGGTCAGCAACCAATGCTCTTAACCAGTAACCTCCACGCTACAGGATGACCACACTAGCACCCTAACCTCTATAGTATCTAGACCAGGCATGTCAAACTCAAAATGTATGAGGTACTCAACCCCTCCCCCTCTCGTTAAAAAAAAAGATCCTGACGTAAAATGAAAAAAAAAATCTAGTACAAAGAGTTTAGGTACAAAGGAAGTTTAGTATTGTATTATACCCTAACGCTCGCAGCGGGCCGCACAAATTGACCAAGCGGTCAGACTGGCGGCCCGCGGGCTGCCAGTTTGACATGCCTGAGCTAGACCTTCAATGCATTGATTTAGTGGGGTTAAGTGGCAGAGACTGCCTAAGGCATTGACTTCGCCCCGAATTACAAGACAATTGTAAATTTAAATTTAATTTTTTTTTTTTTCAAAGTACTTTTGAATGTATATTTATTGAAATATTTACAAAATTAATCACAAACAATATAAATATATTAAAAAACACAGTTAAAAATAAAGACATATATGTACTTATTATATACAATGTATTAATGGATTATTATTTTATTGTTTGATATTATATATTAGTTACGGATCTCCCAATGTGCCAAAAAACATGTGTTGGGGATCTTCTAATATTTCTCTATATTTTATTTTGTAAATATTGTTAAGTTATTTTTTTTCTCTCTGTTAAAAATTATTGTTGCTTGTTTTGTATAAAAAGTAAAGTGTAAATAAATAAATAAATTGATCATATTTCCCTCAGGTATTCTCTCAAATGATCAATCTCAAGCTCGAACTTCACTTCACCCTGGTGGAGCAAGTCATCGCCGCTGCTGTGTTGGAACTGCAGAGGAATAAGGAGAGGATAGCCAACCCTAGACCCAAGGATGATCTCTCCTTGCTGAAGGTAGGTGTATATGTGTTAGAACTGCAGAGGAATAAGGAGAGGATAGCCAGCCCCAGACCCAAGGATGATCTCTCCTTGCTGAAGGTAGGTGTATATGTGTTGGAACTGCAGAGAAATAAAGAGAGGATAGCCAACCCCAGACCCAAGGATGATCTCTCCTTGCTGAAGGTAGGTGTATATGTGTTAGAACTGCAGAGAATAGCCAACCCCAGACCCAAGGATGATCTCTCCTTGCTGAAGGTAGGTGTATATGTGTTACTGCAGAGGAATAAGGAGAGGATAGCCAGCCCCAGACCCAAGGATGATCTCTCCTTGCTGAAGGTAGGTGTATATGTGTTAGAACTGCAGAGGAATAAGGAGAGAATAGCCAACCCTAGACCCAAGGATGATCTGTCTTTTTTTTTTTTTTTTTTTTTTTTTTTTTTTCATCTCTGTTTACACGCAACAATAATGCTGCAATTACGTAAACAGGTTTGAGGGACACTGCATACAGATTAAAGACCTATATCCAGGCCCTCCCTACATCTTTGTTTAAATTGTTCTAAAGTGAGATCGAGATCCAAGTTTGCACTGTTACAATAATTATTAAATATTATTAGAGAGGAGATAAGTGGTGATTCCAGTTACACAGGAGAATAGTTTCTTGGTATATGAAAATACTGAGTTAGTGGTCGTTCTCTCAGTGACAGTTGTAAATTGGGCACTTTAATCAGTATTTTCTCAATTAGCCCTGGACATATAATGGTGTCATTACTGAGGCCATGTATGAAAATTAGTTGGTAATACATTCGTCTTCTTTCTAACCTGCCTATACAAAGTTGTTCCAGTAAATCTGAATATGAGATAGCATTTGGATAGGCAGGATAGAAACCATTATATTTCAAGAACAACACTCTCACGAACCTTGCTTGAATTTGCTCGAGTTTTTTTATGTGGCATTGGTGTTTTGGAGCCCATATAATGGCGGCATACTCGAGTTTACTTCTAACAAGGGCCGTGTAGAGTGTCACAATTGTGTCAAAATCGTTAAAAAATTTAGAATGACGAAGTACAAGACCTAGGGTATTATTAGCAGCAGAGGTAATATTATTTGTATGCTGATCAAATTTAAGATTTTGTTGAAAAGTAACTCCTAGGTCTTTTTTCATTGTAACTCTATTTAGATGGATATTATTTATTGTGTATTCATGATGTAAAATTGCTCTTTTTCTTGTTATGGACATGACCTCACATTTATTTGGGTGAAATTGTAATTTGATATTGGCTAACCAAGTACTAACTGAATCCAGGTCCTCCTGCAACAACTGGCAATCACCACCGTTATCAATGTGCCTGTATAATTTAAAGTCATCCGCAAAAAGTAGGTGGTTAGAATATTTTATAGCAGCGCCTATGCCGTCTATGACGATTGCAAAGAAAAGGCTAGATAGCTTTGAACCCTGGATTACAGATGATGTTGGATGGTAGGGTTTTGAAAAGGTGTTTTCAAAACGTACTCGATGTTCTCTATCTCTGAGATAAGTTGAAATAAAAGTAACAAAGTTTGGGTGAAAACCAAACGATAGTAGCTTGTTCAGGAGAACGTCAAAAGACAGCTTGTCGAAAGCTTTTAATATATCGGTATAAATGACGTCAACCTGACCACGCCCATCATTCAGTTCTCCCGCCACAAAGTCATGGAAAACAACCAAATTACTAACAGTTGATCTTTTCTCTATAAATCCATGTTGTTGGTTTGAAATTTTAGCATAGATGAAAGGTGCTATTTTGGAAAAAATACATGACTCAAATAATTTAGAGAAAACTGTAAGGCATGATATTGGCCTAAAGTTGGTTATATCTTTTGAGTTTGATTTTTTTGGTATTGGAGTAACAATGGTGTATTTCAGTAGATCGGGAAATTGTTTATGTTCTAGAGAAATGTTAAAAATATGAGTTAGGCATTTTATTAATAAAGATGGATAGTTTTTTAGTAATATTGGGGGAAAGCTATCCATTCCAGGAGATTTTTCAGGTAATGATTGAATGGCAAAGTTTACATCTGTTTCTGAGATAGAGAACATGGGCAGTTCAATATGATATGATAGGCTATCTAGATCTACATTATAAGCATCAGGCGCTTCACTATAAACAGATTTAAAGTATTTCGCAAACTCATTGCAAATGACTTCTGGCTCAGAGAGAATCACCCCATCCAGCTTGTATTCAACTTTACCTAAACTTTTATTTTTGGATTTAATGAACTTCCAAAACTCTTTTTTTTTTACTGAAGGTAAGTGTATATGTGTTAGAACTGCAGAGGAATAAGGAGAGGATAGCCAACCCTAGACCCAAGGATGATCTCTCCTTGCTGAAGGTAGGTGTATATGTGTTGGAACTGCAGAGGAATAGGGAGATAGCCAACCCTAGGCCCAAGGATGATCTTGATCTGTCCTTGTTGAAGGTAAAAATTAAAATAATATAAAAATTGACAATATTAATAATACAGGGTGCGGCGCGGTTATGTCCCATTTTGAATCGCCCAGTGTGAAGCCGCACTTCTAATTAGACAAGTTCAAACAAAGTTAGAAGATGCACAAACTACTAATTTTTTCGATTCAATTTAGTTCAGTAGTCAAAATGATTTTATCAAAGCAACAGAAAGCTTATTGCGTGGAGAGTTATTTTTTGAAAAGTAAGTGTATCGTAGCAGTGCAGCGGGAGTTTCGTATACGTTAGCTCCCTGTGATTTTTTCTTGTGGGGTTACCTCAAATCGAAAGTTTACAATGATCGTCCAAGAACACTTGAAGAGTTATAACACGACATTCACCGTGAAATAGGCCGTATACCTGTCGTAATGTTGGAAAAAGTAGAGCGAAACTTTAGAAATCACCTTCAGCAGTATCGACAATGACGGTCGTCCTTTGAATGGTGTACTCTTCAAAACTAGATAAATTCAAACCTTACCTATTTCTAGATGATAATTCAACAACAAGCATCAGGTAAGACTGACAGCCTTTTTTTAATCGAATATTCAAAAGGGGACATTACCGCGCCGCACCCTGTATTTATAAACAAGAAGAAAAAAATAAACAAAATATATACATACGTGTCCTAACTAAAGGGCGGGGCTATTGCCTATGACAATCTCTTCCACCCAACCCTTACTCTTCCACCCAACCCTTATTTATTTATGCAAATAATTATTTATGCAAATAAATATTACGACTTCCAGGAGGAGATGGAGGACAACCTGGTGACGTCCCTGTACCTCCTGTGCATCCTCACCAAGGTGCTGCGGGGAGCCCCCGAGGAGCACGAGTACCGCATCTACCGGCTAGTGTTCTCCCTGAACAAGCTCAGCATCTGCTCTCGCCAGGCCCACAGCCTCCTGCATCTCTGCGTCAACTACGAGACTCCCGTGGACACGTTCCACACCAACGACGTGTGCAAGTGAGTTAACCACACCAATGACGTGTGCAAGTGAGTTAACCACACCAACGACGTGTGCAAGTGAGTTTTTTTTATAATAATAATACTATTTAGTGGAACCATAGCGTGTGTCTGTCTGGCTGGGGGACGTTAAACAGGGAGAAGACCAGTGTCCCGCTAGAGGACTATAAACAGAGAACAGACTAGCCAACCCTTACAAGCCAGGCTAGCTTGCAGTTTCCTAAGGGTTTAATGGCTTATAAAGAAAAGTCCAAGTCCTCATGATGGTTGATCGCACATAGAAATATGTGGTTCAGGACGAGCCAACTTTGAAATAAAGTTGGCTGGAGACCATCACTCACCCCTCCAGCTGTAGTCAAGCTGGCTACAACAACAACAACAACCATAGCGTGTAGAATTAAGAAGTATGGAACCGAACCCCAGTTGCATGGAAACGCCACATAACGCGTCACCATCGCAAAGGAGTAGAATATTTCTCGCGGTCTATTTAAGTTTATGTTTACATTTTGATATATTTATGTTTATGTTTACACTTGATACGGGTGAGGGACAAGGAAAGGAGACTCCTTTGCGATACTAGCGCTGAGGACGCCACGATGTAGGCCGGCGGGGGTGGTTTCCACACTTCTTAATTATACACGCTCAATATTAACACGTCCTCATCTTTCGTGATATCACAACTACTCAAACTCGCTTTACTAAATCTACGCTGAAACCGGGACTTGAACCACCGACCTCCAGGTGTAACCTGGAGTCCGCCGCATTATCGATCAAGCTACTGAGGTCGGTTATTATCAAAATAAGGAATAATAATAACATAATCTTTTTATGTATGTATTTTTTTTTTTTTTTTTGTGGTGAAGATCAAGGCCTCTTCACAATTTTTGTGGGTAGCGCAGCATTACTAAGAGCCTCCTTCACATTTCGAATTATTCTATTACATTACTTTCTTTTTACTCTGGTAATGCCGCCACTGGTCGTTACTCATACAAGTAACTACTCATTTTTCCTCACGAGGTATGAGTGGACCCCGAACATCCAAGTACAGAGCAGAAAAATTCCTGCCCCGCTAGGGATCGAACCCAGGTCACCGTGTGTGCAATGCCTAGCGCGCTTACTCACTCTGCCACGGTGACTATTTTATGTATCAATTATGTTTTGTTAAAGGTTTCCTTGTGCTGCTACCACCAAGCTCCTCATCAGGTGTGGAGCGGATGTGAACGCCAAGGATTACCAGGGAACACGCCTCTGCACATAATAGGAACTTATGAGCGAGCCATTAGGTGAGTATAAGTCAAGGATTACCTGGGTAACACACCCCTGCACATAATAGGAACTTATGAGCGAGCCATTAGGTGAGTATAAGTCAAGGATTACTTGGGTAACACACCCCTGCACATAATAGGAACTTATGAGCGAGCCATTAGGTAAGTATGAGTCAAGGATTACCTGGGTTACACACCCCTGCACATAATAGGAACTTATGAGCGAGCCATTAGGTGAGTATAAGTCAAGGATTACCTGGGTAACACACCTCTGCACGTAATAGGAACTTATGAGCGAGCCATTAGGTGAGTATAAGTCAAGGATTACCTGGGTAACACACCCCTGCACATAATAGGAACTTATGAGCGAGCCATTAGGTGAGTATAAGTCAAGGATTACCTGGGTAACACCCCCCTGCACATAATAGGAACTTATGAGCGAGCCATTAGGTGAGTATAAGTCAAGGATTACCTGGGTAACACCCCCCTACACATAATAGGAACTTATGAGCGAGCCATTAGGTGAGTATAAGTCAAGGATTACCTGGGTAACACACCCCTGCACATAATAGAAACTTATGAGCGAGCCATTAGGTGAGTATAAGTCAAGGATTACCTGGGTAACACCCCCCTGCACATAATAGGAACTTATGAGCGAGCCATTAGGTGAGTATAAGTCAAGGATTACCTGGGTAACACCCCCCTACACATAATAGGAACTTATGAACGAGCCATTAGGTGAGTATAAGTCAAGGATTACCTGGGTAACACACCCCTGCACATAATAGGAACTTATGAGCGAGCCATTAGGTGAGTATAAGTCAAGGATTACCTGGGTAACACCCCCCTGCACATAATAGGAACTTATGAGCGAGCCATTAGGTGAGTATAAGTCAAGGATTACCTGGGTAACACGCCTCTGCACATAATAGGAACTTATGAGCGAGCCATTAGGTGAGTATAAGTCAAGGATTACCTGGGTAACACGCCTCTGCACATAATAGGAACTTATGAGCGAGCCATTAGGTGAGTATAAGTCAAGGATTACCTGGGTAACACGCCTCTGCACATAATAGGAACTTATGAGCGAGCCATTAGGTGAGTATAAGTCAAGGATTACCTGGGTAACACTCCCCTGCACATAATAGGAACTTATGAGCGAGCCATTAGGTGAGTATAATCTGTATAATCCTTAAGTGAAGCGCCCACACTTTGAATGTCTTATTTTTCCGTAAAACAACAGGGTTACAGAACGTGTTTCTAGATAGCTATTGAAAGGGCTTAAATTTTATTAAATTTTATTTTAATAATCACTTTTTTTTTGCTATTCCAGAAATAAATTTGAGCGCACGAATAGCTCAGTGGTTAAACACTCGCTTGCCATGCGGCATGTCCCGGGTTCGAAGTCCCGCCCCGACAAAAATTTGCATTCAAAATTTGGTTACAGTTGTTTGTAGGATACCTTCCAGTGCGCTCGTGTTGACCCAGCACTTAAATGGGAAGTATTGTGTCACTTCTCGCCCATCAGAGGGGAGGTATTATACTACGGGATGGGCAGGCTACAACACAGACATCGTCTACAGTAGCTCCTGTTTCATTGCTACGAAAATAAAAAGGCTGTGAAACACTCACCTTTTTTTTTTTTTTTTTTTTTTTAATATATTTAGAGTACACTTTCAAATGGGTATATCTTGCAATGTAATGTCCTAACTTATCTGCAATAATACCAACAACAACAAAAAATCGGTCATGTCGTTATCTGAACTGAATATTTATTTTATTAGATTTTAAAGTACCTACTACCTACTTTTCTGTGTTACATTTTTTTTTTTTTTTTTTTTTTTTTGTCACAAAACTTTTTTTTTAATATCATTGATTTGAATTGAGTTTTTTTTTGTTGCATTACATTTGTATGATGTGAAGATATCCCTGAAAAATTAATTGAAAAGACCGATTTAAATATTTTTCTTCTAGTGACTTTCAAACGCTTCACACCATCATCCTAGAGCTGACAGAGAACGGAGCTCACATGGACACAGTCAACAATAAAGGACAAACTCCAATACAAGCCTCCACCACAGGTAACTAATGGAAACCCTTAGTCTGGCTGGGGGACGTTAAACAGAGAGAAGAACAGTGTCTCGCTAGAGGACTATAAACAGAAAACTGACTAGCCTACAAGCCAGGCTAGCTGTAACTAATAGAAACCCTTAGTCTGGCTGGGGGACGTTAAACAGGGAGAAGAACAGTGTCTCGCTAGAGGACTATCAACAGAAAACTGACTAGCCAACCCTCACAAGCCAGGTTTTATTTTTTTGTAATTACTTATATGAACAATTGAACATAATGTGCTATTAATAAAGAATTAAACAATAATAATAATAATAAGTTGGTAAACAATTTGAACCATTTTTTCCAGTTTTGAGATAGCACGTCGATTTTTTACTATTATTATTTGAACCATTGAATTTCAGGTGTTGCGGATTTGATCCTACGAACCTTGACCAAGATCAACCTCAAGTGCTTGGCAGCCAAAGTGATCACCCAGAACAACATCACATACAAGGGTTTGGTACCTCATGATCTGGAGAGCTTCATTGAACTGCACGGTACAAGTGAGTATATGTATATGTATTGTGTACTGGTAGTCAAGTGGTTTTCTCATTAATTTGAGTTTGAGACCACTTAATAATAAGAGTCTGGTAGAAAATGCATTGAGCATTAATCTCACCTAAAGAGTATTATTATTATTATTCCATTTTAGAGTATGTATGACTTTGTACCACATTGAAAGATATTTTGTACAAATAAATAAATATTATTATTAGTATAAATAAGGCGATATTATTATTATTATTTTAAAGGTAATTTTCCCCCAACCGCTTTCGCATTACTTCAGGGGACTATATACATATTTATTTATGGTGATTATTATTATTATTATTATTATTATTATGATAATTTATAGTTGCCTTTATTCTGTTTTTGTTTTCCAGTTGGCAGCACTCGCACACACAAGAGCAACGCACAGAGAAATCGGGACCTCTGCTTTAACTCGCTCTAATTTTCATATGAAGGATATGCTGCAGTTGGCATACGAGAACGGGCGAAACCAGAGAATTGTATACGAGTCTACCCGAAGGTACCGACTTCGCCCGAACGCGTCTGGAGGCCAGCCGCAGACCACTTGTTCAACGTACACTTGTACAGAGTTATCTAATGAAGAGGGGTGCTAATGGTGCTATACTCAACTGTTGGCATAACGGGACGCCTTGTCTTGATGCAAGAGAGTAAATAATACACCACTGTTCTATGTACAAAATCAATTTCTTACATTTTTCATCAATCTGTCCCGGTAGTGGTAAGGGCGGCACTCTGTGAATTCAGAGATCCCAGAAGTCGCGGGTTCGAAACCCAGCCGGAACATGACAAGTTATCCTCCCATTTGGGATTTTACCACATAATAATACGTCTTGGGCTTACTGCTGGAATAATGGGACTTAATAGTCCTAATCGGGCAGTATAAATAAGGCGATATTATTATTATTAATTTTCATGTTTATGGTAACCCGCCCTGCGGTACGGCGAACGATACCAGCTTCGTTAGTCCGAGGCATGGCCATTGTCTTTCTAAATTTGAGTTACTTCTCACCTTCCCACTAATAAACAATAAACATATAATAATTCCGTGGCCGTGAGCTGGACACAGGTACCTGTATCATGCTGTTCCCCCCACTTTCGGGGAACAGCACAGATGCTCCACAAAATTGCAGCGAAATGGAAATGACCATCTTTTTTTTTTCTACTATGGTGGTGAGAGGATTATATGGGCGCCCAGATCCAACGTCTAGTCTCATTTCATGTCCACATACCCATATAATACGCCCAGATCCAATGTATGGTCTCCTTTCATGTCCACATACCCATATATTATAATACCCACCTTTCCAGGGGTAGGTTTTCATACCACATTTGCGGCCCTCTGCGGCCTTTTTTAGGGCCCCAACATCAAGTGGCCCAGGGGCCTCAGATATTTTTAAACTTCACGTTTACCTTTTCCTGGGTTTCAATAATATTATTCAAATTTAGGATTTTTATTGATGAAACATCTCACATTACAGATTATAAATTTCATTAAAAATAATAATAGAAATGATTTGAAGATATAAAAACACCTTCAAATTGTTTCTATGTTTATTTGTTTTACCAAGAGTTGCGTATAAGTATAAGGTGAAGCTTTCTTTGGATGTGGGAAAGAGCTTTCAATACTTGCATCGTTCCCGCGATGCGCGTCACCAGAGATTTAATAATATGTGTGCAATTTTTTTCAGATTTTTTTCAATATCAGACATGTGAAAACGTATTAAAATCATGTAGAAAAATAAAGGGACCCTCATTTTATACGCTATATTGCGATTCATTTACCAATTATCAATTATATACCTACATTAAACTGGGTTTGAAATTTCTGACTAGCACTAAGCCACAACGCTAATCAACTGATTAGCCCTAGTCGAATGTTTATCGTCCTGTTTAATGTATTTTTTAACGAATAAGGTACTCGGATTGATAAAAAAAGTTACTTGATTTCATTATACCCTGTTTTATGTTACTTCCTGTATACTGTAGTACTTTGTATAGTAAAGTATAAAAATGTATTAAACAATTTATTTTTCATCGTAACAATTTTGTTGAGAAAGCTCGTATTTCATTTTTCTTTTATAATAACACTTTTTAGTGGAAGATAACCACTAGGCGAGGAATGCTCAAAGCATTTTCTACCACCCAAACCTCAGAGTCTTATTATTATGTGGTCACAAACTTAAATTAATGAGGAAAAACTCATGCTCTGGGTGGGATTCAAACCAACGGATCCCTACGCTACCTGGATTACCAGACTAGCACGTTAACCACTCCACCACCAGTGCACGATATGTTTTCCAATTTGAGGTATAGAGGCAAGAGAAGATGAGCTAGTTATCTGTGTTATTAAACCACTTACACTTTTCAGTGGATAGCATCGACATTACGAGAACTAATGCTAATGCATCAAATCTCCAACCAACCATCATATTATTATTATTACACACTTTATTAGATATAAAAAGACATAATATGTATTAGAATACAAATAATTATTATAACAATTAAAAAATGAAAATAATATGTACATTTGTACAATTAAAAGGAAAAATAATAGAAAAATATGTATAAACAAATGTCCTAACTAAAGGGCGGGGTTATTGCCTATGGCCAATCTCTTCCACCCAACCTATCATATTCATATCAATCTCGTGATGCTGCACTGGTCGTTGCCACTCTACAACTACCCAATTGTTCTCACGAGGCTAGTAGGACGGTAGACCGCCATCCAAGTGCAGATCTGAAAGAATCCGACCTCGCAGGATTCGAACCGGGTCCCTGTACCCGTTCCGCTGGCGATATCTTTTAAAGTATAATAACTGAACAAAATGACCGACCTCAGTAGCTTGATCGATAAGGCGTCCGTCGTAACCTAGAGGTCGGTGGTTCAAGTCCCGGTTTCAGCCCAGATTTAGTCAAGTGATTTTGAGTAGAACTAAAGCGAGTTCTTAGAAGCTTTTATCATCAGCTTAGGAAAAGAAAAATCAAAAATTGTTAATAAATAAATAAAATGTTTAAAAATAATAATTTTTTTTAAAAAAAAGTAGTTGTGATATCACGAAAGTGATTAACACAAATATGATAACTTAAACTGAAGAAAATGGTTGGAAAAACAAATAAAAAACACACTATGAAGGATTTGGTCCAACATAAAACATAATAATATATGTGATGATAATAAAGAATTATAAATAACCTTAGAATAAAGTTTCTGATACAGGGTGCACATAATCCCCAGACAAGTCAATCCCGGTAGCTGAGTGGTCAAAGCGTCGGTTCTTACATCTAGGCACACATATGGAGCAAATCTAGAGCAATGACTGACGCTGTTCATTTATTTAAATATGTAGAGTTTATTTTCGGGGCTAAATTTATTATAATTTGACATTTTGTCTGTAGGGTTTCCTTTTGTTGCTTTTTTCATTTATTAATTCATGCTTTATTTAAGGCTTGAGTTGATGATTGGGTTGGGTGGAAGAGATTGCCGCAGGCAATAACCCCGCCCTTTAGTTAGGACATTTTGTTTTCTTCTTTATTATTTATTAATTTTCAAACTATTTTTTTGTAAAATATTGTATATGTAAGTATGTCCTTTTAATAAAGCATGATAAAATAATAATAGGTAATGATAGGGGATTTAATAATACGTTTTTGGGCTTACTGCTAGAAAAATGGGACTGATTAGTCCTAGTCGGGATGTATAAATAAGGCGATATTATTATGCTTATTTTTATTAAATTAGAAAAAAAAAATCTTTTTTTAAAGATATATAAAATTAGCCTGCGGGGTTGTTTGTTTGTTTTTGGTTTAACGTCCGTTTCAACTGGATGGTCATATTACAAGGGATTTACCCTCCATTCGCTGGAAACTCGCAAAACCACTCAAACCAGCTGTCTAAATTAACCTCACCCTGCCTGAGGGCGGACGGGAATAGCCAGCTTCAGGAGGTTTCAAATTTGAATGGTCACCCATCCAACTAATAGCCTCGCTAGACGTTGCTTAACTTCAGTGACAGTACGAGAACTGGTGTGTGGATTGAAAGTGCCATCGACGCTGCGAAGCTGATCCTGTATAATTTCTTGGCCACATTCATTGCATCATACATTCAAACGCTAACCCACCTCACCCAGCCTGTGTGGGGCCAAGAACAGCCAGCATCACAAGGATTGAAACTTTACACGCGTCGGGAAAACCGTCTGATCCTGTATAATTTCTTGGCCACATTCATTGCATCATACATTGAAACGCTAACCAGCATCTCACAGACCTAGCAAGGTCATGAACCCAGTACTTCTTAGGTCAAACACTTTTTTCCATGATCATCAATTCATTCGTTTCCATGGCAACATTATGCAACGATAGACTTATTAGTTACTAGTAGGTATTGTAGATCTCATACATACCATAGGATACGTGTATGAATAATAGCTATACATAGTACATTATTCTTAAGGGCAAGGACTCTATGTACATTTATATATTTACACTTTGTTTTTATATACAAAACAATATTAATAATAATATCGCCTTATTTTACTGCCCGATTGGGACTATTAAGTCCCATTATTCAGCAGTAAGCCCAAGACGTATTATTGTGTGGTAAAAATCCCAAATGGGAGGGTAACTTGTCATGTCCGGCTGGGTTTCGAACCGACTTCTGGAATCTTGGATTCACACAGTGCCGCCTTTACCACTGAGCTATCGAGACAGCCTGCATTAATAATATAAAAAGAACTTCTGAAAATAGAAAATAAATAGAAATATTTAGATATTTACAATTTCATTGTTTTACAATCCGGGGCGAAGTTTAATACCTAAAAGGTATAATTATTATACACTTTAATAATATAATAAGGACATATGTACAAACAGTTACCAATTAATATACAAAATTGGAAACAATATAAAAGAAAAACAGAAAAATAAATGGATAAAATATAAACAGATGTCCTAACTAGGGGTTATTGCCTTTGGCAATCTCTTCCACCCAACCCTGAGGCTTTCTCTGCCACTTTTGTGACATTATATACAAAGACCTTGAACTGCATGGTCAAATCACAACGGTGGTTCTACATTTTATTCACTGGAAATCACAACCCAGCTACTCAAATTAACCTCACCCAACCTTGGGTGGGACCGGGAATAGCCAGTATCAGAAGTGGTCCTAGCCTGTGCTGGATGTTGCTCAACTTCAGTGACAGAACGAGAACTCGTGTATGTCCAGCTGGGTTTCGAACCCACGACCTCGGGATTACCGACGGCGAAGCATTGACCACTGAACTACTTGTGTCTTCATTGTGCCATCGGCGCCAAATAAAGCTGCACGCAAGTTATTCCCCGAGGCATGGCCCTATATTTATTTTTCCTAAACCTACTCTATACAATGAGGCATTGCCGTACATCGTCTCTGGCCGGAACTCGGCAAGTTGGCTATATCTATTAAAAAAAAAAAAAAAATGTTGGTTTTATTCTCTGTCCCGTAGCTCAGGGTTCAAGGTCTTTGTATAATGTCACAAAAGTGGCAGAGAAAGCCTCAGGTTGGGTGGATAGATTGCCAAGGCAATAACCCCTAGTTAGACATCGTTTATATTTTATCCATTTATTTTTCTGTTTTTCTTTTATGTTGTTTCCAATTTTGTACATTTAATTTGTAACGTCGATTTGTACATATTATGTCCTTATTATTATTAAAGTGTATAATAATTATTACTTTTAGGTATTAAACTTCGCCCGGATTGTAAAACAATGAAATTGTAAATATCTAAATATTTCTATTCTAATTATCCATTTTCAGAAGTTCTTTTAATGTTATTAATGCAGTTTGTCTCGATAACTCAGTGGTAAAGGCGGCACTGTGTGAATCCAGAGATCCCAGAGGTCGTGGGTTCGAATCCTAGGCGGACATGACAAGTTATCCTCCAATTGGGATTTACCATTTAATAATACGTCTTGGAATTACTGCTGGAATACTAGGACACAGATTTTGCCTGGCTAGGGACTATAAAGAGGGAGTAGACCAGCATTGCTTGGTTCTGGGGGCCCTCGTCAATTTATTAGCCTCCTTGTAAATATTATTAGTGGTAGAAGTGTTGAGTCATTCCTCCACTGTCTGGCTACCATCGTTCAAGATGACGCCACCCTATGATGATGTAAATAAGGCAATATTATTATTATTATTACTGTCGGTTTTATTCTCCGAACGACCCTATCTGAGAACATCCGATGATAGAACCAAGTGACCACTCTGCCAAGGTTCCTCTCAGTAATAACTCCTTGAGGACACCCATAAAAATTCTCCAGTTTGCCTCTACTTGGAATGATGAAGAATTCTAAATTTAGTGCGGCCCATTACGTGGAATTTTTTAGTCCAGTAAGAATGAGTGAAATATTATGAGTCAGCGTCGTTGGCGCGTTGAATGCACCGGTTCTCGTAGGATCATCGAAGTTAAGCAACATCCAGCGAGGAGAAGACTTCGTGATGCTGGCACTCGGCCCAACCCAGGCTGGGTGAGGTCAATGTAGGTGGCAAGTTTTGTGAGTTTCCTGCGAATGGAGTGTAACAAGATGACCTAGCTGTTGAAAGGAACGAAAAACCCAATAAAAAAAAACATGAAATAGAATCGCTAAAACCTAAAACGTCTAGTTCCAACTTTTCATATATCATTATTGTACAGTTTAACCTGGATATAAGAGACTCCTGATAAGTATAAAAAAAATTATCTTGTAACCTGTGACCCAAAAACCTCGATAAAACAGAAAAAAAATAAGTCCCTTGAATTCTCTTATTGAACCTGAATAAAAGAGTACCTACATCAATTTCCATGTCCAAATTACCTCGCTTTAAGGAAAAATAACCTCTTTATAAGAGAAACCTGGATATAGGAGAAAAAAATTTCCGGTCTCTTGAGTTCTCTTATATCCAGGTTCCACTGTACCATAGGTGTTATTCACACCTCGGCCGAGGTGTTTGATATAGTGCTTGTCTTACTGTACAAATACCTACATTAATTTACATAAAATCATATGAATATGAGATGTATCTTTTCTCTATTCAAAACTCAAATCTGTGCGTGTCTGACTGACTATGTCCTCTTAGGGGTTGTCTGTTTACAATACCACAGACCGAACGGTAACAGATATGGAAATTTTCATGAGAGTTGACCACCTCTAAAGCACCGTCAAACTACCTAGTAAATAATCAAAAATAAAATATCTATTACCATTTCCAATTAGGACACCAGCCACGGGAAAAAAAACTTAACGGCGACAAAGTGCTGGGTTTTAGGCTAGTACATACATATGTACATATGTATAATATAAGTACATAATACATAATATTATGTATGTATTTATTTTCTAATCTGGATAATTAACTAGAATAGTGTTTGTTTAAGTGACATTATGTCAGCAGCTTGGTGACATCGAGGGACAAGCAGTCTAGATTGTGAGACTAACAGACAATGCTTCATTGAGCAGCCACATGGGGTATCAACTTTGGTTCGCGGAACAGCGGGGTTCGAGCTCAATACCTTCCCCTTGACATCTTTTTCAACCGTGTTGATATTGATCCCCTGTTTAGCGAGATTTCTCAACTTGACACTGTTCCCATTACAACAATAATAAAATTGGTCAATGGCGCGTTGAATGCACCGGTTTTCGTAGGATCACCGAACTTAAGCAACGTCCAGCGAGGTGAAGACTTCGTGATGCTGGCATTCCGGCCCAACCCAGCTAGGTGAGGTTAATGTGGGTAGCCGCTTTGTGAGTTTCCTGCCAATGGAGGGTAACACCCTCGTCTCGAGATGACCCAGCTGTTGAAAGGGACGTAAAACCCAATAAAACATAAATAAATAAAATTATGGTTTTGTTCATATTACAACAATCATTGGTTTGCTCAGTGTTTTAGTGGAATGAAGTGGATTTATTTTGAAGAAGAAGAATAGAATTTGAATTTGTGTTAATCACTTTCGAGATGTTACAACTACTCAAACTCTCCTTACTAAACATTTACTTAACTCGGGACTTGAACCACCGACCTTCGATTACAAGCTCGCCGCCTTATCGATCCAGCTATTGAGGTATTAAGTGGATTTTTAAATTATTGAGAGGACGATTAATTTTGAGCACACTATTAGCACTTAGCACAGTGGTGAGATACTGACTAGCCAGGTGGATGCTTGGGTTCGATACCCGGAGCCGACAGTATACAGTTGAACCTGGATATAAAAGAATCCTGGATACAAGAGAAACCACCACTAAAAACCCACCTTCTCAAAGAGCTAACCGCTCCTGGAACCGAAAATATCATTACTTCAAGAATAATAATATCGCCTTATTTGTACTGCTCGATTAGTACTATGAAGTCCCATTATTTCAGCAGTAAGTGAAAGACATAAATTATTGATGTGGTAAATATCCCAAATGAGAGTAAATTGTCATGTCCTGGCTGGGTTTAGAACCCGCAACCCCTGGGTTCATAGAATGGTGCCTTTACCTCTGAGCTACCGGGGCAGACTCCAAAATACCTCGAAAAGCCTTGAGTCTGGAAGGCACTCCACAACTTCGGCCATGCTTCTGATAAGTTTTTCGAGTAGTGTGATAAATTCCAAGGGGGGTTGACTCGAGTCAGATTTTGGCTATATGTTCCCGTTTCGGCTGTAGAAGCATTTTTCAGTGGAACTTCGACCCTCGCACGAATTGTCCATATTGTCCATTTCCATTAAAAGTTTCTAGGAACTTCTAGAAGCTCCTGAATAACTAAAAATTCAAATCAGGAACATCCAGAAGTTCCTAAGCGCTCTAGGAACAACTAATAGAAGTTCCTAGGAACTTTGCGATGTTCCTAGAGCGCTTAGGAACTTATAGATCTAATTCGGTCGCAGAGTTAATTGTAAAGATTTTCACTGAAAAACCCTACACTATTATTTTCTATTCTATCGCCCCTTAGAAGTTTCGAAGTCCGAACTTATTATCTCGATTTTGTCTATTCTGTCCCGGTAGCTCAGTGGTAGAAGTGGCACTCTGTGAATCCAGAGATCTTGGAGGTCGTGCGTTCGAAACCCAGCCGGGACATGGCATGTTATCCTCCCATTAGGGATTTTTACCACATAATAATACCTACGTCTTGGGCTTACTGCTGGAATAATGGGACTTAATAGTCCTAATCAGACAGTATAAATAAGGCGATATTATAATTAATTTCGCCCTTAAGGCTTAAGTCCACAGAGGCATTACAAAATGTCTATCAATTTCGCCCTAATTCTATCTCTACATGGGTCACCCTAATTTATATTAGTGGTGAAAGAGCCACCTAGATGGCGTAAGTGCCACATTTTTATTTAATTATCCCAATAGGTAATTAATAGTAACCATTAATAGGAGGTATGGACGTGGGAGGTGTCCCCACATCAATGCGCCATTATACTCGTATTGTAATAGGTACTTAAAAATTATGTATGTACTTACTTATATACTTTTATTATAGTTACCTATGTATTATGTAACACCATGTGGATTTAGACACCGAACATTGCAAAATTTATTCAGGTTATATAAATAGAAATCTCTATGTATAAAACCCAAATCTGTGCTTGTCTGGCTGACTCTGTCCTCTTAGGGGTTGTCTGTTTACAATACCACAGCCCAAACGGTAACAGATAGTGAAATTTTCATGTGATTTGACCCTCCTAAATCACCGTCAAACTAACTAGAAAATTATCAAAATTATATTATTTTCAAGTAGGACACCAGTCACGGGAAAAAAGCCTTAACGGCGACAAAGTGCTGGGTTTTAGCTAGTTACTAATATAGATGTCACTGACTTGAAATATACCTACTTACTTTTTTTTTAATAATCTAAATATTGCGTTTTTATTTATATGTAAAACCAGTAAAACAAGGTGTCATCTCTTTTCATCGGAAGCACTGACAATATGCTTTCAGCATTGCCTCTTTGAGTGGCAATACTGATTTGTTGAATTAGAAATTCACTGGCTCTGCTGTTTCCAGTTTTTTCTATTACTTGTGTGTGAGTATGTGTATACCAACTACATACTAAATATTACTAAATCTCGCTTTACTAAATCTACGCTGAAAACGGGACTTGAACCATTAATCTGCAGGTTACAAGTCCGTCGCCTTATTGATCAAGCTACTGATGAGGTCGGTGGAAAGAAATTGGAATGAAAAGAAAAGAGCTAACTTACTTTTCGAACCCTTTTTTAATGACCAAATATTACGTCTTTTGAAAATTTTCTTTAAAAAAAAGAGCTACCTAACAGAAAGAATCAGTTTGATAATTCAGAGAGGCAATGCTGCCAGTGAGCATTACCATCAGAAGAATTGAATTAGAATATTAAAATAGAATAGAATCAAAGATTCGAATACAATATTTTATTATTGGATAGATGTAATCAAGTTTTATTTACGAAATATAGGTAGTATATACAATTTACAAGAAACAATATTGAAATTATTAAACAAAACTTGTTCAAGGGCGGTGCTAATGCCAACGGCATTTTCTTCCACACCACCCTTGTCTTCCACACCACCCTTGATTAGAATATTACCTTGTTCATACTGCCGAGGTGAGACTAAAAACTCCCTTTATTTCAGCAGTCTAAACAACGTCTTATGATGGGTTCTTCACTTACAAAAAAACACCGTGTTTTTCGAAAAATGTTAGTTCCAAAGGATTCTTCAAGATAGCGCCAGTAGAGTTTTGCTCTCGCGAAACGGAGTTGGCGTATTTTTTGTGATATACGCCAAAGGTAGCAAAAAAGTAAAAGCGCCAAAATTTAAAAATTCAAGAACATAAACAGAAAGCATAAAAACAAGAAAAGCTAATGTACCCGAAGCTACCAACGTCTTGAAATTTTTATCGAAATTTCTACAGGGTACGGCAAAATATTTTAACTCTTATTGCTGAAGTTACCAAAGAGGTACTAATAATACATACCTCAGTCACAAGATTTTTTTACTAAGATGTTTTTTTCTTGCAGAGTAAATATAATCCCACTACTAGCAGAAGTCATTTGCGTTCTATTTTTATGATATAAATTTTTAAATCAATTTTGTAATTTTTATAAACTTACACGCGCACTAAAACTTTTTTTATTATTGTTGCAAATATAATGGCCTGTAATTTAAGGCAAAATAACTCGATTATAACCTAACGGCACGCAGTCATATCCGACATTGAAGGAACCAAAAGGTCTGTTGTAATCGTCTGTCGTAATCTTAGTTCCTTCAGTGTCGGATATGACTGCATGCCGCCATCTATAACATTCAATATTATTTGCAAGAAGAATATAAAAAGTTTTAGGGCGCGCGTAACTTAGTAATAATTACAAAAAAAAATATTTTACAAATAGTATACAATTATATAATAATAATTCCGTGTCCGTGAGATAGGTATTGATACCTAAATCACGGTGGTGAGAGGATTATATGGACGCCCAAATCCAATGTCTAGGCTCCTTTCATGTCCATAGTATACAATTGATCACAAGCTAGATTACGACAGACCTTGGTTCCTTGACATTCGTATATAATATATATATGACTGCGTCCCGCCAGGTTTAAAGCAATAATCTTTTAGGGCGATCCGAATTTCGTTGAAACAAAATTCGATTTCGACAATTTTAAATTTATGCACAAAAATAGACCAAGTGCCATGCGCGATCTTCAAAACATTAATCTCAGCGACTTCACTTTACCTCATCGCCCTCATCGGCAAGTTAACAGTTGAAGAAATATAAAAAAAAAATGAAGCTGGGAAGCAATGACTGTAGTAAGGTAAAAGAGAAAAAGGGATAGTTTAATGAGAATTAAAAATGAATTATTCTAGAGAATTTTTCGTAAATAATGTTTATGGTTGTTTGTTGAACCCTGTTGAATAATCAAATTCGTTGTTTATTTCTATAGAGTAAAGATTATTATATTTAATTATTTGACAAATGGTCAAACACCAAATACGCCTCAATTTCACATAGTGAAGGTTTTTTTTTAAATTACCGCCACAATTTTGTTTATATTCTTGCCAATCCCTGAATTTGCAAAAAGTAAGCGTATTTCGAGCGAAACGCTGATTTTGAGGTTAAGTGAAGAACCCATCATTATTATTTTCAAATTTAAACAGACAATTCATTGTTTTTCATTTATGAATAAACACCAAAATCATGTTTGTATTTTTAAATAAAATAATCGTTATAAAATCAGTCAACACATGCTGCGCGCGCACTCACTTCTCATCTTTCCCCTTCATTATCTCGGAAAAGTCCGGCATGTGTGGATCTTCGACAAACTTCTTCACCTTTTCGTAGATGACAACGGGCCCATCCACTTTGGGCATGTCCTGGTAGTTCTGTCCCATATAGGTGCCTGTGTACATGCCCATGACAAAGGAAATCAACGTTCTGAGTCCAAACATAATGGTCCTGTTGCACGTGTGATGATGTTCAATAAAACAAAGTCCTGCTGGATATATGTAAAATTTAGGTGACCTATCTCCTATTCTTGACTTAAAGTATTGCCGTTAATTTCAACCAATGCAGTGGTGAATTTTAAAGTTGTTGGTTGGAAAATTGAGATACTTAGATAAGTTGGAAGTTTCATTGAGCGCTAACAGATCATTCAAAACAGATTTTTTTTATAGGTATGTATGTACCTACAATTGTACATGTATATTCAATAACTTTTTTAAAAAATACAAGAACCGTCTCATCATAAAATTCAGTCTTCAATTAATGAGAAATTTTAAATAATTTAAAAAAAAATTATTTAAAACATAACTTTAAAAATTGGACACATAATAATAAAGTAAAATATATTAATTTAATAACTGACATCCTTTCGATGTTTACCAAAGACACAGTACAATATTTTAAAGATGTTATTATAATATTAAGTAGATAATTTGGAAGTTTCATTAAGCGCTTTCATCAGCATGACTCAATGTACAGGGTCCGCCAAAAAAAAAGGAGCCCCTCGGAATATCTAAGAAACGGATTAAATTTTTTTAAAAAAATGCTAAAACATGTGTACCATTATATCGAGAAGAAAACCTTTTCTACTAAGTTTTGATTTTTTATCATAAAACATGTGTACCATTATATCGAGGGGGAAACCTTTTCTACTCGGTTTTGATTTTTTATCATTACCAAGCCCGAGCGGCCCCAGAGGGGTCAACTTTGAAATCTTAAATGAAACAACCCTATTTGTAATACATTTCTAAAAGTGGTTGACGTTAAAACCCAAGTTTTAGATTTTTAATCAGAGCAGGGCCGGATATATCATACATTTAATTTCTAGTATTTTTAGCATTTTTTAGCGGAGTGTTTTAGCATTTTTAAAAAATTTAATCCGTTCTCTAGATATTTCGAGTGGCTCATTTTTTTTGGCGGACCCTGTATATAAAAACTTAACTCGTTTTTTAAATTTGGGTTTAACGTCGCTTTCAACTGCATGGTCACATCGCGACGAGGGTTTTACCCTTCATTCGCAGGAAACTCAGCTACTTTAATTAACCTCACCCAACCAAAGTGGGGTCGGGAATACCCAACATCGCGAGAGTTCGCATTTAAATAGTCACCTATCCAATGAAATTACGAGTTACATGGGTGACCATTCAAAGCCGGACACTCGTGGGCTATTCCTGACCCTACTCAGGCTGGACCCTACTCTATTATAATGAGTTTTCTACTATAAGGGGAAGTGGGGGAATCGTGCGCAGCGGGTAATGGTACGCACCTATATATCTCAGATCTGGCAACACTGACAGAGAGCACGACCAAAGTAACAGAGTCTCCCTAGTGAGAGAAAGTGGTACTACCTTATCAGAAGTGAGTTTTTGTTTTGATTTGTGAGCACGCCACGATTGTTTCAAAATCAACTTTTTCTTATAATTTTCGTTGTGCAGGAAATAAGACGGTAAGTTGTGATTTCTTTGTCAATTTTTAAATTGCTTGTGTCTAAAAAAACGGTGAATTGTTGTGCATAAACTGTGATTAGTGCTGTGTTTTTAAAGCAAGTGGTTCTAATTTTTTAATAAAATTAAAAAATAAATGTGCTAGTGGGGGAATTATGCGCCTGGATGCGCACAATTCCCCCACATATAGTTAAAGGGTAAGAAACAACATTTAATGCATGGTCTTATTTTCTTTGATTGTGGTGAAGCAGGAAAATCTAGAGAGCTATGGTACAGGTGTACAGTATGTGCATCCTGGAACCACGCAGACTGCACGGATGCCAACAGTGCCCATAACTACATATGCGATGATTGCAAAAATCCATGAAAATTTAAAAAGAAAAAACAATTATTTCGGGTATGAAAGTAGCTAGTGATCACATGCGCATGATTCCCCAACCCGTGCGCACCATTACCCAACGGTTGGGGAATCGTGCGCATTTGACTTTTCTTAGAAAAACGATTTTCTTTTTTATTTGTTCATTATAATAAACTTTGGCCTTGTTCATTAGTTAGCCAACAATATTTGACTTTTATTCATATCGTATTTTACTTTCTAGGTCTAACGGTAAGGATTTTACAACGTTTCTCGCTTAGGTGCGCACAATTCCCCCACCTTCCCTTATCCGAGTCCATTTATATCCAGGTTCGACGGTTAGTTTCATGGATTTTTCTTATCTTCTTTTTTGTGAATCATAATTAAGTCTGTGTAAACCCAACTATCTGGAACATATACGAGTATGTGGGTACCTACTTATTCTCGAAAGTTGAACAGGTGTAGGACTGTAGGTACTGTGTGAATTGTATAAGAGCAATACCTCCTGTACCTATCAATCCTCTTATGAAGTCTTCCATGACATCATCGGATTCTGTAGCTTTTCTATTTTTAGACTTTTTTTTTTTTTAAATTTGGGTTTCATGTCACTTTCAACTGCATCGTCATACCACGACGGGGGTGTTACGCTACATACGCAGGAAACTCACAAACCAGCATCACGAAGTCTTCACCTCGCTGGACTTTGCTGAACTTTGGTGAACCTGTGAGAACCTCACAAACCATAGCTCCTCAAGTTAACCTCACCCAGCCTGAATGGGACCGCGAATAGGGCTGAATTTGAATAGTCACCCATTCAAGTCCTGACCTAGCTGGACGTTGCTTAACTTCAGTGACAAAACGAGAACTGGTCCATTCAAGGCGCCATCGACGCTGGCGAATACCTATTTGAAAACTAACATAAAGTTTGTCCTGGGATTGACTATCTTTCCTCGTATAAGAGAACGTTTCTCAATATGTTCTTTGTTGGGAACTTTGGTTATATTCCAAGATATATCTCGAAAACAGTTTGAATGAAGAAGAATCTGCCAAACTTGAGTTATTCTTCTATGACGTTTGGTTTGGTCACTCCTGGTCTAGGGAAGCGGTTCTCAAACTTGGAATTTACACCCTTTTCACGCTCAATTTTTGTATGAAAATGGAATGGTATGTCTTGTTACATATTGTTTTAAAGGTCTCATTGAGAGAAATTCATTGCAATCAATTTTAGTGAGCTACGACATACCGTTCTCGACTTACAGGGTCGGCCGTCCTGGCTAATATCCCTATGTTAACTCCTTTAATCGAGACTTTTCGAACAAGGTATAACTCGATATGTTTTTCAGTTAAAACTTTTGCCGGCTGGTCGTCCAGCTGGCTGACAAAACCGACCAGAAACTAACATCAACAGAATAGGTCAAGTTATACCTTATTCGATAGGTCTTGATAATAGGAGTTAACATCAACAAAATTTATCCTTCTCAAACTTACAGTTAAGGAGTTATAGGTCAGAACATAGGTATATTAGCCAGGACGGCCGACCCTGTATCTCGAGAACGGTATGTCGTAGCTCACTGAAATTTGTTGCAATGCTTCTCTCAATGAGACCTTAAAAATTAAATGTCACAAGACAATAAGACATACCATTCAATTAAAAAATTTAAAGTTGGTCCGTGTCCAGCCTGACTCGGGCAGTTTAGGCAAAAAAATTCTGAAACTTAATCCCCCAAAAAATTAAAAACAAAAAATTAAAAAATACAGGTTTTTGCGTTTTTCGATATTTTCAGCCGTTCTTGAGATACGGGGGGTGGGGTGGGACTTTATGGACACCCTGTATTTTATTGACTGAAGGTATCTTCGTTTGCTTTTGTCCATCGTCCATGGATCCGATCTGACCCTTGGGTTCCATTATGTCCAGATTGGACTGAATTGTCCCCCTCAGAACTCGCTAGCGTCCGTTGGGAATCGCTGGTCTAGGTACCAGCAACTGGTACATTGCTTCTACCCTTGACCCAATCTACGGAGACACCCTACCACTCTTACTTTCTTGGGAATCCTTTCGTTCTTCAATTGGTTGCCAGTTGCCAGTGAGGACTCTTCAAGTTACTCAACTCAGTGAGCCGGTTCTTCCTCTTGTTCGAGTGACGAGGCAGGTTTTAAGTGATTGTTACATGGAGCTAGTCGTTGTCAATTTGAAATAATTCTCAATTTTTAAGTAATTCCTGTGTTGGTGTTTCCGGTAATCGAAAATTAAATCGTCGACTTGCTTAAATTTGTTGCAGAATTCCGATATTGTGTTCATTGTTTGATGATAATAGATAAATAATTTAACTAATTAATTAATCTGTTTTTTTTTTTCTCTCTCTCTCTCTCAAATTGTGTGGATATTTCGTTGCTATATTGGAGGCGAAGAGATTTTCCTTTTCTGTCTGGTAAGTTTTTTTTTAATTGGTTCATATTTTCATTTTTAATTGTTTCACTTTTATCTCTCAATATTTCTTCATTTACTGCACTTGTGTCCTTTTCCTTTACCTAAGGTGACTATACTTAATATGTGTGTATTACAAAATTAAATCGTATCTGTAACATTCTTTTTTCTTTCTTTTTTATAGTTTTTCATTATCAAAAAATAATAATAATGGGTATCTAATAAAATAAATCATAGGTGGGTGTAAGAAGCAAATAACGCTTCAAACTGATTTTACACAACCCCTATGACATTTAAGTGAAAATACATTTAATTTTTTAAACCTTTTGAAATGAGTCACAATACATACCTACATACATAGGTATACCTACCTAAGATAAACAATCCTTTGTTATTTAAGATTCTATGAAAAAATTTGGAAGAATTAAAGAGATCTTTCAAACAATATTACCTACTATGCCAATATAATAACTATTTGTAACTTACAATACAAATAGTAGGTATACGTATACACGAATACAGCATCCATCTTGAATTATAGGGAAGAATTTTCTCAAAGAGTATGATATCAGTATGAAAATAATAGTGTTCGAATAAAAATAGTATTATTATTATTTAATTATATATTACATAATAAAACATTATTTACCTACAGTACAAAATAATAATGATTACAAAGGAATGAAAAAATGGAAACAATATAAACAACTATGAAAAGGAAAAATTAATAGGTAGGTAAATATAATTATATGTATACACAATTACACAGTATACACACGCATGTCCTAACTAAAGGGTGGGGTTATTGCCTATGGCAATCTCTTCTACCCAACCCTTACCCAATTTTCAAGTCTCTAGCTCTTACAGTTTTCGAGATATCCTGTTCACTCACAGACAGACAGACAGACGCACGGACCAATGGCTGAAAACAACTGTTTTGGTATCCTGAGGTTATGATTCGTCCAGAAATGTGAAAAACTGGGTAGGTCAAATTTTCGACGAATAGAATACTTTCCTTATTATAGGATAAGGAAATTAAAAAAACATACAAGAGTCAGTTGTGTACCGGATCCTATGATTCATCCATTGGTTCTACAGGGTTCTACAGAGGACATTCCTTTGAAGTGAGATCAGAGCCGACTTGTGCGCAGACTCTCTCACACTTGCGTCCAGTTGCAATGTAGGGCCATGCCTCTGGTGTAAAGTAGGGCTAGGAAAAATACATATAGAGCAATGCCTCAAGGTTAAAGTAGGGGTAGAAAAATTATAAAAAAGGAAATGCCTTGGGTGAAGAGGATCGACAAATTAACACCCGTTAGATTACATTATCTCTTCTTCTTCTTCTTTTACTCTGTCTTATCCCGCCTAAGCAGGGTCGACGTTGTTCAATATCATGGTTCAGGTTGATTGGTTTTGGCACATTTTTTACGGCTGGATGCCCTTCCTAACGCCAACGATCTTATTTGATTGAAATTCCTGGATTAGGATGGGGGTTTTACACTCCATTCGTTGGGATTCGTACCAGCTACCCACATTAACCTCACCCAGACTGGATAGGGCCGGAAATGCCAGCCTCACATGTACGGAGAGAATATTTTCTGTGTGAAAAGTCTGCTCCGACTGGGGATCGAACTCAGTATCTCTGGACTACGGGCAGTAGTCACAACCATTCCGCCACGGAGGCCGGCATTATCTCTTGACTTGTAGATGCTGAGGCTGGACAGGCATCTGGACCTGGAGATACTTGTGAAGAACAAGGATAGCATTTTCCAGCTTTCGGAACAGAAAGCCGCGGTAGATGCTCTGGAGACAGGTAGGAAGGACGTTTTTTTTGTAATAATAACAAGACGACAAAATACATACAAACTATATTTACCGTTATATGAGCACTGTAGTTTCTGGGAGCCGTTCTCCCAGTAATAATAACACTCTAGTGGAAGGTAACCACCAGGCGAGGTAAATCTCAAAGTATTTTCTACCACCTAACCCTCAAAGTCTTCTGTGGTTACAAACTCAAATTAATGAGGAAAAATGCATGCACTACCTAGATTCGCTATCTAGATTTCCAGACTAACAACTTGACTACCAGTTAAGAGCATTGGTTGCTGACCCGGAGGTTGCGGGTTCGAATCCCGGCCGGAGCGGATAGTTCTTACCGAGTTTTCAGTTTCCGGAATGGCATGGATGTAAAGGTAAAGTGCCCTGAAGTAATGCGAAAGCAGTTCTGGGGCACAACCCCGCCGTATAACCAAAGGTGTTTCTTATGCACTATTGGGTTGGTTAATTGGTTTGTTTATTTTTAGAATAGAATAGAGAATATTTTGTTCATACTGCCGAGGTAAGACTGAAAAGTCCCTTTACTCCAGCAGTAATTTTAGATTTTTTCTTCATGTGCACAATCGTCCTGCCCCGTTGTAGAGTAGGATTTGGAAAAGTATAATATGTAGAGCAAGGCCTAGGATGTAGAGAAGGGTTATGAAAAGTACATAATAAGGCTATGACTTTTGCCCGAAACTATACAGCCCCATGCGCGGATATAGGGGGGGGCACGGGGGGCACGTGCCCCCCCAGATTTTTTCGATAAGCGGTGATTCTCAAATTTCATTATAGCTAATCCCGTTAAAAAAAATCTCAATGAGTTAGGGGGGCACGGGCCCCAAAATAATTCCCAATTCTAAGACTAATCCCGTAAAAAAAAATCTCAATGAGTTAGGGGGGCACGGGCCCCAAAATAATTCCCAATTCTAAGACTAATCCCGTAAAAATAAAAATCTCAATGAGTTAGGGGGGCACGGGCCCCAAAATAATTCCCAATCTAAGACTAATCCCGTAAAAAAAAAAAAATCTCAATGAGTTAGGGGGGCACGGGCCCCAAAATAATTCCCAATCTAAGACTAATCCCGTAATAAAAAAAAATCTCAATGAGTTAGGGGGGCACGGGTCCCAAAATAATTCCCAATTCTAACAATAATCCCATAAAAAAAGATCTCAATGAGTTAGGGGGGCACGGGCCCCAAAATAATTCCCAATTCTAAGACCAATAAGAAATAACTAAATAATAAAGTTGTCAAATCCACATAGATTGTCCGAGAAACCTGAAATTTTACCTATAGGTCCATTGGGATCAGGGAATATATCTCTAGGGTTCAGCTACACGGGGTAAGGACAAAAAATGGATGGGTGACAAAAAAATCACATTTTTCGACCGAAATGACATTTTTTTCTCAAAATTTGTCGTGACGGCGCCACGGCGGCGGCGTAACGACTCAAAAAGAGAAAGTTTTAAGCTAGGGTTCAAGTTTTTCATTTGAGATATCAATCACGAAATTCTGATGAGCCGTTCTTGAGCTACGTTGAGTAAGGACATAAAATGTATGGGTAAACAAAAAGTAATTACGTTTTTTGACCTGAATGACATTTTTCTCGAAATATGTCGTGACGAACTATCAACTCAAAGCGAGAATGCTTTTGCAAGGGTTGGAGTCTTCATTTGACATATTGATCGCGAAATTCTGATGAGCCATTCTTGAGCTCCAGTAAGGACAATAAATGGACACGAAAAATATTGACATTTGTGTGTGTATGCGTGTGTGTGTGTGTGTGTGTGTGTGGGGGGGGGGGGTTGCGAAGCGGCGGGTGCAACCCGCTAGTTAGGTATATCGGGCGATTGTGCCCCCCAGTACAAGAGGGCTATATCCGCGCATGTACAGCCCTCTCCCAGGCGGCGAACATCAAGGGTTTGGGTCTGGTTGTTGTGATGCAACAGGTATTTCGGTGCACTGGTAGTCAAGCATCTTAGGGTGTTTGATGGTTAGGACTTGGAATGATGTCATTTATGTAGATGGAGACGTTGTACTGGTAGTCAAGTTGTCAACGCGCTAGTCTGGTAATCCAGGTAGCGTTATAGGGGTCCGTTGCACGTTGGTTCGAATCCCACCGAGTGCATGAATTTTTCCTCATTAATTTGAGTTTGTAACCACATAATAATAAGACTCCGAGGGTTAGGTGGTAGAAAATTCTTTGAGCATTAACCTCGCCTGGTGGTTGCCTTCCACTAAAGAGTGTTATTATTATTATTTTTGTTGCTTGCTTTTCTGTGTTCTTTCCTCTCTTTTCCGGCCGGATTGCTGGTCTGCCTCTATGAGGAATTGAGGATACTAATGTCTTAGGGCCAAATTATGAAACAGGATTAAATTTAAGATAAGCCAGACACATCCTTAAGTCGGAGTTTCAATGATAGCCCAAGTTCAGGGACAGTCTGGTTTATCTTAACATAAATTTTGTTTTAAAATTTGACCCTCAGACGCGAATTATTATTATTATGCAACTCTTTAATTATATTAAAATACAAAATTGACAATACAAATATAAACAGGGAAAAAATAAACACATACGTACTAACTAAAGGGGGGGGGGGGTTATTGTCTAAGGTAATCTCTTCCAACCAACCCTTTTTGGGTTGGATGGAACAGATTTACTAATAAAAAATTAGATTAAATAATCCTACAATATCCTCCATTAACATGTCCTCTGGTGGAATTTCAACCAATCACAGCGCATTTATATCAGCTGTTAAGTGATAGTGGCTTGGATTAACAAACCCTAGATATTTAATCCTGTTTCGAAATTCGACTTTAAGACTACCAAGCATTTACATAATATATACACTCGATGTGGTTGGCTAAGGCCCCTGACCTGTAGTGGAAACAATCCATCTCATGGATCCGTGGTATTCTGTGGATCTCTCTCGATACTTGGATTTTTTTCCTCATTTATTTGTGTATGTGACCACATAATTTGACTCTGAAGGTTAGGTGGTGGAAAATGCTGTAAAGATTAACCTCGCCTGGTGGTTACCTTGCATTGAAGAGAATTATAAAAATGTCTCAGATGACTGTTCAGCCTATTGGGTGTCGTATGACTGTAATGTGCACTGGTGGTCTAGTGGTTAACGCACTAGTCTGGTAATCCCGGTAGCGTAGGGATCCATTGGTTCGAATCCCATACATTGCATGAATTTTCCGTCATTAATGTGAGTTTGGGACCACTTAATAAAAAGACTCTGAGGGTTAGTTCGAGCAGCAAAACTAGGTTTATTTAGTGGCGGTTTTAAGTAATTTTGACATCATTCTAGAGGAGTCTAGAGTGAATTAGAGATTAACACAAATATGATAACCTATTCTTGAAGGCATGAAATTTGAATTACCTACATTGTAGCTGAGAAATCCCGCTGTGTGAAACTTGTGTTAGAAGTGAAATATGTATTGTTTTTGTACACTTAACCCTATGTATTTATTTTTGTATAGGTACTTAACCTATACCGTCTAAACCTGCTACCCACATTAACCTCACCCGGCCTGAGTTGGGACGGAATGGCAGTATCACGAAGTCTTCATCTCGCTGGACGTTGTTCAACTTCGGTGATCCTACGAGAACCGGTGTATTCAACGCACCATCGCACGACGCTGGAAACTTACACACATTTTTTTTTTTTTTGAAAGAAAGTTGTGCCCCGGAACCGCTTTTGCATTACATGAGGGAACTTTTGTAGACCGGGAGTAGACCAGCATTGGTTTGGTTCTTGGGGCCCTTGTCAATTGTTAGCCTTCTTGTAAAGACGGTGGTAGAAGTGCTGAGTCATTCCTCCCTTGTATGGCTACCATTGTTCACGATGACGCCACCCTATGATGATGAGAGAACTTTACCTTTACCATGCCATTCCGGAAACGGAAAATTCGGTAAGAACTATCCGCTCCGGCCGGGATTCGAACCCGCAAACTTTGGGTCAGCAACCAATGTTCTTGACCACTGAGCCACGGAGGTCTATTTCACACATTCATTAATTATTGATCTCTATAATCCACACTGAACAATAATTGTTTAGATAAAGAAAAATAAAACTACTTAAAATACTCATCTCCCTTTTCTCTTGTGTGAATAGCTTTGATCTAATCCTCACTCAATAATTCCCTAGAGTTACCTATCAAGCTACCTATCAAGCTGTGTAGGTAATGTGAATATTTCAAGTCAGGGTGTGCAATGTTTATTTCACATTGAGATAAGCTTGCTTGCAAGCTGGAGGACAATGGTTGTATGCTAGACGGGAATAGGTTAGGCAGTGTTAATGTTAAAAGTCACATGGCAATACTCATTCTGACTGCAACAGTCGCTATAGTAACAACAACACTCTGAGTTGCTACAACAACAACAACAGTCTGATTGCTATAATAACAACAATATGCTGATTTGCTTCAACAACAACAAAAACAACAACTCAGTACAATTTTATTTTCTTTGCGAGGTCTACGAGTGGTTTATCAGTATTATTGCCCTGTTAGTGTTGTTCTTCTTTTACTCTGTCTTATTCCGCCCAAGGAGGGTCGACGTTATTCAAATATTCAACCTCATGGTTCAAAATGGTTGTTCTTGGCACACTTTTTTTTTTTTTCTTTTTTTTTTTTTTTACGGCTGGATGACCTTCCTAACGCTAACGATTCTATTTGTTATAACGTCCTGGATCAGGTTTCCTGCGAATGAGGGATAACACCCCCGTCGTGATATGACCATTGATAGTTGAAAGCTACGTTAAACTCAAAATAAAAGAAAATCCCCTGATTCTGCGCTATCCACAAAAAATCTGATGCAGATTTATTTATTAAGTTATCATATTTGTGTTAATCATTTTCGTGATATCACAACTACTCAAACATGCTTTACTAAATCTACGCTGAAACCTGGACTTGAACCACCGACCTCCAGGTTACAAGGCCGCCGCCTTATCGATCAAGCTACTGTGAGGTCGGTGATTTATTTGTTAATGATTTCTTCCAGGTTTTATTTTGTGTTCGTTTTTGTAAAATAAAAAAAAATTGCTCCATTTGTATTTCATATTTCTGGACGTTTTTGTACTTTTTTTTTTTTTTTTTGCACAACCTTACCTTACCATTTGTTACATGTTGACATGTCTACCAACAATAAACTGCCCCCGCCATCTTGTTAGTGCTAATTTATTTTATGAACAATTTTCAGCACCCTAGTAAGCATAATATATATTATATGCAGGGTGTCCAACTGTTAACGTTTTATTATTTTTTTTTTTTTAAAGGTACTTTATTTGTATTTTTATATATCAACGAACATTTCATCAAAAACTACAAAATGAAAGAATAATAAAAAATAAGCAAAAAAATTAAAAAAGTTCATCAATTTTAAGGAATATATTAAAAATAGTATTTAAGTTTTTTTTTTTACAAATTTTATCTTCGTAAAAGGTAATTTTTAGAATAATGAAAAAAAAATTAAAAAAAAAGTTTTCGCCTTGAAAATAATTTTGAACTTGTTGAAAAGAAGTGAAAATAGTTTTCATGCCTTTGTGTAGGTACTATTATGGTAATTGAGTAAATTTCTCAAGTAAAACCCTTAATACATGAAAAAAACTGAGTTATTAATTTGTTCATATCTTCATTCGACGGCATTTTTCGAAAAATGATCTGAAATCATTTTAGTCTCAGAGTGTCTCCTGGAGTTGATTCTCAAAATTTCCAAAAAAACAACACGTCCACCCTGTATATAAAAAAATGCAAACTATGAGTACGTACAAATAATATTAATAATTATTATGGTGTAAAAATAAATGAGAATACATGGCCAATAATGGACACAGTACTTCCTCGTGAATGGTTCACATTTTTTTCCACTTGGCAATTTTTTTTTCTTCGACTTTTCACTATCGATATTTTGAGATTTTTTTAATACTAAAAAATTGTAGGTATCTCCTTTTTTTAAATTTTGGTTTCACGTCGCTTTCAACTGCATGGTCATATCACGACAAGAGTGTTTACGCTCCATTCGCTGGGAATCGTACCAGCTACCCACATTAACCTCACCCAGGCTGGGTTGGGCCCACAATGGCAGCATTACGTGATTTGAGGGAACACAATTTACACTTTGGAAAGTCTGAAGTAGGAACATTTATATTTTACAAAAACGAGCACAATGGTTCTTTTTATCTCACGTTCGATATATATTCTCAGAAGTAAATGAGTGTAAATATTGTAGTATAGTTAGCAAACAAGGACTCTCTCGCTACTATTACCATAGCTTTTGGAAGTAGAATCCCTACGTTCGCCTATAATAGTTCAATATTTCGGGTAATTTTTAGTGAGTTTCCTGCGAATGGAGGGTAACACCCCCGTCGTGATATGAACATTGAACATACAGTTGAAAATGAAAAAAAAAAAAATGTTTTCAAATACTTACCTACAAAAATTACCCATACGTCGGGCCAGCGTTGATGGCGAGTTGAATGCACCGGTTCTCGTAGAATTACCGAAGTTAAGCAACGACCAGCGAGGTGAAGACTTCGTGATGTTGGCATTCCGCCCAAACCCAGGCCAGGTGAGATTAATGTGGTCAGCAGGTTTGTGAGTTTCCTGCGAATGGAGGGTACTCCCACCCCCATCGTGATATGACCATGCAGTTGAAAGCGACGTTAAGCCAAAAAACAAAATAAATAATTATAAGAGCACTAGAGCAGTATCTCTCCGAGTAAGAGGCACGAGATTCAAGCTCGTATGGTTTTGAAAACGAAGATAGTCCCTCATCCATTGAAGACTCAAATGTAAGCAGTGCTGTAATAGGTACATTTTGGTACCTAGGTACAGGTAGAGGTACTTCATGAGAAAGTGTACTTAGGTATAGGTACCATCAGTTCAGACAGAAAACAAGTACCTAGGTACAAATGGGAACTTCACGATTCGGCCCAAATTACCTGAGTAGACCTTTTCCATAGCATGATTCGGCCCCAAAAAAAACTCATAAAAACACAGCATGATTCGGCCATAACCCGATTCGTCCCAAAACACACTATCAAATTTTGATCCCACACAAAAAATCCTACTTTTATTCCAACAAAAAGTCCCACTTTCATTCCACCAAAAAATCCCTATAAAATAGTATGGAAACATTGTTTTGAACCAGTAACAGTCATCTCTGTTATCAATGTTTATTTGAGTGTTTGACAGTAGGGTTAGGTAAAATACATAGAATTACATGCCTCAAGAATATAGTAGGGTTAGGTAAAATACATAGAAGGCCATGCCTCAAAAATATAGTAGGGTTAGGTAAAATACATAGAAGGCCATGCCTCAAAAATATAGTAGGGTTAGGTAAAATACATAGAAGGCCATGCCTAAAGAATATAGTAGTGTTAGGTAAAATACATAGAAGGCCATGCCTCAAGAATATAGTAGGGTTAGGTAAAATACATAGAAGGCCATGCCTCAAGAATATAGTAGGGTTAGGTAAAATACATAGAAGGTCATGCCTCAAAAATATAGTAGGGTTAGGTAAAATACATAGAAGGCCATGCCTCAAGAATATAGTAGGGTTAGGTAAAATACATAGAAGGCCATGCCTCAAGAATATAGTAGGGTTAGGTAAAATACATAGAAGGCCATGCCTCAAGAATATAGTAGGGTTAGGTAAAATACATAGAAGGCCATGCCTCAAGAATACAGTATGTTTCAGAAAAGGTGGCCACCCCCTCGTAACTTTTTAACGCGACGGAATTTTTCAATTCTGTAAAGTCCTAGGTATAGAAAGTGCCCTATGGCCCATCCTATGGTCATAATTATTTTTGGCCCCGGTCGGCCCTTCCGGTTTTTAGGCCATATTTTTTCATTTTTCTCGCGAATTTTAAATGGAATGCTATATTTTTTATTCCTGTTAATTAAAGTCCAAGTTAGGCCGAGTATAATGAGCTTTTAAAATTTTCAAAAACCTTATCAGGGGCGGAGCTAGTAGGGTGCAAGTTTCAAAATTGTTACACCCTGTATTTCAGCGTTAGTTAAATTTTTTAGTACTTTTTTTATGTTCATAGGTTCAAAATATTGTTTTACACCATATGAAATCAAAAAAATATTCTTGTTTACTTCTAATCAGGGTCATAGTAAGGTTTTTGTAAAAGTACTTTTCTTCTCACGTCAATTTTTCCGTAAATTAATGGTGTTCTTGAAATTGGCATTTTTAGAGGTGAAAGTCTGCAGTGACATATGTTTTTTATGCTTGAAATCGAAAGAAAACTTAACGGAGAAGCGATTAAGATCATAAAAAAAGCCATTTAACCTTCTAGTTTTTTCACGACAATGTCCGATAAAGTGGGTGAATTTCGTATTGGATTTTTTTTGTTGTTGAGGAAACACAATTGGCATAGAAAATAAATAATATCTAATAAGGGAATAATACTTCAATAACACATAACTAAATGCGAAATTAAATGAAAATTATTTCTTCTAAATCAGTGCCGGATATTTTTTTTTTTTTTTTCTTTCTCTCTCATTTTTTCACTTTTCAAAGTTCAACTTGTATCAAAAATAATTATCGGATAATGCTGCTTTTAAAGTCGGCCTAGGGGTCCCCTCTTGAGACAATTTTAGTTGGTAAGTAGGTAAAATCTGTAGGAAACACATTGTCAATAATTCTGGAGTCAGTCCGATGGCGCTTTGAATGCAACGATTCTTGTAGGATCACCTAAGTTAAGCAACGTCCAGCGAGGAGAAGACTTCGTGATGCTGGCATTCCGGCCTAACCCAGGCTGGGTGAGATAAATGTGTTTAGGAGGTTGGTGAGTTTCTTGCGAATGGAATGTAACACCCCCGTTATGATATGACCATGCAGTTGAAACGCGATATTAAACCCAAATTAAAAAAAAAATCATACTGGTGTTGCTAGTAATGAATACCAGGTCTCTAAATAAAAATCTAATTATCTCGAAATTTAAGAGAAAAAAATACCAGGTCAAGTAGGTACCAAACTCTTGAGGGTGAAAATTAAACCAATTCAATTATTTTAAAGAGGAGAAGAGAGAGAGAAAGAGAGAGAGAAAAAAAAATTATCCGACACTGATTTAAAAGAAATAATCTTCATTTAATTTCGCATTTAGTTATGTTAATTGAAGTATTATTCCCTTATTAGGTATTTTTTATTTTCTACGCCAATTGTGTTTCCTCAACAACAAAAAAATCCAATACGAAATTCACCCACTTTACTGGACACTGTCGTGAAAAAACTAGCAGGTTAAATGGCTTCTTTTATGATCTTAATCGCTTCTTCGTTAAGTTTTCTTTCGATTTCAAGCATAAAAAACATACGTCACTGCAGACTTTCACCTCTAAAAATGCCAATTTCGAGAACACCATTAATTTACGGAAAAATCGACGTGAGAAAAAAAGTACTTTTACAAAAACCTTACTATGACCCTAATAAGAAGTAAACAAGAATATTTTTTTGATTTCATATGGTGTAAAACAATATTTTGAACCTATGAACATAAAAAAAGTACTAAAAAATCTAACGAACGCTGAAATACAGGGTGTAACAATTTTGAAACTTGCACCCTACTAGCTCCGCCCCTGATAAGGTTTTTGAAAATTTTAAAAGCTCATTATACTCAGCCTAACTTGGACTTTAATTAACAGGAATAAAAAATATAGCATTCCATTTAAAATTCGCGAGAAAAATGAAAAAATATGGCCTAAAAGCCGGAAGGGCCGACCGGGGCCAAAAATAAATATGACCACAGGATGGGCCATAGGGCACTTTCTATACCTAGGACTTTACAGAATTGAAAAATTCCGTCGCGTTCAAAAGATACGAGGGGGTGGCCACCTTTTCTGAAACATACTGTATAGTAGGGTTAGGTAAAATACATAGAAGGCCATGCCTCAAGAATATAGTAGGGTTAGGTAAAATACATAGAAGGCCATGCCTCAAGAATATAGTAGGGTTAGGTAAAATACATAGAAGGCCATGCATCAAGAATATAGTAGGGTTAGGGATAATACATAGAAGGCCAAAGCCTGATATACATAGAAGGTAATTTCGTAATTTAATGTTGAATAATAAAAAATCCCTCAATATGTACGGTACTTAGAATGTTGCATTGGGCCGAATCGTGTTGTTTATTTTTTGGTCAAGATAACGTTTTGGGACGAATCGTTCGGTGACCTTTTTTACCTGAAATCGAAAACCTTTCTCATAAACCTTTTTGGGCCGAATCGTAATGCGCCCGTACAAATGTACCTAGGTACAGGTAAAAGGTACTTGAAAATGTACCTAGGTACATTTGTACCTGAAAGTGGACCTAGGAAAATGTGCCTAGGTACTTAAGCGTGTTAAGTTGTGATGACTGAAGTTAAGCAACATTGAGCATGGATATTACCTGGATGGGTCAACATTTCCAGTTATTGTACCTAGGTACAGGTACTTAAAAGAATATGTACCATATACCTAGGTACATCACAACACTGATTGTAAGTTGAGAAAGTTCTTGCTAATTTATTTGAAAAAGTTTTTTTACCCATTAAAAGAATCATCAATTTTATAATCTAGTGGTTGAAGAACAAAGTGAACGATTTAGAACCACTCCGAGCTCATCAATCGCGACTTGGGAAATTATTGCAACCGACACACAACCGTCTTCTGACGCAAGTCATGAACTCTGATGAAATGAACGAAAAGTAGAACGAAACAATATCGTGAACTTCAATTCATTAGCGAGCGTTTCATTGGTCTAGGCGATCACACGATGTGAAGAGTGGCATCTTCAGGTGGAACTCTGGAACTGTTCAAAGGTTAGATCTTCATCATGAGCAGGCACGGCCGGTGGGAAAATGTTTTGGGTGGGGCGTTTGTGAATTCCCCCTATTTCATATAAATTCCCCCGTCGGCAAATTTTGAGCTCGAAAAGGTGCACTCAAATTCCCCCCACTAGCGAAAAAAAGATATAATGTTAATTCCCCCGATGGTTAACCTGCCGAAACCAACAAAAATGGTTTAATTTCAGGTTATTGAATATTTATCATCAAGGAAAAAGTGGTCAACGATGGTCAACCTACAAAAAATAACAAAAATGGTTTCAAAAAGTTAAAGTATTGTACTGTAAAAGATTTTTTCCACTTTCGGTAGAATTTAGACACAATACTAAAGTTAAATTTCTAATGTTAATAAATTACATATTTTCATCTTGATATCATCACTATGGGATTTATAGAGTCGCTCTTTCAGTACCTAAACAGTTTCAGTTTGTTTACCATGCCAATCATATTAATATTATGCATTCATTATTCTAGAAATGTGTGATGATTTTCATTGTGTACGAGCTAGGACTTGAGAAAATCCTTTCTTTTTCGTCTGGGGGTGCTGCAGTTCCGCAGCTCCTTAGCACCGCGCCTGGTCATGAAACACATGAGTCATGACTCATGATGTACATGAGTTGGGCATTTCAGCAAAGTATTTTTATGTTTTCTTGGGGTTTAACGTTCCTTTCAAATGATTAATAATAATAATAACACTATTTAGTGGAAGGTAACCACCAGGTGAGGTTAATGCTCAAAGCGTTTTCTACCACCTAACCCTCAGAGTCTTATTATTACGTGGTCACAAACTCAAAATGAATGAGGAAAAATTCATGCACTGGGATTAGCAGACGCTACGTGGATTAGCAGACTAGCGCGTTAACCACTTGACTACCTGTGCACTGTAAAGTTAAATTGAGACGAGAATTTTACGCTGCATTCGATGGCAACATCAACCAGCCCCTCGATTTGGAAACCACTGTCACTCTCTTAGTATTCGACCATAACGAGGACCCTTGGCCTACACCCTTCACCCTCGGTCGACAATTAGCGGACCGCAGTTCGAATACGGACCGCGAAGCTCTTTTGTCCGGCCCGCGAACAAAATTGGAGGCCCGAAAAAAATCATTTCTTTCTCTTTCTTTGCAATCCCAGTGGGTTCAATATGCAACAAGACTGTTGCATTATTAAGAGTAGCAACCTATACCAACAGCATCAAGAAGTCTTCACCTCGCTGGACGTTGCTAAACTTCGGTGATCCTACTAGAACCGGCGAATTCAACGCGCTATTGATGCTGCTGGCTGTTCAACAGTTTACTTTAACCCTTATACTCGTATGTCTAGAACTCTATTTCTTTAAATTTCTTTGCTGAAACTTTCATACATAAGTAGTTCATTTTAGAGTCATTTTATGCTGTCACCTCTAAAATAATTTTAAAATACTATCATTTTTACTATCATATTTTTCACACAAAATCAAATTAATTTTTCCTCATTAATTTGAGTTTGTGACCACATAATAATAAGACTCCGACGGTTAGGGATCCGTTGGTTCAAATCCCACTCAATGCATAAATTTTTCCTCATTATTTGAGTTAAGCTTTCAAAGCGCGTAACACTATAGTGCTACTGTGATTTGAGTTTGTGACCACATAATAATAAGACTGAGGGTTAGGTGGTAGAGAATGTTTTGAGCATTAAGCTCTCCTTTTGGTTACCTTCCACTAAAGAGTGTTATTATTATTACTATGCTGGCTTTCATTATTATTTGTCCCGGTAGCTCAGTGGTAAAGGCGGCACTCTAAGAATCCAGAGATTCCAGAGGTCGTGGGTTCGAAACCCAGCCGGGACATGACAAGTTATCCTCCCATTTGAGATTTTTACCACATAATAATATGTCTTGGGCTTACTGCTGGAATAATTGGACTTTAATAGTCTTAATCGGGCAGTATAAATAAGTTGATATTATTATTATTATAGAGGCAGAAAAAACGAAAACATTATTATTATGTACAACATAGAGGCGTGAAAAACGGAAACGATTCGATGGCCAAGTATGGGTTTCCTGCCTTCAGACACTGCGGTGCCTCGGGTGAGCTGATACACGCGTGGGTCTGTGGCTAATATTGTTTTTTTCTTTCGGAATTGTCTTTACTGATAGTCGAACTGTAGATGTACCCACCGCTCATGAGACCTGGTGTATTGAATATTGAACGGGGTCATTGAATCTTAGTACTTGCTTTGTTTTAGTCCGTTGACTTGACGTCTTTTCACATTTCTAATCCTATAGACAGGAATGTAATTGTGACTACTGCCCGTAGTTCAGAGGTCCTGAGTTCGATCACTGGTCGGAGCAGATTTTTCACACAGAAAATTCTGTTCCCTCCGTACACGTGAGGCTGGCACTTCCGGCCCTACCCAGGCTGGGTGAGGTTAATGCGGGTAGCTGGTACGATTCCCAGCGAATGGAGTGTAAAACCCTCGTCCTTATTCTGGACGTTAAATCAAATAGAATCGTTGGCGTTAGGAAGGGCATCCAGCCTTAAAAAATGTGCCAATACCAACCCACCTCAACCATGAGGTTGAAGAATGTCGACCCTGCTCAAGCGGATAAGACAGAGTAAAAGAAGAAGAAGAGTCAGGAAAGTAATGTACAATTAATATACGTATGTATACATCTATTAATAACACTCTTGAGTGGAAAGTAACCACCAGGTGAGGATAATGCAAATCATTTTCTACCACTATGCCTGAGAGTCTTATTCTTATGTGGTCACAAACTCAAATTAATGAGGGAAAATTCATGCACTATTTGGGATTCGAACCAACGGATCTCTACGCTACCTGGATTACCAGACTAGCGCGTTAACCACTTGACTACCAGTGCACCTAGAAGTTATGATCTCAGAATTCATGTAGGTATTCTGCATTAAGGCCCAACAACTCCGTGATGTGATCTCCAAAACGTGGATCATCTCTCAAAATCTTCGATCAGTTTTTGGTACCAATACACGTTTGACGGTCCCCAGAGCCTATACTGAAGTTTCAGCCAACAATGCGTCTATGAAAAACATATAGTGACTTGAAATTTGGTTTTTAGCCTTGGTACCTTCAAAAAACTAATCGACCTCAGTACTCTCAGTAGCTTGATCGATAAGGCGGCGGACTTGTAACCTGGAGGTTGGTGGTTCAAGTCGCGGTTTCAGCGTTTCAGACAGTGAAGGAATGACTCAGCACTTCTACCACTGTCTTTACAAGGATGCTAATAATGGACAAGGGCCCCCAGAACCAAGCCAATGCTGGTCTACTCCCTGTTTATAGTCCCCCAGTCAGACTGCTGGTCTACTCTCTGTTTATAGTTCCCCAGCCAGATTGCTGGTCTACTCTCTGTTTATAGTCCCCCAGTCAGACTGCTGGTCTACTCTCTGTTTATAGTACCCCAGACAGACTATAGGATAAGAAAAGTAAAAATGGAATTGATTTTAAAAATGATTTTTTTTCTTTAAAAAAATAATAATATTAGTGTCCTACTGTCCGTTTGTATCAACAATCAAATGGTTGACCATTGAATTTTAGACAACTTCACGGTCAACCTGGAATTTTGCTCTTATCTAGATATAATCAGCTCATTTGAAACCATGCTGTGTGCTGACTCTGGCCTTGACTAGTCGTATATAAATCATTGATTAGATTAGAGTTTGGTAGATACGGGCATTGTGTGTGTAGCTCCACACAGCACCGCTACAAGAAGGGCCGAATTATGAAACAGGATTATTTAAGCACTCGCTTGCCATGCGGGTGGTTCCGGGTTCGATCCCCCGTACCATTTCTCGCCCATCAGAGGGAGGCATAGGTACTACGGGATGGGCAAGCTACAACACAGAATACAGGAGTTTACAGTAGCTCATGTTTCATGGCTACGAAATACAAAAGGCTGTGAAACACTCATTAAAAAAAACTGTTTCCTAAATTAGGAAACAGTTTTTTTAAGTGTCAAATTATGTGGTCACATACATAAATAAACGAGGAAAAAAATCCAAGCATCGAGAGAGATCCACAGAATACCACGGATCCATGAGATGGATTGTTTCCATTACAGGTCTAGGGCCTTAGCAAACCACATGAGTCGAATTATGTCTAAGAGCCGAATTATGAAACAGGATTAAATATCCAGGATTTGTTAATCCAAGCCACTATCACTTAAGAGCTGATAAAAATGCGCTGTGATTAGCTGAAATTCCTACCAAAGGACACGTTAAGGGATAGTGTAGAATTATTTCATCTAATCCTGTTTCATAATACGGGCCCAAGTATGTCTGGTGAGGATTAATGAGTCCCATTATTCCAGCAGTAAGCCCATGCAAGCAAGCAGTAAGTAAGACCTATTGTCATGTGGTCAAAATCCCAAATGGAAGTATAAAACATGTCCCAGCTGGGTTTCAAACGCGAAATATCTCGATAACCAAGGTTTTTCTTCTTAGACAGGGTTCGAACCAGGATCACCGTGCGTGCGAGCCTAGCACGCTAACTTTGCTCAGTCACGGTGACTACGAAGTTACGTGACTGCATAAGTATAATATTGTATATGTATGTACTGTACTTGGCGTTCGACCGCACACTCAATTTTACATTGAAGATGGGTGCTATCTGCTATCTGGCTGTCCTCGCTTCGCTCTAGCGATCTATAAATAGGCTGTGTGTGTGTGGTGTGAGAGAGAGAGAGAGAGAGAGAGAGAGAGACAGAGAGAGTGAACGTGGATAGCCAAGATGAACATTGTGGATTCAAAACCAGAACGGTCACCAATCCATATCCTCACCACGTTCGATGTTGCTTGACTTCAGTTGTCGGAACTAACTGATTTTTTTTATTTTTTATTTTTTAAAAAAGTCGGTGATCTTATCAACAACTATCATAAAGAAATTTTGAAAGGAGGGGGGGGGGGGGAGTTGGTTGCATGGTTATATCACAACCCAAGTTCTACCCTCTATTTGCAAGAAGATCACAAGCCAGCCACTCAAATTAACCTCACCCAGCCTATGTGTTGCCGGAAATAGCCAGCATTACGAAGATTCGAATTTGAATGGTCGCCCATCCAAGTCCTAGCCCCGCTGGACGTTGCTTAACTTCAGTGACAGAGCGAGAACTAGTGTATTTAACGTGCCACTGACGCTGCCTTGTTATTCATTTTAAACCTATGTTTATCTGTGGGTAATTAAGTCAATTAAAAGTGATATTGAACTGTACACTGCAAGCAGATATTACTCACATTAAATGCGAGTATTTTGTATAACATTGAATGTAACAAGGCATTAACTATACACATCGTAAATCTCTTACTTGTGAGTTGTATGATTAGGTAGGTAGGTAGGTATGTAATTATTCAGCGAACGTGGTCTTGCATAATGGTACGCGTAAATTATGTATGCATGATGATATAATGTTGGATAAATTTAATATTTGGTATGAATAATATTGTATGTGTGTGGTTGCTTTGTGTGATTTTTCAGTGTCTCTGTTGTTATATTACAACTTTACAAGACACGTTAACAACTAATAACATAACTTGCCTGTAAGCAACTCATTGCTTGCTCATATTATTATTATGAAACTCTTTATTAGAAGAACATATATACAAACACATAATGGTAAAAAATAAAATACAAAATTGACAATATTAATATAAAGAGGAAAAAAATAAACAAAATATATACATATATGTCCTAACTAAAGGGCGGAGTCATTATTTTTGCCAGCACTGGTCGCTATTCCTACAAAAAAGCTCCTCTTTACTTTCCTTATCCTATAGAAAGGAATCACCTAAAATTTTCGATACTCAGCTTTCAGTGCGAAAACACATTTTTCCTCATATAGGGGTCACATTATGAAACAGGATTAAAGTTAAGCCAGACACACCCTGAAGTCGGAGTTTTCAACCAATCACAGCGCACTACAGCCCGAATTCAGGGATAGTGTCTACATGGATTAAAAATCTAATCCTGTTTCATAATTCGGCTCTTAGTGGTCCCCGGACATCCAACGAGGGTTGGGTGGAAGAGATTGCCGCAGGCAATAACCCCGCCCTTTAGTTAGGACATTAGTATTATTTTCTTCTTTTTTTCTTTTTTTTTCAAACTATTTTATCATTTATTTATTTTTCCTTAAATTTATGCTGTAGAACTTTTAGATGAATGCCAGTACCTGACAATCACCGCCGTGTTACAAAATAGTGTACATTACTTTGTCTTCCTAGAAAGATTTATATAGGTAGCTACTAATAATAATGAATGTACAGAGATGAATCTTTTTTATTTTCTACCCAGGTAGGATTTGAACCCAGTTTACTATCCAAATTATAGTGCAGATAATTTCACCCAGCTGGGATTCCAACTCATGTCACCTTGCGTGCAAGCCTAGTGGTCTACTCCATTTATTATACAAATTATAGTGCAGATAATTTCACCCAGCTGGGATTCGAGCCCAGGTCACCTTGCGTGCAAGCCTAGTGGTCTACTCCATTTATTATACAAATTATAGTGCAGATAATTTCACCCAGCTGGGATTCGAGCCCAGGTCACCTTGCGTGCAAGCCTAGTGGTCTACTCCATTTATTATCCAAATTACAGTGCAGATAATTTCACTCAGCTGGGATTCGAACCCAGGTCACCTTGCGTGCAATCCTATCAGTGGTCTACTCCATTTATTATCCAAATTATAGTGTAGATAATTTCACTCAGCTGCGATTCGAACCCAGGTCATCTTGCGTGCCAACCTAGTGGTCTCCTCTACTCGACCACAGTGACTACGTGTGAATAATAATATCGACTAATTATTTCAGAGTGAACACAATCACAAAGAACTCGCGTGTATGCATTGCCTAGTGTTTTACACTTTACATGTTAATTATTATGAAATAGAAATAGATTATCTCAATACAGGGTGTAACTAACTACACATGTCTAAAATGTCAAAAATAAAATGAAAATAATATGAAATAGATTGTCTCAATACAGGGAGGGTGTAACTAAATATACACATATCTAAAATGTCACAAAAATGAACATATTATGAAATAGATTATCACAATACATGGTGTAAGCGATCTCAGTTGTTTGATCTATAAGGCGGCGGACTTGTAACCAAGAGCTCGGTGGTTCTAGTCCCAAGTTCACCAAAGATTTAGTAAAGGTAGGTTTAACGTCACTTTCAACTGCATGGTCATATCAAAAGGGGGGTGTTAACCTCCATTTGCTGGAAACTCACAAACCTGCTACCCAAATTAACCTCACCCAGCCTGGGTTCGACCGGAATGTCTGCATCACGAAGTCTTCACCTCGCTGGACGTTGCTCAACTTCGTTGATCCTACGAGAACCGGTGTATTCAACGTGCCATCGACATTGCAATTGCTTCTCTCCTGCAATTGCTTCTTTATTATGTATACCTACGGCCATTGGCTTGATTGCTTCTTTCCTTCTACAATTGCTTCTTTCTTATGAATACAGCAATTGACTTGGTTGCTTCTTTCCTTCTGCAATATTGCTTCTTTCTTATGAATACGGTCCTTCACTTGATTGCTTCTTTTCTTCTGTAATTGCTTATTTCTTATGAATACGGTCTATCACTTGATTGCTTCTTTTCTTCTGCAATTGCTTCTTTCTTATGAATACGGCAATTGACTTGATTGCTTCTTTCCTTCTGCATTTGCTTCTTTCTTATGAATACGGCCCTTGATTTAATTGCTTCTTTCTTTCTGCAATTGCTTCTTTCTTATGAATACGGCCATTTACTTGATTGCTTCTTTCTTTCTGCAATTGCCTCTTTCTTATGAATACGGCCCTTGACTTGATTGTTTCTTTCCTTCTGCAATTCGATCCCCGTGCCGAAAAAAATTGTATTCTTAATTTGGTTACAATTATTTGTAAGGGATACCTTCTGGTGCGCTTGTGTTGACCCAGCACCTAATTGGGAAGTATTGTGTCACTTCTCGCCCATCAGAGGGGAGGCATACTACGGGATGGGCAGGCTACAACACAGATCACAAGCGTCTACAGTAGCTCCTGTTTCATGGCTACGAAATAAAAACAGCTGTGAAACACTCATCTTTTAGAATAATAAAAAAAATTGCTTCTTTCCTTTTCCAATTGCTTCTTTCTTATGAATACGGCCCTTGACTTGAATAGTCACTGATGCTTTTATCGACAGGCGACAGGAATCTCATTGAGGTGGTAGGTTGGAGGACAAGTTGACTGTGTTGCAGCTGATAAACCTTGGTTGCTCGTGGAGAGTGAGAAATGTTCAAACTTATAACTTACCTATCTCAATGTTGATAATGTCGATACACCTATGTTTAGTACGTATACTATGTACAGTTGTATATTGTAGGTATATGACCGAAAGATGTTTGTATTTAGCACGATGCATGCTGAGAAAATAATTATTCAATTGCTTAACTTAAAAAATATGATCATGCGACACTTGTTCTATCGGCTCTTTGCGTAATTTCAAAGTTAATATCAACATAAATATACAGGGTGTCGTGTCCCATTATAAGCGAGACAAATACCCCCGTCGTAATATATGACCATGCCGTTGAAAGCAACGTTAAACCCGTTATTATGTATACGAATATAATTATATCCTGTATTTTTTTAATCTGAACAATTTTTTTTAATTTGTCTATGTATATAATAACTTAAAAATATTATATAATTGTATGTAGGTACTATAGGTATACAAACATCTTTATAAAATAAGAAAATATAATAGACCATGCATGATTAGACTGCTGAAATAAAGGGATTTTTTTATTAAATACATTAAGTTTCATAATATTTGTAAAAATGGAACCTTTTATTTTTTCTGTTAAATTGTAAAAAAATAAAAATTAAAGAAATAAACAAAGGTAATTTCCCAACAAAAAAAAGACCAAGATTACCTAGTGGCAGACCCCGCAGCGATTGATTATCCACACCGGTGACACCGGGTCTACTCGGAACCAAGGACCTCCAAGGATACAGACCAAGGGTCGTTGACCCTGTGACGTCATCATCATGACTCATTAGTTTTTTTTATCAATGGATGAGCCTCACCCAGCTTTCGTATCCTTAAATAAATAAACATTTACATATTTGGATTCAATTTATGACAATTGTTCACTGCCAGTTATGGACACAATACTTCCTCGGGAATGGTTCACGTTTGACGATAAAAAATCATCGACATTCCAAAATCCTAGGTACATTTGTGAGATTTTTAAAAGTTATCATATTTTGTGTTAATCATTTATTTTCGTGATGTCACAACTACTCAAACTCGATTTACTAAATCTTTGCTGAACTTGGGACTTGAACCACCGACCTCCAGGTTACAAGCCCCCCGCCTTATCAATCAAGCTACTGAGGTCGACTTTCCATTATTGCTATAATTTTTGATTTTTAACTAAATCACTTGTTTTCAAAAAATCTCAACCGATATTGCTTCAAATTTGTTTTTTTAGGTAAAATACCGATTTTGCTACAAAACTTAATGATACAAAAGCATAATTATGCAAGTTTCTGTTAATCACTTTCGTGATATCACAACTACTCAAACTCGCTTTACTAAATCTACGCTGAATCCGGGACTTGAACTACTGACCTCCAGGTTACAAGTCAGCCGCCTTATCGATCAAGCTACTGAGGTCGTAAAAAAACTTAGGAAGTAATAAATATAAGAAACTATCATAAGTCAATCCAATTCAGCTCATTACTTCTTAACCTTAAATAAATAAACCTTTATTTTGATAAAATTTATGACAAATATAAAAATATTATTAGAAACTATCATAAATCAATCCAGCAATTCAGTTATTACCAACTCCTTCTAATCAGAGCTGGTATTGAATCTAACCCTGGACCAAGGCCATAGTATTGCTCTGTATGGAAGAATATCTCAGAGAGAAATCAGACATCTGTCAACTGCAACAGTAAACAATTTACATCTATGGGCCACTTGCCTGATTTAAAAAATTACTGATTTAAAAAACAAAAAGATGTTTCACAACCTTTTTTTATATCATAACCATGAAACAGGAGTTACTCTAGAGTCTAGACGCTTGTAGTCTGTATTGTATTAGCTTGCCAATTCCGTGGTCTGCCTCCCCTCTGATGGGCGAGAAGTGACACGATACTTCCTATTAAGGTGCTGGGTCAATACGAGCGCACCGAAAGGTATCCCTAACAAAATTTGGTTAAAGTTACTGTAACCAAATTTAGAATACAAATTTTTTGTCGGCTCGGTGGATCGTAGTCTGGACCTTCCGCATGCCAAACGAGTGCTTTACCACTCAGCTAAATATATTCTGTTGAAAATATGTCAGAATTGTCAGAAAAAGCCATTCCCGCAATCGAAATCAGGAAAAAAGATTTTTAAAATCTTTTAATAGTTGCAGAATCGAAAAAAAGTGGTTACGAACCTATTTGTGACGTCATACATATTTACCGAGTCGGATTTTTCAGTCTACACATTTTTATGGGGCTTTTTTTTGTACCAAATATTTTATCGTGTTATTGCTAGTGGCGGACCCCGCAGCGATGGATTATCCACACCGGTGACACCGGGTCTACTCGGAACCAAGGACCTCCAAGGATACAAAACAAGGGTCGTTGACCCCGTTACGTCATCATCATGACTCACACCTTTATTACTCATACCAAATTTCAGCATAATCGGACTTACGAGGTCTGATCAAAAAGTTCCGGAACTTTTCGAATTGCGCGGAGACTAGAAGTTCTAAAAATCCCTGCTTGGAGTCAGATGATAGTGTGACTTCTCATAAGTATAACTCAAGCTTTAATTTATGAAGATAACCTTCCTATTTTACTTGTAAACACGTGTCTAGTAAAGAAAAGTGAGAAGTTGATGTACATTATTTACTTCCTTGAGCCAAGATGTACAGAGAGTGGCTCAGAATTTTCCTGTTGAAAGTTCAAGTAAACTGTTCAACCGGTTGTAAGGAGTATAAGGATTAAGCCGGTCATAGATGGTTTAAATATTTACGTCACAGCACAGAATCCTACAGTCAAGCCAACGTCGTCAAGGGAATCAGTTCTCGTCAGATCAATGATGTTAAGCAACTTCCAGCAAGGACTTGATTGGTAACCACTCAAGTTCAAACTCCCGTGATGCTGGCATTTCTATAGGCCTCCCAGGTGAGGTTACTGTGGATAGCTGGTTTGTGAGTTTCCAAGTGAGTGGAGGATAAAACCTCCGTCTTGAATGACTCAGATGTTAATGAGACGTTACATAAATATTGTACAGTCATCGGCGTACGTGATCAGCTTTGTGTCCTTTGTGCTTGACTTGAAACTCTATTGGTCGAGATGTTTTTATGTAAAATGAATGTAGTCCCACCGCCTTGATTATATGATCAGGGTCACTTCTGGTGATGTCATAACAGGGGTACTGATGGATTTATACTTTTGTCTAATTTAGTGTGTTCAGTTTCTTGAATAGCGGCAATCTTGATGTCATGTTTGATCATGAAATGCACTATGTCATGTATTTCATTACTTAATCCGTTGCATTTGCATTGAAGGATGGTTAGAGAGACTGTTGAAGATATGGTGAGGAAGGAGAACAATTTTCACTATGGGTTCTAGGAATTAAGCTTGTGCAGCATTATACTAAATATTCTTTAGTGGAAGGTAACCACCAGTCGAGGTCAGTTCTCAAAGCATTTTCTACCACCTAACCCTCAGAGTCCACGGTCTCCCTTACAAACAAATGTAACCAAAAATAATTAAGAATACAATTTTTTGTCGGCACGGGGGATCGAACCCGGGACCTTCCGCACGGCAAGCGAGTGCTTAACCACTAAGCTAATCGCGCGCTCTATTATATCACAGGATTAGAGTTAATATTGCCAGAATGTCCCTCAACTCGGGCTATAGTGCGCTGTGATTGGTTGAAACTCCGACTTGAGGGCGTGTCTCCCTTCTGTTTAATCCTATTCATAATATAACCCTCAATGTCACTCCAAACCATCTTTAAAACGAAACACAAGTCGTATACATATCAAACAGACAATGTGTCTCCTTACCATATTTGATGGGCTCCTATTTAACCACACAAATGCAACGTAAACATAACCACCCCGGAGACCTTGAGCATACTTACCTTTACTTCAACAACAACAACAACAACAACAACAACAACAACAACAACAACAAAAACAACAACAACAACAACAACCTTTACCGCATGGAACTCATCGCGCGGGTGATATTTATGTCCTCAGATGACAACTACAAATCTTTATTACAAACAATTCACACTAATGTAGTGAACAATGTCATTGAAAGTTTACCATCCAAATAAAATCCTTGGTAATAATACAAATTTTATGTTCTACTGTAAGTTGACGAAGCTGAGAATTCCATGCCTATCAAGAGTAACTTTGGCCCAGATTCAATCTGGTTGGTGTGAACAGTAAACAGCTAATTATTTTATATAAATAATATGAGACTAGGATTCATTTTCATCTGGACTAATTCATAGACACAAGATTAAAAACTTGACTTGTCTATACAGGGTGTCCCACCAAACTTGGACACCTCAAATTACTCGGCCCCTGAAAGAGTTTTTGAAAAATAAAAAAATCTAGTGTACATGTGCTAATTATGCGGTTTCAGTCAGTAAATTTTTTTTATACAGGGTGGTTCAAAAGTCAGAAATTGAGGTGTCAACTTTCGATTTTTAAATGGATCGACCTGAATTTTATTTGATAATTTTACTTCTAAATGGTTCCTGAGTACTTTTTTAAACAAAAATTTTACATACAGGGTGGTTTTTTTTCGACCAATTTTTTTTCTAAATCTCGAATAACTCAAGTTTGTTTATTTTTTTCGATAACAAGAATAGAAAGTGTTTGTGTAATGAAAACACGCACTTTCAATTGGCATCAAATTTTTTTATACAGGGTGGTTCACAAGTGAAATAATGACTTGATTTTTTTTAAAACTGAGTTTTTTTAATTTTTTATTTGGGATTAATAATTCTAACCTAATTTTACACATTTTTTGTTGATCATATCGAAAAACAAAACTAAAGTGTTGTACAGGGTGAGACATAATTTTTTTGTGACACCCTGTATATGGGCAGTCAAAGAGACGTAAAATTAAATATAAAAACTAAATGTGTAAGAAAAACTTCGATTTTTAATTGTATAAAAAAGTTATGGTGTTTTAACTAATATTGTCACATGGACCACCCTGTAGATATTTTCTTAAAACATTATATGGGTAGTCGAAATTGTCTAAAATTCAACGAGGAGTCCAAATCTGAAAGAAAAAAATGAATTCAAAAAGCCATTTTCAATTTTGTGTCTACACCTACCTACTTTTTATTTCTAGTTTTAAAATCTCAGTGTGTACACCAAATTGAAAATGGCTTCAAAATTCGTGTTTTTTACTTGTTTTTCCCCACGATTCGAAGTCTTCGTTGAATTTTATACAACCTCGAGTACCCACATGATAGTTTAAGAGAATATCTACAGGGTGGTCCATGCGACAATATTAGTTAAAACACCATAACTTTTTGATATCATTAAAAATCAAAGTTTTTCTTGCACATTTAGTTTTTATATTTAATTTTACGTCTCTTTGACTGCCCATATACAGGGTGTCACAAAAAAATTATGTCTCACCCTGTACAACACTTTAGTTTTGTTTTTCGATATGACTAAAAAAAAATGTGTAAAATTGGGTAAGAATTATTAATCCCAAATAAAAAATTAAAAAAACTCAGTTTTAAAAAAAATCAAGTCATTATTTCACTTGTGAACCACCCTGTATAAAAAAATTTGATGCCAATTGAAAGTGCGTGTTTTCATTACACAAACACTCTCTATTCTTGTTATCGAAAAAATTAAACAAACTTGAGTTATTCGAGACTTAGAAAAAAAATTGGTCCAAAAAAAACCACTCTGTATGTAAAATTTTTGTTTAAAAAAGTACTCAGGAACGATTTAGAAGTAAAATTATCAAATAAAATTCAGGTCGATCTATTTAAAAATCGAAAGTTGACACCTCAATTTCTGACTTTTGAACCACCCTGTATAAAAAAAAATTCATGACTGAAACCGCATAATTAGACCATGTACCCTAGAATTTTTTATTTTTCAAAAACTCTTTCAGGGGCCGAGTAATTTGAGGTGTCCAAGTTTGGTGGGACACCCTGTATATCATTGTGGCTATGAATTTGTCCAGATGAAAATGAATAATATTCTCATATTATTTATATAAAATATATGATAATGGGGTGTAACAAATAATGTTGCTTGGGAGAGGGGACGTGCGCTGGTGTGGTGGGATGCAACCTGTTCTGATTCGCTAGCGAGAACTAACAGAAACGATGCTGAAGGACCTGGATTTCCCTCTGAGAACGCTGCACGCAAAAAGCACTTGAAATACTCAAGCTTTTTCCTTGAGTATAGCTTTCTTGCGTTCTCGGTTGAAACGTTGGGTCCTTGGGCAGGTGAGTCGATATCTTTTCTAAAAACGATTGGCTCTGCCCTTCGGCGCGTTTTTAGTGATTCTCGCTCGCATCAGTTTCTGATACAAAAATTATCACAGACCATCCAAAGGGGCAATAGCTCGAGCATCAGAGGCACGCTTCTTCTCGGTAGTGAGTTTGAAGAAATGTTTTACCTTTGGAATATGTTCTGAAGATAAAAAAAAAAAAAAATATTCGTATCCCACCCAGTGCATGAATTTTTCCTCATTATAGTTTGAGTTTGTGACCACATAATAATAAGACTCAGAGGGTTTGGTGGTAGAAAATGCTTTGAGCATTAACCTCGACTGGTGGTAACCTTCCACTAAAGAGTGTTATTATTGTATAGTAAAACAATTAAAACATTTCATTGAACTACTAGATGCAAAAACAATTCTGGCAGTTATAAACAGCAATCAGGCTGTCATTGTTACCTGTTTATCAAGACACAGTGCACCGAATCATTAGACACATGCAAAGCTGTATCTATAACATTTTCCTGAAAATTGGTGGTTTCATAGACTCAACAGGGAATGTGTTGCAACGCTTAATGATAGCTTATTTTCCAAGGCTGGTCAACTTGAGCAACGAAATAACTGTGCAAGGTTGGACTGCGATCATTATCTTTTATAAAGTTACGTTTAATGGACTTGAAATCGGAATTGTAAATTTACAACAATTTTGTTACTCACCTCGTCAAGCGCTCGACATTAACCTATGAGATAATACATCTCATGCTTGTGTTTTAATAGGTAACTAGATTACATAGTAGCTAACTAGAATATATAGTAACTAGATTACATAGTAGGTAAGTTGGTAAGACTGAGTTTGGTGGTGCATCTACTGTACATAGAAACAAAAATGCTTCTTTTTCTTTGAGCCCATTGTCGTTCTAATATGTTTTCCATATCTCATGAGGTGGTATGTTGGTATGTATAATACTCGTACATCTCAAGCTTGTGTTAGAATAAGGAGTACGCATAGTAAGTTGGTAAGACTGAGTTTGGTGATACATCTACTGTACATAGAAACAAAAATGCTTCTTTTTCTTTGAGTCCATTGTCATTCTAATCTGTTTTGCATATCCCATCGGATGGTACGTACATAATTATGTGGCAAGAACTTTGACGGTTGATGTTGGACTTCTCCTTGCAAAAGTCATTCCTCATATACTGATAGCACCCAAGATATATTTATTATTATTATTATACATATTATGTTTTATTAGGTAAGACAAAATATATACAATAAAATACAAATTCTCTATAAAAGAAAAAATAAATAAATTGAACAAAGAAACAAGAACAAGAAGAGAATAAAGCTATAATGTCCTACCTAAAGGGCGGGGTTATTGCCTGTGGAAATCTCTTCCACCCTACACCCAACCCTTTGATGTTTGACAGGTTTAAATCATGGTTTAGTCATTGTCGATGGAACGTTGAATGCTCCGGTTCTCGTTGGATCACCGAAGTTCAGCAACGTTCAGCAAGGTGAAGACTTCGTGATGCTGTCATTCCTGCCAAACCCAGGCTGGGTGAGGTTAATGTGGGTAGCAGGTTTGTGAGTTTCCTGCGAATGGAGGCTAGGTAACACCCCCGTCCTGATATGACCATGCAGTCAAAAGCGACTTTAAACACAAATTTAAAAAAAAAGTCCATGGTTCAATTATTTATGTAACAATTTTTTAGTACTCCTTGAAGATTTTAGTATACTTATGTATTATTTTCCTCCCATGAAAAAAAAAAACACCTAGGTAACACTGTTTAAATCAGAAAACGATTGTTTCTGAGTTCGTGAACTATTTAACTACCTAGTTGTTTATTTGTTCATTCATTATTCTTTTTTTGAATAGTAAAATTTAAAAAAAGCTTATTCATTTTGTTCCTAATATTCGGGCGTTATCAATTAGATCTATTCAAAACGAACCAGACAATGTGTTCTTGAGCGGCGTTTATCGTTGCCTTATAATAATAACACCCTTTAGTGGAAGTTAACCACCAGGCGAGGTTAATGCTCAAAGCAATTTTTACCACCTAACCCTCAGAGTCTTATTATTATGTGGTCACAACTCAAATTAATGAGGAAAAATTCATGCGCTGTGTGGGATTCGAACCAACGGATCCCTACGCTACCTGGATTACCAGACTAGCGCTTTAACCACTTGACTACCAGTGCCTTATCGAGCTCTTGAAGTGAACTTTTAAATCCCTAAACGATCAGCCTGAGGTCTGTTGGAAAATCTTTAATCGTTAACGATAAAGTCTTGATGCTGATATAGTCTTGATACTCTTGATGCTGATATAATAATATAATTATGTATGTAGAACTGCCATGACATTCACCTTCACCAAGAATTACATAAACCATTACCGATGGTGAATAATCACCCATTTCGATAACTTACCACCATCACTTATGTTGAATCACGGCCTTCTCGCAGAAAAATGACCTTGAGGACAGTATAATCAGCATATTCGCGAAATTCATACACATAATATAGGTAAAAAAAAATATTTTTATTTTTTTGCTGGCGGGGGACTATAAACAGGGAGTAGACCAGCATTGGCTTGGTTCTGGGGGCCCTTGTCAATTATTAGCCTCCTTGAAGTGCTGAATCATTAATCCACTGTCTGGCTACCATCGTTCACGATGACGCCACCCTATGATGATGATGATGATTTTTCACTGGCCAAAAGTCATTATTATGTATTATACATAGGTATTATTCTTTATTGGGTATAGACAAAGTACAATAAATGCAGTATAAAATGAAATAATAAAGAAAAAAACAAATAAATAAATTGAACAAAGAAAAAAGAAGAAAAAATAAAGTAAAGCTAATACCCTGCCTGCGGCAATCTCTTCCACTCAACCCTTAAACATATTTCCAAAGACTTTCAACACGTGACAAAGTCCCAGATTTCCAGCGAACGGTTAACGGATTTCCTCAGGTATTTCAAATCGGATAAAAAAATGCTTTGAGCAAAATAAAGTTGTTAAAATAAATACCTACCTTAAGGTTTTTTTTTTACCTATTCGATTCTGAACTCAATAATTAATGATTACATTAAAAATTTCAAAGTTGACCTTGACATAACATGGAAGGCGTCACCTGAGAAACTTTTACATTTTCCTGCACAAATTTTTCCTATCTTTAGTAGATTCCGAATTCCATATACAAGGTGTTTCAAAAAAAGTACGAAAATATGTTTTTAGGAGGGTTCTAGATCTAGTATATAAAAAAGGTGCGAAAATGCTTTCTAATGGAGATATAATTTGAATTAGTTTTACATTGAATTAGTTCAAATTTGAAAAAACTGGATCATTGCTTTTACAGTATAACTTGCCTTTGTTGTTAATTTCTTGTCTGGCTGCTGGCTTTGTTGTTAATTTCTTATCTGGCTACTGGCTTTGTTGATAATTTCTTGTCTCGTTGCTAGCTTTGTTGCTAATTTCTTGTCTGGCTGCTGGTTTTGTTGCTAATTTTTATCTGGCTGCTGGTTTTGTTGCTAATTTCTTATCTGGCTGCTGATTTTGTTGCTAATTTCTTGTGTGGGTGCTGCTTTGTTCAATTTTATTGACAGTTTCTTGACAGACAGAAAATTGCTACTGTTGCTTCAGTTAGTAGTTTTGTCTCTGTTCCGCTTCTAGTCAATTAATATGATGGTTGGTTGGAGATATGATGCATTTAGCATAGTAATGTCGATGCTACCCACTAAAAATTGTGACATAGTAAAACTAGCTCTATATCTTTTTTATAATTTTGACAAAGGGCCCCGATGGTTTCTAAAAATAAATCGAGTCAGTAAATAAATAACTAGCTGTCTTTATCCAAAGAGTTATCATATGTTTCTTAATCACTTTTGTGATGCCACAACTACTCAAACTCTCTCTACTAAATCTACGCTGAAACCGGGACTTGAACCACCGACCACCAGGTTACAAGTCCGCCGCCTTATCGATCAAGCTACTGAGGTCGATAAGATACTTGGGAAGTAATGAACATTATTATAAGAAACTATCATAAGTCAATCCTATTCAGGTTCTTTATCCAAAGAGTCTGGTGTTCCTCAAGGAGACTCCATCGGGCCAGAACTTTTCGCCCGAGTTCCGCTTCTGAAACCACCCTGTAAGGGAGAAATTCGGACGACTATCACCCTGTCGATGAGTGTCGATCTTAATCTCCGGTTATGTAACCATAATTATTATGTTGGAACAAAGAACTCGAGCTTTATCCCCTCCCCAACTCGAGACTCTCGGACTTGAAGTGAGCCAGAAACTCCTACAGCTCTTTCTAGTCATCCGAAAACCACCAGCGAGACCACATTGCAGCGGAGGACATACGTATGGGGGGGCACTGAAGAACGCCCGAACACATGGCCGCTGCAAACACGAAGATGTGTAAGTGTGAATTGTTCATTTTTTCCGGAGAGCATGGACAGGACTCTCAGGGCGGATTTTTTTTTTTTTTTTGTATTGGTTTTTCTCCTTCTCATGGGAATTTGCCATACAGCCAACACGGCGGAATTAATAGACGTTTTTGTAATACCTCTGTGGCGCTAAGTCACGAATTGCGTATATTTATACTTTCTATTACTTTTAAAGTATAGAAAGTATAATTTTCCATCGGGTTTTTCTTTTCTTTTTTGTCATTATTTTAGTGTTATCACTTTTGTGGAATCACAACTACTCAAACTCGCTTTATTAAATCTTTGTGGAACTTGGGACTCGAACCACCGACCTCCAGGTTACAAGTCCGCCGCCTTATCGATCCAGCTACTGAGGTCTGTAATATATTTTTTTTTAATTTTAAAAAGCCACGAGGTCCGTAGCACGTGCTATGTTTCTAATATTGTTATTCCGGTCCTGCCTTACTAATATACTATTGCACATTTAAAACGATCTTTTAAACCTGTTTGTATGAAGTTAAAAAGACCATGCTTGATAGTTGATTAAAAGATTTACCTCAATTTTTTGGCCTGTATGTATATTTCTTATCTTTGTAAAAAGAAACTTAAAATCAATAAACCTAACTTATTTACTTTCCTTCCTATAATAAGGAAAGTATTGTATTTTTTTAATTTTGGTTTTAACTGCATTGTCATATCTCGACAGGGTGTTACCCTCCATTCTCAGGAAACTCACAAATCTGTTGTCAAAGTGAAAGTTAAGGGATAGTGTCCACTAAGATTAACAAATCCTGTTTCATAATTCAGGACTAATGTTGTAGCTTGCCCAAATGCCCATCCTGTGGTATCCCTCCACTCTGATGGGCGAGAAGTGAAACAATACTTCCCATTTAGGTGCAGGGTCACTGTGGTATCCCTCCCCTCTGATGGACGAGAAGTGACACAATACTTCCCATTTAGGTGCTGGGTCACTGTGGTATCTCTTCCCTCTGATGGGTGAGAAGTAACACAATACTTCCCATTTAGGTGCTGGGTCAACAAATCATTTTTTGCCGACTCATGGAATAACTTTTAGTTCTCCTTCGTCATTGTGTCATGTACTGTATGGTGTGTTATTTTAACGAGAGTCAATTAGGTATGGTATGTGGTGTATTTGTCTTATTATTTGTGTGATCATGTCACAACTTTAGTGGGTATCTCAACATTACGGGACTTCCAATCATATCCTTTTTTCAATCATACCTTTTTTTTCTCCTAAATACATCTTTTTCCTAAAACCTCTGAAAAATTAGAGGAAATCTTTTTTTTGTAAGATGTCGTTCATGTTGTGTTGTTTTATTATTAAAATAAAATAAGTGTAGTGAATTCCTAATATACACAATGGAAATTGAATACTAGATTAATATAAAAGCTCATTTTCGATCATGATATCATTGTTAAGTTGATGTAATTCAGACAATTTCGTGATAATCGTGATAACGTCTGTTTGTTTATTTTCAAAAATCAAAACAGATAACGAACTCTGATAACGTTGTACAACGAGCATAATATCACTATCAAGAATCGTTCACAAGATCAAATATCTCCGTCAGAGAAATTAGAGGTAATCTCGAAGCAGCTTGCAACACTGTGGACGTCAACGGAGAAAAAGCACAGACTTCACGGAAGAAATCAAAGTGTCATTAGCGGGAATGACTTGAAATTTATTTATCACAAAATATTGTTGTAGGTAGTAAATTTGTCTTCTTTTTTTTTTTTTTTTTTTTTTTTTTTTTTTTTTTTTTTTTTTTTTTTTTTTTTTTTATATAAACTCATCCCTATCTGGTTCAAAGCAATCTCAGCCCGGTATCGAGGATTTTTTTCAGCGAAAAATATCGGATCAGGAGAATTCGCAACTCCACACCTAGTTGAACCCGATAGTAATGTGCAGCATAAAAATAACATAAAAATCACATTCTGGAGCATAAAAAGGGTGATGCTACAGACCCAAACAACTTCAGGTGTATTGCATTACTAAATAATATATTAAAGTTAGCCACGCATCTTCTGGCCCAAAGAATACTTTGCTGGTGTGAAACTAACAACAAATTCATAGAAGCACAATCAGGATTCCGCCCCGGCAGAGGATGCACGGATAATTTGTTTACTCTCTCCAGCATAATTAGTATATATCTCATACGGCACAGAAAAATATACGCCGCCTTTATTGACTATAAATCGGCATTCTCGGAAGTTGACCACTACTTACTGAAAATTAAAATGTTCAATGCTGGAATCACACCAAAAATCATTTCAATGTTTGAAAAAATTTACAACAGTGCCGAAGCACAAATCAGGGTCATTAATAAACTGTCAACCGCGAGGAAAATCACCAAAGGCGTATTACAGGGTGACTCAGCCTCTCCGCTTACCTTTCTAATATTTCTGAACGACCTAGAATTATTTTTAAGAAACAAAGGGTTGAATGGCATTAGTATCAATGAGGTTTCAGACATCTTGCTTTTGTTATACGCGGATGACCTTATACTATTCGCCACTGATAAAATTGATCTTCAAAAAAAGTTAAACGCTCTTAGTTCTTACTGTTTAGAAAATAAAATGATGGTCAATGTATCAAAATCTAAAGTTGTTATATTCAGAAGGGGAGGCAGAGTGTCAGCACGAGATGTCTTCCACTACCAGGATAATCAGATGGAGATACGGAACGAATACAATTATCTAGGTGTTTTGTTTTCATCCCACGGGGTGTTTTATAAGGCCGCAGAACAAGCGCTGTCGAAAGGAAGAGTGGCCGTGGGGAATGTGAGGCAGATTCTCATCAGCTCTAAAACTGACTCTCTGGATAGCCGAGTCAAACTATTCCAAGCTATAGTGAGATCTACGCTACTTTATGGGTCTGAGATTTGGGCATTACGATATGAGGGAACTATTGAAAAATGTCAAACTTTATTTTACAAATCTATTTACTGTCTGCCGAGAAATACAGCCAGCTACATGTTGCGTCTTGAAATGGGTGTTGTCAAACTCTTTTATTACGCATTTTGCCAGATATTAGAATGGTGGGGAAAGCTCTTAAAGATGACAACAGATAGATACCCCCGAAAATGTTACGACCAACTGGTCCTACTTGATCAGAGATCGTGCAATGTTGCCAAGTATAACTGGTGTACTCTCCTGAAAAACAAGCTTGTCCAATTGGAATTTGGATATTTATGGGAAGCACAGTCTAGTAATATGCTTGAGGAGAAAAGAGAAGACATTCTACTCACTTATTATTCAACACTAGTGAAAGAAGATTGGCAATCACTCCTTCGCTCTTCCTACAACATCATGTACAAGGACATTAAGATTAGACCAGATAATCCAACACCAAAACAAAGCTTTGTTACACGCTACCTACTGGAACCAGGCCCGATAGAAAGAAGTAGAGTGGCCGCCCAACTTCGCCTTAGTGGGAAAAATCTTAGGTTTTTCATCAACAAGATGTCATTCAGCTGGGACCAGGAAGAACTATGTAGTATCTGCAATCAAAATAAGCCCGAAAACATACAACACTTTTTATTAGAATGTCCCCATTACGCAGCCTTAAGGATGAAATTTTTACGTGAAATGGGTAGCTCTGCAGAGGAATTATTGGTGATCCAGTCGAAGGCTCATCTGAACAATCTATATTTTTATGTTCTAGGAGCGTTGAAACTCAGATCCTTTCTACGAAATGAATAGTTTGTTCGGCTAAACTTTGTTTATTTGTAGTTTATTTATAGATTTTATTTATTGTATTTATGTTTATTTAGATTTTATTTTATATATATTTATATTTACGTTCAATTAGATTTTATTTATCATATATTTATATTTACGTTCAATTAGATTTTATTTATCATATATTTATATTTACGTTCAATTAGATTTTATTTATCATATATTTATATTTACATTCAATTAGATTTTATTTATCATATATTTATATTTACGTTCGATTAGATTTTATTTATCATACTTTTTTTATTTATTTTTTCTTTATATTGTCGTTCGATTTGATTTGATTTATCATATATTTATATAGTTATTTAGATTTTTATATAATTATTTATACAGTAATATTAAACATTTAAATTAATAATAATAGAAAGAAAAAAGAAGAAGAAAAATGGGGGGAAAATTTATGTGGCACTGCAAAATAATAGCATGTAGAAACTGTTTTTAAAAATTTATTATGTAATTTTAGATTTATTGTTTAACTAACTTGTATCCCAACCTCTATTGTAAACTCTTATTGAGAAATACAATTATATTTTTATTCTATTCTATTCTATTCTATATTATTAAAATAAAACATCTGTAGATATGTAATTTGCTCAAATTAATTACACCCAATAATTGAATTTTTGTTTAATAACCTACCATTTTTTTACTTTCTGTTAACTTTGAGGCACAGAAAAAATTGTTTTCGGTCGCTTTTTTTTCTGAAGTTGTGCTAAACAAAATTTTTGGACGAATTAGACTTTTGATTTTTTAATTTGGTTTTAACGTCGCTTTCAACTGCATGGTCATATTACGACGGGGGTGTTACCCTCCATTTGCAAGAAAAACACAAACCTGCTACCCACATTAACCTCACCCAGCCTGCTGGGTTGGGCCGGAATGCCGGCATCACGAAGTCTTCACCTTGCTGGACGTTGCTTAACTTCGGTGAATCTACGAGAACCGGTGCATTCAACGCGCCATCGACGCTGGCAACTGGCAACCTACTACTTTAGAGGTGAAAATTGTTCATAAAAAAAACAAATTCCATCTCGTAATGTCGCCACTAGTCCATATCCTAACAAGTAGCCACTTATTCTCCCTTATGAGTCTCGAGGTTTGAGAGGACCCCAATGATCAGAGCAAGTCTGACCCGGTAGCTAAGTGGTCAATGCGTATAACTGGTATTCCAGAGGTCGCGAGTTCAAAACCCAGATGGGACATGACATACTCGTAGTATCCTTCCATTTGGGATACTACTCCCATTTTACCACATAATAATACGTCGTGGACTTACTGCTGGAATAATGGGACTTAATGGTCTTAATCGGGCAGTATACGAGTAAATAAGTTCCTTTAGTTCATGTTGAAATAAAAAGAAAATTTAGTATTTTAGTTTGTAGTACAAATAAGATGATATTATTACTAGTGGTTCTGTGAACTGAAAACCTCACACAAATTCAAGTATCGCATTTTTTGATCGTATGCATTATAAATTTTCAATGAAGCATGAGGACATTGAGACCTTTGATTCAATACCCCACTCGATTGTGTTCGGTTAATGATGAAATGTTCTACCCTGCCGGCGATCGAACCCAGGTCATCCTGCGTGCTAGCCTAGTGCTCTACTCCATTCGACCACTACTGACTTACTGACTACTAATGAGGTTCTTATCAGGATCTCGAGTCCTATCCGCATTCCGCATTGATCTATCATATTTATCTTCGTAATATTACTCCTAGGCTAAACTGTGAATATACAGGTTGTAACAGTCCTAAATCAAATCAATATAGATGACGGAATTTTGTTCGAAACATCTGATATAGTCATTGATGATTTACCAATCATTATTGATGAAAAATAATTAGGACTAAACAGTACGGGTAAATCATTTTGTTTATTTTTTTTAAATCACAGTACAAAAGCCTCATCGAGCCCTTGGTTGTCAATCCATGTATGTGCACAATATTTTAGTTTTCAAAAGTTTCCAGGACATTACCTACTCCAGGTATGAATCAGCTCGTGTCTATAATAATTCATTCAGGATTGAGTGATTTATGCCATTTTGACGATGCTTTGGAAACTAAGAATGAACTAGACCTCTCTCATGGTGCGTTATCTTATAATGTTCACAAAAGGAATGTTCTAAAATTGGTAATGAACGGACAACACTGCTAATATCAGATTTCCTTCCTCACGAAAAACAAGACTTGACATTCTGCAAATGATTGTGTGTGTCATCTAGCCTTCTCCTAATATTGGGACATTCTTAGGTAATGTACAATAAGCCTAGGAATAATAATAGATTGTAGTATTAATTTGTGAACCTCATGGATGGAGTGGTGGAGAGAGAGTAGAATGGACTCACCAGTTCGTACAGTTCTGGTAGATTCTCCACACATGTGAATATCAATCAATTTATCAGTACAGCGTGCCCTGTCATTGGCAGAATTTAATATTAGCTTGAGACTATCACTTAGTCAACCTAGTGGATTGTTTAGGGTTAATGGTAAAAGGCCATTCGCGATTACATTTGCGGGAATTTCAAATAGAATCGTCCCTTTCAAAATGCCACAGTTCGAGATTAGAACCGACTGGAGGTTCAAGGATAATGGTATAAAAGGCCAGACGCGATTAACAACTGTGGTCAAGAAAATATCATATTTATACAATTTACAATTCTAAAACAAATTAACAATGTTGAACATCATCAGTTAAAGAACTTCTACCGGATCAAAATCGTCACATTTCAACTCTCTACAATGGCACATTTTCTTTTTTTGGAGCAATTTCAAAGGTAACTTCAAAATAATGGCAAATTGTTTTTCATTTATTTTCCCGTTAAACAAAAACTAACCATGATCTCTTTTAAATTTCTGATTGCAGGCCCAACGGATGGGGCAAATGAAGAACTCTAGCTATGCTAAAGTGGCTCTCACACGCCCGCCCGAGCCCGAGGTCACCAGTAGACTTGGTAACAGATGACCCTCTAGCCACCATCTCAGTGGAACCCACAGAGGCTCAGCTTGATCGGATCTACTCCGTCAGCAGGTGAGTTTTTTTTTTTTTTTTTTAAATAAAATTGATTAAACCTCTTACCGTATAAAAATACAGAGTGATAAAAAAATAATGGGACAGCCCGAATTTCTCGTAAGTCTCGTAACTTGCATTTTATTTTTAAGGGGACTCTATTTTCAGGGAATTCCATTTTTTTTTTTAATTTAGCAGGGGCAGCTAAAAGAAAACGTCGGAGTGTGGGCCTGTCGATATGAAGAGGACCGAGAAAAATGACAATTATTCCAGAAGCCTGTATAAAGTTTGCCAAGAGGTGCAGCCATGCTTCGCCTTGAAATGGGCGCGGTTAAACTGGCTTTCCATTCGATATTTTTTCCCCATATTTTTAAAGTGGTGGCTCGAACTTTTGGCAATGTCACAAAATCATTTCCCCCGTATTTCCTATTATGAGATTCATAAGCTGGGTAGAACAAGATGTTCGCTCTAGTAATTTGCATTTTAATTATAACTAGGTGTCTTTGTTAAAAGCATAATTTTATTGGTACAGTTGAAATACGCAGATGTCTGGGAGACTTAGGGCCGCATTATAAAACAGTAAACAGGATTAGATAAATTGGATTAATCTAAGTGAACACTATACTTTAACTCGCACTGGAGTGCGCTATGATAGGTTGAAGACTTTAATCCTGTTTCATAATGTGACCCTAAAGTTTTGATTATCAATCGCACTAATCTATCAATCAATTAATCAACGTTCTGAACAACATTCGCCTGGCCCTGAACACAAAATAAGTTAACATTTTGATACTACTTGATATGAGAAAGGCCTTTGATTCACTTTGATATAGGAAATTTTAAAATGGCCAATGCTTTGAGGGGCTGTAGGCAGCGTATGAAGAACCAATAATATATACATAATTATCATCTGATGATCTGAACTGAGGAATATTCGGGCCTAGTTCCACAGAGATCCTCATTGAGTCCTTTGCTATTCGCCATGTATGTCGATGTGGTTACGGCGCTAGACCTGAAATGTAAACAATCTAGCACATGGATCCGTGATCTGTGGTTCAGATCCCACCCAATGCTTGGATTTTACCTCATTAATTTGAGTATGTGATCACGTAGTTATAATATAATGGGGTGATCAAACATGTGCGAATGAAGATATTCTATCGCCGATGTACATATTACTATGTATAGTAAAGTCATGTTAGTAAAGTCAAGTAAATTAGTAAAGTCATGTTCTCTATGGAACTTTGAACGTGGAATTAGTGAAATGTGTTGTGTTTCCTCACTTCGACTAATGTTTAGACTTTAGAGTAGGGTAGTCCGTGCAATGAACTAGGACCGTCGATGGCACGTTGAATGCACCAATTCTCGTTCTATCACTGAAATTTAGCAACGTCCAGCGAGCCTAGGACTTGGATGGGTGACCATTCAAATCAGAAGTCTCGTGATGCTGGTAATTCTCGGCCCCATTCAGGCTGGGTGAGGTTAATTTGAGTAGCTGATTTGTCAGTTTCCAGCGAATGGACGATATAAACTCGGTCGTGATATGACCATACAGTTGAAAGCGACGTTAATATACAAAATGCGTTGTGTATGTACGTATGTGTGCAACCCTAGAAGCTATGGCCGTATGTTGGAGTCCTATTCGTAGCTAGTTTGACCAAGGTTTGACAAGCAAGAAACGAGAGGTGCATACTATAAAATATTGCGCACACACGTACCACACTAGTTGGATAATGCTTATCAGTATCCATCTGATATAAGCCAATATTCCTCTAGGTCTCAATATACAAGAGTGCTTGAGGAGATTCCCTTTCATAGAACCCTAGCTTACTTGAACTCTATATCTCTTTTTTTCTATGGGGCGTTCTTCACAATTCGGCCGAGGTGTTTGATTACACAATTCAATCTTCAATGAACGAGAGCTCGGCTCCCTTACCAGAACCATATAGCTTTCAGAGGTATCTTGTGCCTTGTAGTCGGAGAGAAACTGCCCTGATAATTACAAAATGTGTTCCCGCTTTGGCCCGGTTTTTTTTTAATTTGGGTTTAACGTCGCTTTCAACTGCAAAGTCATATCACGACGGCGGCCATGTTTAATATGGCCGTGCGCGGTTTTTCCATTTTTCTGAGAGAACTAGGGCAATAATAATAATTGAATGGGTGAGTAGAAGAACCAGGAATGTCAAAAATCGACTTTTCAGGAAAGCAAAAATAAGATAAATATTATCATGCTAATGAGTATGCTTCCCCCACTTTAAAATCGAAAAAAATATACTTATAAGGGGTATTTCTCCTTCATATTCACAGAGATGATAGAAAAGAGTACATTTCTTCTTATTCTACGAGAAAAAAAAAATCGATTTTTGACATTCCTGGTTCTTCTACTCACCCATTTAATTGTCTTTAAGAAGTTATCGTACCTATCCAAAGTATTTCAAATTGAAGACCACCATCACAAGAGCACAGAAGAGATGAGTCTGAGATCCGCAGATGCTCAAATTTTTGAAGCACTGACGTCTCCAAAGATCTTGTTGAGGAATTCTATGCTGTTCCGTAGCTCTTGATTATAGACATCCTTAATAATAGACTCTTTAGTGGAAGATAAGGCTAATTGTTAAAACGTTTTCTAGGCAATACTTAAAGCTTTTGCTACCACCTAACCCTCAGAGTGAAGTCCACTATTTATCCTTTAAATATAACTGCTTCTTATGTTTGTTCACGGAAGAACTCCCTCTTATAAGTGAAAATCCTACCACGAAAGCCTATTTTTTTAGAACAAAAATGAGTATGTACTGGTATTTCCACATCAAGCCTGAATGACAGCTAACATCCTATTCCTCATTGATATTATTGACAAGACAAGGTTTGCTCGGTTTATGGCTGAATGCTGAATGTCCTGACAATTGTTCTAGAGAGCTTGTTTGAGCTCTCTTTGCTACGGGACAGGTGGCTTTTGAACTCAAAAGACTCGACCGTTTGAGTAATCTTCATCGATAAGGCGGCGGACTTGAAACCTGGAGGTCGGTGGTTCAAGTCCCGGTTTCAGTGTAGATTTAGTTAAGCGAGATTGAGTAGTTGTGATATCACGACAGTGGTCATAAAGGTGGTCAAAGCTAGTGTCGATGGCATGTCGACTACACCCGTTCTCATTCTCTCACTGATGTTAAGCAATGTTCAGCGAGAGTAGGTCTTGGTTGGGTGACCATTCAAATTCGAACCCTTGAGATGTTGGCTATCCAGAAATAAAATGCGGCATCGGGTACGATGTCACATGCTCCTGTTCTCGATGAGGTGTTCTATGTTTTTTTTTTTTTTTTTTTTTTTTTTCTTGGTAAAGCACTTTAACAAGGAATGACACCTGTCGTTCGTGCTGATCTATGTTCTTTGAACGAGGGCATTGGGAAAGTTTTATGCTGCATGCACAGTTTTCGGTTTCTTTTTTTCTAGAAGACAGTGAAATATGGTGGCAGTTCCTGAAATATGGTCCATGTTCCAGGCAGGAACTGCCCAAACTGTTCGTGGTAGGCATTTCATTGGAATGGAAAACAAACTTAGTAATCATCAAGGGACTCAGACTCAGACAAAAAAAAACTCTTTTTTTTGGCAGTGGTAGAATATTCAACAATAAACCGTGCGAATCTTCATCTTGCTAATCAGGCATAGGATGCACGCTGTCATTCAGGATCGAGATTGAAATAGCAAGGACTAATTACCAACTTTCAGGAAAGAAAAAAAAAAAACAACTGATGTACAAAAATAAATTGATGAGAATTTTTTCTTGGTATTGAACATCAAGGTTTTTTTATTATTAATTAGTACGTTTCCTATTTCGTAGTTTTTTTAAAGTGTAATTTATTTTATTCTTAACTAAGACAGCAAAATATCTCACACTAAAAGAGAAAATGAGCAGACATTTTTTAGACAGATCAAAGACAGGAAATTTACTTGTCCCTAATTTTTTGACGTCACGTGAAGTTGCCATCAAATAATTAAATTATAGTTTTAGTCATCCTTAGTTCTAAAAATGGGATTTTTAAAACATTTAAAGTTTACCCATAACTATTAGAAATAGACAACCTGGAAAATCCTTGTCTGGTCCGAAGAGCTTGAACTATATCTATAAGTTATTTGAAGTTCTGCATGGATAGTTTTGTTTTTTTATTATTTATTGAGCTGATGATTTTATGGACGAATTAGGCTCTTCTGATTCCGAAAATGTGGATATGTCGAAAAATACGATATTTCCTGTTCTTTTATTAACCCATTCAATTGCTAACAACAAATTTAATCATGCACGAAAAAATAATTTAACATACAATCAAATGGCTATTGGCCAATTAAGTTCACGTTTAAATCAGTTGCCCGTGCAATTTATAAAGTCATATTGCAATATTTTGTTTCAGACGCAATCCTCTCTTTGAAGACGACGGATATACGAAAGGAGAAAAGAGCTGGCACGAGTACTTGAAAGAGTCGAGTTCTGGCTACGAAAGTAGAAACTCGTCTGATCACACAAACGCTCGATTTGAGGGAGACAAGGCGTTCCAAAGAGAATCGGTAACAATCCTGGAGCAAAGCACAAGTTTTCTCAAAAGTATTCTAGTCGAAGTTCGCGGTAAAAAAGAGAGTTCTACAGTTAATCCAATCCCAGAAGGCAATCTTAACATTGACTACACGATTCCCCGTCCAGTGTGGCCTCGACATGAAAAAAACAAAAAACAGCACTATTACAAAAATGAAAATCAAAGCAACTGTTGGTACTCTGAAAACGAAAGGTCGGTCTCGTCCCGTGGCGACAATGTCATCATCAGACCTAAGATGGCGCCCCAGGAGAAAGCACACTCAGCCAAGGATATTCTCAAAGACCTGGCCCATACGATCAAGCTTGCTGTGGACCAGAAGACTCAACTATCACCCGAAGATCTGCTTAGGACGCTCAGCGAGAGCATGAGCAAGACCTGGGACAACGAGTCAGAGTCCACCGTGCGACAGCTCTCTCGACATTACAATGGAAGTGAAGTAGCTACGATTAGTAGAGCATTTAGTCATACAAGTTCGTTTTCAGATCATTGCAATCGACCGCTGTCGGACGCCGAGGCCGGTCGGTTGTCTCTGCTGCAAAGACTTGGCAAGGTATCTCTCTGTGAGCCTCCAGCTTACGACAAGCATGTTCGGGGATCCTCGACTTTGTCCGAGGAGACAAGCAGTGGCTTCTCCGAGTTCTCGCCCAGCCCAACCACGTCGTCTTCCTCCGCTGATTCCTCTTCTTCACGAAGGTTTCCTGAAAACTCCAAAGTGCCGCTTTTCACTCATGAGAACCTCTCCACAGTATCGAATGGCTTGCGCAATGCTGTCCTCTATGGATCAGGCATGCAGTGCAGGGATATGCACAGTGAATATGAGAAACTCAATGTACATGATGTGAAAGGTTCAAGTGAAGAGAAGGGTGAGGACAGCCTGCAGGATCTCTCCATGTTCAACTGGAATGACCCGGGCACGTCCAAGCAGTGTGATGCCCAGACTTCCAATTTGGTAAGTCTTGCATTGCTCACTATGGTATTATAATTAACATCTAGTATGTACAATTGTATATGAACATCTGGGCCCGAATTAATGAACGCTTATATGGTGAACACTGCTTCTATAGTATCAAATTTCAGCCATCTGATTGGCTGTTACCATGGTAATAACAACACTATAGGAACACTCTCAGCGTCATACTTTTTTCGGGCCCTAGTACAACTTCTCACTTTTCTGTTTCTACCGAATTTGAATTACTTGCAATGCAATTGCAGCCGTCACCAGACTTCAGGTTAACACATATTCGCATTGTAGCTGAAATCAGAACGGCCTTTTCATCTCTTCTTCTTCCTTTAGTTTGCCTTTTCCCAAAACTTAACCTCATAGTATATGAATATACTCATAGGTACTACTCACAAGTCCTATTACCTTGTAACAATTTGAAATGCAAGAACATTATTTTTAAAACAGATTTTTGATTATCCAACTGGATACTCTTACATGTCAGGAATCTCTTTGCATCTATGTTTTCAATGCTCTTTAAAATCACATTACTTATAAAACGTTCTGGGCTTAATAGCTTTACTTATAAAACTTTGCCCTTATAAGATTTTCTATTATTATTATTATTATGTTACATTTATGAAGTATCTTTGTGATGAGTGTGATGACTTTATGATGACACACTTAAATCCCAATAACTGCATTCTGCATGTATAGCTCGTCGTGTTAATACTTGTTAATCTTAACGCGTAGTACGATTGTTCTGCTCTACATATCTGAAACATGCGAGGACACGCCAGAGGACCTTCACCATGGCCGAGTGTGCCTGACCTGGCCACTGGACGGAATACTAATTCGGTGTCCTGTAGTCCTTAACATTAAATAAATTGACCGATGAGATGCTACTCACAAACACAAATCTTAATCAGTAGGAAAAAAAAAGATGAAAAAACAGTTGAACCTTGACCTAGTCGTGTTGAAGAAAAACATTGGGTTGTTTGGTATTGCTTCTCAAGTATACGTTAAGTGGTTTGTGATATGTTAGTGTATGTAAATTTGATATTGTGCTAGGCGCCATAGCAACTTGCTCTTAAGGCCATTCGCACTGGTAAAGTGTTGTGCTTATTCTTAATTCTGTCTTGAACTGTGGTAAATAACAATTATTTGTCTGAGATGCTTACTGCTTGTCATTGTGAGACGTACAGGTAATACTTTTTGTCCATTAGTGAAATTAACAAAGTATTAGGTACATATTATGTCTACAACTCTGTGATGAAAATAAATTTAATTATTTTTAATAGCTTGAAATATGTTACGCTACTTGGCTTGAGAAATGTACGTACATTAATACTTCCGAGTTTGTCTATGTAAACATATCGGAAGTACGAGCTTTGAATATTTATACATAGCAACTATTGTGTTCGTTTTTGTGAAACCAAGAAAATTTCAAAAACTTATACATATATATGTACTTCCGGGCATGTCGTAAGATAGGGAACTTTGATTGTTTGGTGTTTAGAGAAAGTAGTAAATGGACTTCAAAGAATTTGATTTTTTTACACATTATACCTAGAAGACATAATATATTATTGTAGATGGTCCCATTTTAAATTCATCAGCTTCGAACCTACGAGCTACGGTGATAAACAGATCTTGGAGATAAAGAGATAATATCTCGTGAACGTTACCAACGATTTAAAGAAATATCTTATTAAAGAAAATCCGGAAATTCAAGAAAAAGGCTAAAAGAATGTTTCCAACTTGACCTAACAATTTTTTGTTAAATTCATAAAGTTCGAAAAAAAGTTTTTCTATTTGTAAAGGTAGAAAACAAAATGAAAAGAGAAATTAAAAAGTTTTTATCGAACAACAACGAAATGTAAGATCAAAATGAAAATCAAAAATTATTAACAAGAATAAGAAAATCGAAACTCCCGAAAAGTACAAATGTACTTAGCGGAACTTTTAGCAGTTTTTATTATTGAAAACCGAATAAATTTATTATTATTATATCATTTAGGTAAATGAAATTGAAGAAAATAAGTTAAATATTTTTGTAGATATAAGTGATTAATTTAAAAATCTATGAATAACCGACCTCAGTAGCTTGATCGATAATGCGGCGGAATTGTAATCTGGAATAAAGCGAGTTTGAGTAGTTGTGACATCGATAGATAGATAGACATAATGTTTTATTTGTAAAATTACCCTGACGGGTGTATACAATGGTCAATAAGGTTACAATGGTCTTTAAAAAAAAATTCATAGTTAAAAATTACAATGTAAAATAGATAAATCTTACAAAGCAATGAATGAGTAACTAGAAGAAAAAAATACAATGATATAGGTACTAAATAGTAAGTTGTAAATGTTATCCTCCCCAAGTCTTTCATGCTGTATGGAACTGCATCAATTACCTATAGTGTTTGTGATTTTTTCAATGAAAGCATTGAATTTCAGAATACTAATATTATGACTAAGACTATTCCACCTATGGCTTATTCCTTAATAAAAATATTTTTTTCATAAAATTTTGTTCTATGGTGGGGTACCTATATGGATCAGTTCTTTGGTGTTTTGCTTGTATTGTAGAATTCATTGTGTTCAATTGTTAACTTTTCAACATCGCGAAAATAAATGATTAACACAAAATATGATAACATTTTTGATGATTTTTATCGCCAAATGTGAACGAGGAAGTGATGTGGCCATATGTGGCAGTGTATTAAGTGTATTTAATGCTGATATTTACTACAGAGATAGCGATGTTAGTGAGTGCTTAGCCAATGGTTCGGTATTCTTTTAGTTTCTTGGGTTGTATTCAGTTTCTCACTCTCATCACATTACATCAGAACTACAGAGTTCAATGGTGTACTTCTGTTTGTTTTGGTGTATTTCTATTTACTCATATCCAAGAAGCAATATTTACCATCAAAAGTGGGGCAATATTTACCAACAAAAGTGGGGCAATGTCAGCCAAACTTTACCGTTAGGTACCTAGGTACCAATGCAGTGTTGTTTTTATCATCATATAGGAATAAGTAATGGACAATACGTAATGGCTCAAATCTGTAACATAAACAATAACGGCTAAGCAATATGGCTACCATTTTTACATCAAAAGCATGTAAAATTATACAAGAAGAATATATTTCGTTGTGTTTTTACTGTGTGTCATAGCTTACAAAAAATGGTTGATTTTATGTGGCTGGTTCATGAACCATACGCTTACTGTAAAAGGTAAAAGGTTGGACAAGGTTACAGAGGTAAAAGGTTTACAACTCCAAATTTTTCGAGAACAACATTTTTGTAGTTTTGAAATTGGGAGAATCAGGCGCATCCACTGGTGCAATCCATTTTATCCTACGATGAATATTTTTTGGAAAAATTCAGATGTAAATAATCGTAACTCCATGTTTATGAAAGGTAGACAATCGGGATGTGCTTCAGTTTTTTGGCGATCTCCCTACTTATTCACTTTCCGTGTCCATATTATTGTAATGTCATCGTGGTGGAAGAACTACGGGTATATAAACATTTTGAACGCCCGGAACCAACGATCTTGGCTCCTTTCGTAGTTCCGTGTCCAGTGTGTAGTGTAGGTGTATTGTGTTTAATTATGCACTTGAAATTGATAATTTTAATAAAAAAAAAAATCTTAAAATTTGGAATTAAATGGCGTTATTTAAAATGGCGATCCCCTAAACTTTCATTTTTGTGACTTGCAACCTTTTACTGTTCATTTTGATTTCTCCATTACTGATGACTCCATGGATTCTATTTATTTTATTTTCATACCTTGGATGGAAATGGAATACACAAATCCTAGAAACTAGTGAACAGATTGCTACGAAATTTCGTACACATGTAGGAAACGTATTGCAGATAGAAGAGAATATATATACCTTGTTTATACTGCCGAGAGTGCCGAGGTAAGACTGAAAAGTCCCTTTACTCCAGCAGCCAAACAGGTCTTATATATTTTATGGGATAAATATTTTACATATTTATATACAGGGTGGGGCAAAAGTCTGGAAACCCCTGAATAACTTTCGAATGGCTTCTTCGGTAAAATTAAAATTTTGTAAGGTAAACCGGGCTAATAATACCTTCTTTTAGAGTGGGGCCGATTTTTGTTACCGGTCCCCATGTCGGGGTCAGGGGGGCCAACTTCATTTTTTTAAATACGAACCCCCACCTTGCGATACATTTTTGGAAAGGTCTTTAAATAAAAAATACATTGGTGCAAATTTTATTTTTTCAATATTAACTGTTTGCAAATGGCGTTCAACTTTGTATATGCAGTAAAGTCTGGAAACCCCTGAATATCTTTTGAAAGGGCTTTCTCAGTAAATTTAAAATTGTGCACGGTAAGTCGGGGTAATTAGACCTTTCCAAAAATGTATCGCAAGGTGGCGTTTTGTATTTAAAAAAATGATGTTGGCCTCCCTGGCCCCGACATGGGGGCCGGTAAAAAAAAATCGGTCCCATTCTAATATAAGGTCTAATTACCGAGGATTACCGTACACAATTTTAAATTTACTGAGAAAGCCATTTCAAAAGATATTCAGGGGTTTCCAGACTTTACTGCATACAGAAAGTTGGACGCCATTTGCAAACAGTTAATATTAAAAAAATAAAATTTGCACCAATGTATTTGTTATTTAAAGACCTTTTCAAAAATGTATCGCAAGGTGGGGGTTCGTATTTAAAAAAATGAAGTTGGCCCGCCTGGCCCCGACAAGGGGGCCGGTATCAAAAATTGACCCGACTCTAAAAGAAGGTCTTATCAGCCCGGTTCACCGTACAAAATTTTAATTTTACCGAAGAAGCCATTCTAAAGTTATTCAGGGGTTTCCAGACTTTTGCCCCACCCTGTATATATAAAAAACCATGTTTATTAAAAAAAAAAAAAACAGACAGTTTTGTTTTGAATTCATCAACTTTGAACCAGCGCCAGCTGATCTTGAAGATAAAGAGCTTGCGCGCGACCTCTAACTTTTCACCTTCTAATGCTCATATCTCGTGAACGGTACACCCGACGTTGATTAAAGTTTATATTTGAATGCGTAATGTAAGGTTTGACATGAAACTTCAATATGAAAATCCGAAAAATGGAACAACAATTTTTTGTTTTGTTGTGGTAAAAATAAGAATGTAGAAGGAATGTGCTATTGTACAACATCAACATTTTTGTTTTATAAATTTCTAAATTTTTATGTATGATAAGACTACTCACAGTCATATTTATAAACTTCTTCATTTTTATGGTAACAGAAAATCGAAAGTTTTTTAAAAACTTTTATACTGTTTGGCTATAATTTCTTTTCATTTTCTTTCACTGTCCCTTTATCCAAACCTACATACTTAGCCTATTGAGGGTGGGCCTTATTTTTCCCATGAATCCTTTTCTTCCATATCTATAATATCCATATTTTCTTTCATTCATTCATAATAAATAGTCAGGACCAAAAAAATGGGTTCGAAATGGCTCAACCAAAAAATGACTCCCATCAATATTGCGCACAGTATCCTTTTGGTATTTAGGTGAGTACTAAGCAGGCGCGGCCGGTGGGAAAATGTTTCGGGGGTGCTGCCACATTAACCGGACTAAAATGGGATTTATAGAGTCGCTCTTTCAGTATCTAAAGAGTTTAAGTTTGTTTTTCTTTTTTTAAAGATGAGTGTTTCACAGACTTTTTTATTTCGTAGCCATGAAACAGGAGCTACTGTAGACGCCAATCATATTAATTATTCTAGAAATGTGTGATAATTTTCACTATGTACGAGCTAGAACTTGAGAAAATCTTCTCTTTTTCTTTTTCGTCTGGGGGTGCTGCAGTTCCACAGGTCCTTGGCTCCGGCCGCGCCTGGTACTAAGAAAGGAATTTTAAATACCTCAACGGTGACAAAATGCCGGATTCCAGCTAGAACGTCTGTAAAAACGAGGAAACTCATTATAGTTATGTAGAATCTACATATATTGTTAAAATAAATTGTTCTAAAAAAAATGTCGAATCTACTTCCAAATTCGCGACCAAGCAACCATCTGATTCGCCAGTAGCATTGAGATCTGAAGTACACTGCATACGTCAGTCCATTAAAGTTAAGAAAATGCAAAATAATATTTGCCATGTTGTCCGATGGTCAGTACCATACCAGTGGGACCTTCACCTCAATGCTGGTTCCATAGACCTTGCAAGGTCAGGTGTTACGAAACACGGCGATTTATCTTGCTGATATAATAATATAATTGGTCTGAGATAATAATTATGCTGATAGAATAATAATAATATTAATAATTAAGCTGATATAATAATATTTAGTGCTGATACTGCTGATATAGTAATAATATTAATAATCATGCTGATATAACAATATTTGGTGTTGATAGTGCTGATATTGTAATAAATATGCTGATTTAATAATAATATTAATAATTATGCTAATATAATATTAATTTGTATAATAATCATCATGCTGATATAATAATAATTGGTGTTGGTTGTCTCTTATTAACTTCTTCTTGTACATATAGAGACTAATAAAGAGAGATTCCTGTGCTGCATGGATAGTTGAATATTTTGCAAAGATAAATAATTATCCTTGCAAAATTATAATGTAAACTTTGGTATACCTACCTACCTCTATATTTATATATTTTTTATTTTTTTAATGTCTCCTTAACATGACTTTGTATTATTTTAACTTTGTATACCTACTTCTATACCAACATTTTTTTTGCATAATGTTTCCTCGTACTATGTATAAACTGTTGGCATAATGGGACTACCTGTCTTGCGCTGACAGTCTAAATAAAGCACTACTTATACTTATACTATGTAAACTTTGTATTGTATAACCGACCTCCGTAGCTGGATCGATAAAGCGGCAGACTTGTAACCTGGAGGTCGGTGCTGTCCCCGGTTCAAATCCCGAGTAAAGCGAGTTTTGAGTAATTGTGAATAAATAATAAAGTATAATAAATAAATAAATGTGTGTTCTTTGTGTTGATATATTACAATTTGAGTGGGTAGTGCAGAATTATAGGACCCTTTCTTTTGATGCTTCTGTCAACACCTTAATCAGAACCAAAATTCCGATTAAAGCAATGTCTGACAGAAATATTGGCGTAAACTATAAAAGATGTGGTTTCTTTACTAAATCAACTCAAACTCGCTTTACTAAATCTACGCTGAAACCGGGACTTGAGCCACCGACCTCCAGGTTACAAGTCTGCCGCTTTATCCATCAAGCTACTGAGGTCGCCTTTTATACGTCTTTCTACGAAAGGCACGCATTGCTCTACCGTCAGGAAAAAAACTCTCGAAAAAAAAAACCCTGTGAAACATACGAAATTAATTTTTCTGGGGTAGCCAGAAAACGAGTTTATCAAAACGTAATACCATTGTGTTTTGGGTAAACAATCTATTTTCACGTCTCAATAAGATTACAAGAATATGATGTAGAATTTGATAAAAGTCATTGGGATGTGGGAGAAGAAAGAGAAAAGAGGTAGCAGGCGCGGCGAGTGCTAAGGACCTGCGGAACTGCAGCACCCCCAGACGAAAAAGGATTTTCTCAAGTCCTAGCTCGTATACAATGAAAATCATCACACATTTCTAAAATAATAAATGTATAATTTCTAGAGTAATTAATGAATTAATTATTAAGATTGGCATGGTAAACAAACTCAAACTCTTTAAATACTAAAAGAGCTACTCTATGAAGCCCATTTTAGTCTGGTTTATGTGGCAGCACCCCCAAAACATTTTCCCAGTGGCCGCCCCTGCTTAGTACGTACCTAAATACCAAAAGGATACTGTGCGAAATTGATGGGAGTCATTTCTTGGTTGAGCCATTTCGGACCCATTTTATTGGTTCAGACTATTGATTATGAATAAATTAATGAAAATGTGGATTTATTTATTAATAAAAAGTTCATGTAGCATATTGTAGCATCTCCAAAACAGTTTTCAACCGGCCGCGCCTGGTACAAACCCTGTTTCGTGATAGACCGGCGTGTGCTCCATTGAGGAGCCCTCACCCTCCGGCGAACATGATTGGGAAGAGAAAACGTCCCCTAATTGAGTTATCCACCTCATCGAATCTTCGTTGATAACGAACATCGCGCCAAACGCAGAGAGAAAGAAAAGCCTGCGGTAAAATCCAGTCAATATTAGTAGAAAAGTTGCACCAGTGTCCCGTTCCAGAAACACTATCCACTCTCATAAATCTCCTTATCAACATACTCTGATATTTTCTACCACCTAACCCTCAGAGTCTTATTATTATATGTGGTCATAAACTCATTATTTGTCAAAAACATTTGTTTTAAATCTTTTAAACCCGGTTATTGTATAGGAGCATGCTAGTTTAGTATACCTCTAAGAGTCTAGGGTCTTGACTGTACAGTAGAAAAAGTACTTCCGATTTCTAATATTAGAAATTTATCTGAGGTAAAAGACTGGTTTTTGGAGATTTTGACCACTCGCAGCCTGTTATAACCCATCAGAAGAATAAGAAGACTTTTAAGTTACAAATCGTTATCAAACATCTCGGCTGAGGTGTGAAGAACGCCAATACAAAGAAATAGATTTTAAATACCAATCTTTCCAAATCAACTATAAGGAAGGCAGCTTAACGAATTCATAAGTGAATGAGTTGGAAGAGTAAGCCGGAGCACTGGAAGGCATCTGGAAGATGTTGGCGGTGTTGACCTCGCTGGGCTTCCACTGGATGGACTGCGTGGTCTGCCGTCTGAGGATGTGAATGATTCTGTTCGTCACAGTCGACCCAGCTGGCGTATCTTTGCCCTCTTTCTGATTGTTCGGACCCGTTTCGTCTACACCATTCTTGCGGGCTTGTCTGGACGCCTTGGATCCGAGACGCGGCAAGTTTCTGTAATAATAATAATAATGATAATATCGCCTTATTTATACTGCCCGATTAAGACTATTGAAGTCCCATTATTCCAGCAGTAAGCCCAAGACATATTATTATGTGGTAAAAATCCCAAATGGGAGGATAACTTGTCTTGTCCCGGCTGGGTTTCGAACCCACGACCTCTGGAATCTCTGGATTCACAGAGTGCCGCCTTTGCCACTGAGCTACCTGTAGACGTTGATCTCCCCGACGTGGTAGGTTCGCCAGACGGGGGAGGGCTGGTGCAGATACATGCGGATGGCGAGGATCTTCCGCCACTCTATGAGGGAGTCAGTGGCCACTAGGGAGACGAGGGCGTGGCTGCCGTGCTCCAGGTGGGGGCGGGGCATGAGGACCCGGGCGGGGATTGAGAGGATCCATCCGGATATGTCCTCGCGCTGCCCTTGGGTGTCTGGATGGGAATAATAATAGAAATAGCTGTAGCAATCTGTAGCATAGTTGGACATTTCATGCAATAATATTCATTTTAACTTGGCTTAGCCCGTTAAAATTGATAACGCATCTTTCTTAAGAAGATGTGAATACATGAAAAATAATACTCTTTAATAATAATAATACTCTTTAGTGGAAAGTAACCACCAGGTGAGGTTCATGCTCCAAGCATTTTCTACCACCCAACCACTGGGATGACCATGCAATGTAGAAAAATAGTTTGGCGATGTATTGAAAGGATATAGACCCATGGTCACCACAGAGACCATGAGTCCATGGGCAAAGGAAGGGAAGATGTCTAGCTATATAGCGGGGGATGCCACCAGTGTGATTGAGGCATATCCTCAAAATAAAAAAATAATTAATGAGAATATATTACAAAATTATGTATATTTAATGAAATAGGTATGAAGTAAATTAAAAATTAATAAAATATTAACTAAATTGTATGGGTTGGTAACTGAGCCTCAATGTTAAAGGAATCGTTCTTAATTTATTGGACCTAATCAATAGTTCTTCAGTTATTGGGACTAAGCAATAGTTCTTCATATATTGGGACTAATCAATGGTTCTTCATTTATTGGGACTAATCAATAGTTCTTCATTTATTGGTACTAATCAATAGTTCTTCATTTATTGTGATTAATCAATACTTATTCATTTATTGGGGTATGCATATACTTGACATATACACTGATCCAGGCTGTGTAGTAACCTACCTATGCCATAGTCCACGTGGGTATGCATATACTTGACATACACACTAATCCAGGCTGTGTAGTAATTCCTCACTGTGATCTCTCCCACCTCCGAAGCCTCTGGAAAAGATATTTCCAGAATGGACAATCCTGAGAACAAAACAAAAAAGAGATCGAATAAGGCGGACTTGTAATTTTTTTTTACTCTTTATTTTTTTTTTACAAAACAATCAACAACAAATTAATAACAATAAATTAAAAAAAAACTTAGAAATATGTACAAAAAATAAAGAACAATATTGATTTTTAATTAAATTTAATTGTAATGGGGGTTTGGTGGTTCATGTCCCAAGCTAAGCAAGTATTTATTTGGTTTGTACGATCACCGAAGTTAAGCAACGTGCAGCGATGTTAAGACTGGGTGAGGTTAATGAAGGTAGCAGGTTTGAGAATTTCCTGCGAATGAAGGGTAACACCCCCGTCGTGATATGACCAATTGACCATGCAGTTGAGAGCGACATGGAACCCAAATTATATAAAAAGTATCTGATTTCAGTTATACTCGTATGATTGATTTATAGGTTTACGCCCTAGTCTGGTAATCCAGGTAGCGGAGGAATCCATTGGTACGAATCCCACCCAATGCATATTAATTTTTCTTCATTAATTTGAGTTTGTGACCACATGATAATAAGACTCTGAGGGTTAGGTCGTAGAAAATGCTTTGAGCATTAACGTCACCTGGTGGTTACCTTCTACTACTTTTACCTGGTGGTTACCTTCTAGTGTTATTATTATGATTGGCTGTTACCATGGTAACAACAACAGTGCAGTATCAGTATCCACTTTAGCGTCCTTCATTAATACGGGCCTATTAGATGTCAAATGACTTCTCTGTGATATGTCACATCGCGGTCCTCTGCTCCCCAGGCAGATTGCCTAACTTCAATGAGTACAGAGTGTGGACTGTCCCAGATATATCTCATCATGGATTGTAACTCTTCATTGTTAGATACTTGTGTTCTGTAACATCATCCACTCAGAAGTCAAGGCGGCAGATGAGATTTGACTAAAGTTCGACAGTACAATTAAACCTGGATATAAGAGAACTCAAGGGACCAAAAATATATTCTCTTTTATCTAGGTTTCTCTCATGTATGTACCTGGTCGAGTGAGTTAGGGCGCTAGGCATTGCACGCACGGTGACCTGGGTTCGATCCCCAGCGGGGTAGGATTTTTTCTGCTCTGTTCTTGAGTGTTCGGGGTCCACTCATACCTCGTGAGGAAAATTGAGTAGCTGCTTTAATGTGAGCAGCGACCAGTGACGGAATTATAGACAAAAATAAGATAGTAGGATATTAAAAAATATGGAAAAGACCTATAATTCTACGCTACCCACTAAAAATTGTGATAGAATAACACAAAGAAACACATTTATTTATATACAGAGATTATTTTTCCATTTTCCTTATAGAGAGTTAAATTGGACCTGGAAAATTTTCTCTCATATTTCTCTCATATCCAGATCCAGATCTCTTATATCCAGGGTAGCGCAGCATTACTAAGAGCCTCCTTGTACAGAGTGGACTCCGTACACCCAAGTACAGAGCAGAAAAATTCTTGCCCCGCTGGGGATCGAACCCAGGTCACCATGCGTGCAATGCCTAGCGCGCTAACTCACTCGGCAACGGTGACTACTCAATAACATGTATAATTATTTTTGGAATGTCTGCAGTCTGGTTGGTCTGGCTCTCTTAACATAGGACCGGCGATAGAAGGATTCAATGGAGAGAAAAAAAAACACAACATTGACATTTTGTTACCAAAAAATCGAAACATTCACACCAAAATTTCCTGTCTGGATTTGTTCATAACAGGCGCGGCCGGAGGGAAAATGTTTTGGGGGTGCTGCCACATAAACCAGACTAAAATGGGATTTTAGAGTCGCTCCTTCAGTATTTTGTTTTTTTTTTACAAATTAACGGGGTCTACCCATGTTTAAAGAGTTTAAGTTTGTTTACCATGCCAATCATTATAATTATGTAATTATAAGGGTTGGGTGGAAGAGATTTCCACAAGCAATAACCCCGCCCTTTAGGTAGGACATTAGCTTCATTCTCTTTTTTGTTCTTGTTTCTTTGTTAAATCTATTTATTTTTTCTTTATAATTTCATTGTATTTTACTGTATATATTTTTGTATTACCAAATAAAGCATACTATAATAATAACACTATAAATAAATTATTGTAGCATTGTGTAATAATTTTCCCTGTTTAACAGCTAGAACTTGAAAAAACACTCTTTTTCCCTCTTCGTCAAAGGGTGCTGCAGTTCCGCAGCTCCTTAGCACCGATCGCGCCTGGTTCATACTAAAAAAGCAAATTTACCTAATCATTCTTTTACAAAAAGAATAGTTCATACGAATTATAAAGTCGAACAACCGAAAGCCTACTCAAGAATGTTTATAATTTAGACCCATTAACTTTTATGAATTAGAAAAATTTGTAAAACAATCTCGGGTGAAAAGTTACCTTCTCAGATTAAAAAAGATTATGCAGACTAAAAAAGTTACCTTCTCAGAAAATTACCTAACTGAAAGCAAACACGAAAAGCTTTCAAAAGCAGTCCAGCATATCCACCAGCGTAGTTAATCCCTCCCCACTACCCATCAGCAAAAAAAAAAAAAAAAAACAAATTTGGGTTTTTTTGAAAACGGAGAAAAACCTGGGGAGAATGTTTTAGTGGTTAAGTCTAATGAGTTTGTGTGTGTGTGTGTGTGTGTGTGTGTGGGGGGGGGGGGGGGGCTGCTGTGGCGTGGTTAGGTGGGGGGGCGTACAAGGGGGGGAAATATACCTTCCTGCAAGTTCCTGCACGGTTTTTGATCCTGAATACCCCTACAACGGAAATTTATTTCTACGCAGTGACCATATCATATTAATAGTAAACAAAAATAAAATCGTCTCTTCCGTTCAAGTTTAATCTTAATGGAGATACTTAAGTCCTAGGTCCGAATTATAATATACAGCTTGTCAAGGTGAAAGTTAAGGGATAGTGTCCAGTAAGATTAACAAATCCTGTTTCATAATTCGTGACTAGGGGTTGAATTAATAGACGTTTTTGTAATATCTCTGTGGCGCTAAGTCACACATATTGTGTAAGATAGGGAAAACCGACGCTTAGCAAAGACTTGTGATATAGAATTTGTCTATTAATTTCGCCCTAAATGTTTTCCTTTTATTATTATTACCTGGAACAATGATCTTGTCATCTTCACTGATGTAGACACAGGCCGGACCCCTCACGTTGAACTCCACTGTTTTCCTCGCATGCACATTGTTGAAGTGAGCACTTACTTTGGTAGATTGTGCGGAGGTATGGGGCAACCCTGGGGACTTCGTGCCGCTCTCTGACACATTCATTGCATACTGTATTTTTTTAAGATGTTTTCTACCGTCTAAAAGTTTGTCTGTAAATTTTACTTAAGGTTAAGGTGAGTGTTTATCAAAAGCGATAAAACTTTTGACATGCACTCAATGTCGAATGCTAATTGTAAATCGATGTTTTTTACAAGATTTTAGCAAATTTATGCAAATTGATGTTCTTCTTTGCAAATTGATGTCTTTAGATTTTGTGAGGATTCAATGATTTCATTTACGAGATTTGTGAAGAAAGTCTTTGATATTATGTTATAAACCTAACCAATACTAATGCACTGTGCTTATGATATTGTATTTCCTAATTTTAATGTTAGTAATTATGTACATAATTTATCCCATTTTCTTCATAGTTTTTAACTTTGAAGACGGGTATACCTTCTGATTCTTTTTTTATTGTAATAATTGTATATTATACAAATAAATGGAAATAATTAAAAAAAAAAAGTAAACTGTTGTAAGTATCACAGGACTCTCCTTGTACCCGGAAAATCTATCAAACTAGGACTGTAGCTATGTATGAATTAATGATTTCTCACAGACACTGTCAAAAAAAAAAAAAAAAAAAATCGACAGAAACATGTCGTCAATATAAATGAAAAACTGAAAATTTCTTTCAGTGAAAGAAAGTAATCTTGTAATATCTACGAAACTTTTCATTCCTATGGCAACAAACATCAACTACAGGGTGTTTCAGAAAAGTGTGCATTAATTTTAACCACGTATTATATGTACCATTTTAGGGGGGGTCAACTCTATAACAAAATGGGCGAAAGTGCTTCATAAGGGAGATACACATCTCTAAAGGTTCTTTAAAAAAATCTTAGATTTTGAATTACGCCTTACCTGTTAGTTATTGAAACGCGGAAAAAAATTGACTACCAATACAAGATGACGCCGTTATTTTGATGTGAGAATTGAGGTCATTGCACTTTCAGGGACGGCCACAGGGGGGTTAACTGAAAGAAAATAGGCCATACTTTTTTGGCCTTTCGCCCATTTTGTTATAGAGTTGACCCCCCCTAAAATGGTACATAAAATACGTGGTTAAAATTAATGCACACTTTTCTGAAACACCCTGTATATTCGAGAGGGTGAATGTGTGTGTGTGTAAGTGTGTAACTATAATGAAGGTATTTCACGACAATGTTTTGGTGTTTGGTGCGGATTGCTCGATTTTTATTAATTTTTTCTTGATGTAACTCTTGCTTGAAAACTTTAGACTAATAATAAATGTATCGAAAAGTACCTACTGATCAATGGAGCTCTTTGAAATGGGACCCTAGGGGCGGAATTCATAGACGTTTTTGTAATACCACTGTGGCACTAAGTCACGGATTGAGTACTGTCTGAGATAGGAAGAACCGACGGTTAGCAATGACTTGTGATATAGAATTTGTCTTAGAATTTTGCCCTAGATGTTTTGAAAGGAGACAAAACAAAACAGTTTCCAAAGCATCTTCAACGAAGATATTGTATTTGATTGTAACATAGGTATCTAGTTAAAGTTTTCACGGAGAACTGCACAATTCTAGTCACATCACCATTCTGCAAACCCAGACCAGAAAGTGAACGTCATCAGCCCGTACCTCATGCTCCCGACACTGACCTAGGGATGGGTAAATATTGAGCGAGTCGACTCGAAGAGTCGACTATTTCTGAAGAGTCGTATGAATCGACTCTCGAAGTTCTAAAGAATCGACTATCGACTCACCGCTCAGCGCTCATTTCCTTGTCTGGTTTAACCCACTAGCACTAGCCATTAGAAATAGGTCTGTTACCCACTGACGTCATCACTCAACATCTCATCGCATCGGTCCCGTCCTATAGGGACCGTCAGGGACGATTTAAGAATATAATCTTTCAAACTCTTGAATAGCACTTTGTGCGCCAAGCCCAAAATCGTGATTTTCCCCTGGGGCCACGATACAAAGGATTGTCTCTCAATATGCTTCAAAACTAGATAGGTGAAAACCAAGCACACTCTGATCATCCTCAGGAGGCCACGCTTCAAATTCTCAATACAAAATACACAGTAGTGTGGCCCATACTGAGACACAATGCTTCAAAGAGAGGTCTAGTGTCTCTCAAAATGAGAGACGTGGCCCCAGCGGGAAGTCGCTGTCGCTCATATTGAGCGACGTGGCGCACAAAGTGTTAAGATTGACTATGGCTTTATCCTTTGAAAACAAGTCTGTTACCCACTCAAAATTAATTTCTTTCTACTAGCTTCTTAATGTGATATCAGGGGATAAGTGAGAACTAGATGTAGGGGAGGGCAATATGAATATTCAGATTCAACTGAGTCTAGTGTCTACAGAACCGAATATTATTCTAAACGAGTCGAGAATCCCATCCATACTCCCTAGACTACCTACTGAATCGACTACCCCCATTATCTAAGGTGAAACAAATTATACAGAATTTCAAAGAACCGCGACTCTTAAAGAGTCGACTCACTGAGTCGACTACTTTTGATGAACTGAGTCTACTGAATCGAATATTCTAAACGAGTCGAGAATCCCATCCCTACACTGACCTATGCACTACAAGTTTATAGTCAGTCGTGCCTCTGGAGAAAATGGCTGACAGTTTGTTTGACAACCTGAACATCATTGTAATTTGTATTCCTTGTAAGACGGAGTGTGAAGGCTATTGTAGGAATTCCTGCACAAGACAGTCCATTCCCATGCCTCCCGGAAGCTGCGAGGGTGGTGATTGTCAACTTCCAATGGTAAACTTATCTGCATCATTTTATCATTGCTAAGAAGTAGAAGGGTTGGTGATTGTCAACTTTCAGTGGGAGAAGCTTACCTGCAGCATTTTAACACGTTCGTTACCAAGCCAATTATTTCAAGTTTTACGTAGGAACCAGGCGGTAAAGTCACTGTTGCATCCTGGGACCAATTTTTTTTTTTTTTTTTTTTTTGCATATTTGGCATCGTATTTGTACAAGAATCGATCCTATATCTTGGGCTTGAAAATGGAGCTACCTCAAAAAGGCCATATATGGATGTCCGGTCCCTCGTTAAAATTTTGATAACAACCACATGTGTGTTTTCGGTCCCAAAGAAAAACACAAAAACATCCACATATGGCCGTTCGGTAACGAACGTGTTAACATTGTTTACAAGTTAAAGAACATTACTGAATAGGCTACTTCATTAAGTCTACTGTTCATTCAATGTTGAGGATGACATTAAAAAGTATTTATAAAAGCTGAATGATGAAACAACGAAGTACCTCAGACTTCGGAAGCGATCATTTCAGGAGTGGTGTTCTGCAAACTACCAAAATATCTGAGATGACAATTTCAACGATTCACACAGCACACAGGCAAACAATTTCAGGCAGACAAAAACAAAAACTTCCTCTCCTCATCCGAGTGGACAGCTGCATTCAAGATGAACGTCGGATATGAACTGCGCCAGGCGCCTGGAGTTCGAGGGCCTCATTTCAGAAAGTATTGGGTGGAAGAGATTGCCATAGGCAATAACCCCGCCCTTTAGTTAGGACATATTATGTATATATTTTGTTTATTTTTTTTTCTTGTTAATATTGTTAATTTTTTTATATTTAATTTTTACCATTATTTGTCTGTATATATGTTCTACCTACTAATAAAGAGTTTCTAAATAAATAATTAAAAGCATTCTCACTCTCAAAATCTACATGCCTAGGGAGGCTTGTTGAAAGGGTTCAACTGTCTGATTTCGTTCTAGATCCCCAAACTTGCATTATTTAAACGAAATTTGGCAGTTGAAAGGGATATTTGCGGATCAAGTGAGTGAGAGGGTATTCTCGAACGATGCCTGGGATTTCAGAATATGAGCAATCGGGGCAGGGGCAATACATTTATTTGCTTCAAACAAGATTTTCCACCACGAAGGCTGGCTACAGCTCCGTTACGCCACAGAGCTAATATACAGCTACAAAGCACGGCTTGATATGACCTCTTCAGTTGTTGTCAAGGTTAAAGTTAAGGGATTGTGTCCACTAAGATTAAATTTTCATACTTCGGCCTTACCTCATGTACTGGATGTAAGTTCGTAAATCTATACAATAAACTAATAATAGTAACGTCTCGTCATTATGTTGTCAAGAGAAAACGGATGGATTGACGGAAATGCTAGGAGAAGAGAACGTCAAGTGTTGTCGACAAGGCTCCAGACACTTTTGTGACATCTTAGCATTTCCAACAACAAAAAGCTGTATTGAAGTAATGGGTTTGTGATTTGTTCAGGAAAACAATTGGAAAGACTGTCATCAAATTGTTTCATCATTGTAATTTTTCAAAAGTTATAGGCCTAGGACATTTGGTATTTTATTTATCTCTAAATATAAAACTCAAATCTGTACCTACTTATCAGACTTTTAGGGGTTGTCTGTCCGAAATTAACCCAAACATATGACTGAGGCCTGTGACAGGCCTGTGCAGAACTCCCCACACACGGACAGGCAACAAGCATGCATGACAACAAGATAGGGAACATTAATTGCATGAATGAGCATATGCTCGTCATCTTTTTCGGCCACACACGCTATGCATGAATGACATGCACGTATGTACGTGTGAGGGCGGCTTCAGTTAAGTCAAATCCCATTCCGAAGTACGGACAAAGAACTAGTTAATTATAAAACAAGATGAACTGCCAGCCTTCAACTGGTTGCTCGAGACACAGCAACACATCACGAGATCTTGTCTTTTCATTTTTAAACAAAGCAAATTCTTCTTTTTGTACATATGTGATGTGGTGTTTTAGGATTTGAATGGAATGCTTGATGACGGTTTCGCTAATAAGTTTCATGTTGAAGGTTAGAATGATCAAACAAATTGATGTCAGTCTTATATATTATATCTAAAGAAAGATACGAGTATAATTGCTATGTCCGAGTACATAGTTTCCATACCACCCGCGAAATTAAGGATTAGTCGTTTTTATAATACCTCTGTGCCGCTAAGTCACAGATTACGTTTGCGTACTGTGTAGGATAGGGAAAAACCGACGCTTAGCAATGACTTGTGAAGATATAATTGCTATGTCCGCGTACATAGTTTCCATACCACCCGCGAAATTAAGGATTAGAAAATGTCAAGATCAGGAATCGAACTCGCAACGTTAGGACCACAAGAAGATGCACTAACTATTGTAACACTAATAATTATTATTATTGAATTATTTATTAACTAAGGACATATGTACAAACAAGTAGGTAATGATAAAAATTAAAATACAGAATTGAGAACTATATAAACAAGAAAAAAAGATGAACAACATCGATAAAAGAAACACTGCCAATTATGGACACAATATTTCCACATGATTGGTTCACATTTTATACACGTGGCAATTTTGAGATTTTATACTAAATCATTGGTATAAAATCTCAAAATTGCCACTTGTATACAATGTGAACCAATCATGAGGAAGTATTGTGTCCATAATTGGCAGTGTTTCTTTTCATATTTTTGTGCCAAATTTTGTCACTGCTTTTTCAGTTTCGCGTTGCTGATGCTTTTCAAAGACTCACCGGACAGAAACCCGAAATCCCCAGCAATTCTCATCAATTTCTCATACCTGCAGTTCATTTGTCTGTCCCGATAGCTCAGTGGTAAAGGCGGCACTCTGAGAATTCAGAGATTCCAGAGGTCGTGGGTTCGAAACTCAGCCGGGACATGACAAGTTATCCTCCCATTTGGGACTTTTACCACATAATAGTATGTATTGAGCTTACTTTTGGAATAATGGGACTTTATTAGTCCTAATCGGGCAGTATAAATAAGGCGATATTATTATTATTATATTTCAGTTATTAAAATATCGACTGCTTGGTATATTGATACGAAGGCTTTGAATTTCGGAAATACATGGTCCATCATGTAATTTTGGTTTCTGCTTATAAAAGTCAAATACATGCCCAGAGAAAAAGTTCACGACACGCCACTGGAGGAAAGAAAGAAGGAAAAATATTTGCCTATTTAAATATACATGTATGATTCCCCAATTTTTCTGTCGTTTGAAATCGATTTTTATTTTACAAAATTATTTGTCGATTCAAGATAATGATTGAAACGTGTAAAAGTGTACATCAACAAATTCTCAGAATCTAGGAAAAATTGCAACAGAATTATGTAAACTATCTTGAAAGAGTCTTGGCCAAGTTTTGACGCCCGCCTATGACGATCTTTTGGCACCCGCCTAAAAAGCTCGTTCTCACGATGCCGATGGTTAATTGCACATAGTAAATATGTGGTTCAGAACGAGCTAAACTATTTCACTTGACTTGGCTGGATACCATCACTCCCCCCCAGGCGTAGCCCAGCTGGTTACAACAACATTATGTGCTCATAGTTTCGAATGTTTGAGCAAAAATGCATGCAATGGGTCGTATTCAAACTCGACCACCAATACACAATCAAAATATTATGACATGTCACGAATGCAAGTCCTATCATCATACTGCATTAATGCATTTTCTAACTCAAATGGGGAATACCTAGTACCGGGCAACCTTGACTACAGGCATGCTAGACATAGAAACCAGAATATCATCATTCCTCAATCTCTTCTTGGCTCACGCGCTCGGTTCAAAAATCTTTCTGTTTAGACCACAACAGCTGTAGTTGTTAAATTTTCTTTTCTTTTTTTTTAATTGGGTTTAACGTTGCTTTACCTGCATGGTCATATCACGACGGGGGTATTACCCTCCATTCGCAGGAAACTCACAAACCACTTTGGTTGGCGCGTCCTGGACCACATTTTCTCGTATACGATCAATCATCCTGAGAACTCGAGCTTTTCTTTATTAAGTCACCGGGTATTCCCGTCGTATATTAACCTCGGTGCTTGGTTCACTACGGATTCTATTGAGTTCTTTTTATTTCATGTCCTATGTTGCAGTATGTATTATGTAGTTTACCAATAAACTATCTAAAAGATAATAATACCTATGTCATAATATACAAAAAATAAAGGCGAAGCGGTGGGCGATCACATCGCCAGATAGAAACATCTACAATCAATTCTCACAGGGCGAAAGTCTCATGGAAACGATTCCTGTGAGCACAGTTCACAATGAGCAAAAGTGGCCATTTGAAACCACATTTGCATAATTATTCCGAAACCCCAAAAGTGTTGTCCCATCAGATTAATGATGGGAAAACCAAAGGGAATGCTCACGGGAGAAAATACGGTGGACAACTAATATCCTCCCCACATTGTGTACAAAACAATACCAGGAGACTTGATCATAGATCTGTTTTTTTTTTATTTATAAATGTTAAATATCTTGTTGATGTGAAAAAAAAGTTATAAATAATCGAAGTAGATATAGAATTAATCCATTAGCACTACCCTTGATCAAGTTTTGTTGCTATAATAGTAAATAATATTCCTTCCATGTACATATTTGTATACAGTCTTACTGTAAGTAAAACTTGATCGAATTTGTATATTAATAATACATATTTAAGCTATTTTTAAGTTAATTTAAGATACCTTTGTAAACTTTTGAAAATTTTTAATTCTCAAATACAAATACATCGTTCTCCAGACAGTTTCAGTACCTAATGCCTCTTGCTGAAACATACTTGTTACCGGCTAGTTCATTAGCAGAGCCATATTTCATTTCAATATTATGACAAAACAAGATGAACATGTTGAATAATTCATCGCGGACGTCTTGCAACACCTAATGATGTTTTGCTAATTGCACGTCAGCGTTCGGCAACGTCTCAACATATTTGGCTTGTTTTCATTCACCCAATATCCAATAAGTCAACTTAATCTTAGGTGGTGATATTATTATTATTATTTTATTCTTTATTGACAGGACATAATTTGTACAAATAGTATAGTCACCGTGGCCGAGTGAGTTCGTGCGCTAGGCAATGCACGCACGGTGACCTGGGTTCGATCCCCAGCGGGGCAGGATTTTTCCTGCTCAGTACTTGGGTGCTCGGGGTCCACTCATATCTCGTGAGGAAAAATGAGTAGCTGCTTTAATATTAGCAGCGACCAGTGGCGGAATTATAGGAAAAATAAGATATTAAAGATACGGAAAAGTCCATTATTCTGCGCTACCCACTAGAAGTGTGATATAATAACACAAAGAAACACATTATAATATGTACAAATAAGTAATTAAAAAATTAAAGTAGAAAATTTCGAACAATATAAACAAGAAAAGATAAAGAACATAGATAAAATATGTACAGATGTCCTAACTAAATTGCTGGGTTATTGCCTGTGGCAATCTCTTCCACCCAACCCTGATAAGTTTGTATGCTTTTTTTATGGGGGGGAGGTTAACTATCTTTGTTAAACCACACATCCATCGTAACATTTTTAGACAAAACATTTACAATACACTGAAAGACAAACTACATAATATTTACAAAGATAAAAAAAAAAATGATCAAGGGTTCTGATAACATGGCATTCTCTACTGGTAGTTCACAAAAGAACAAAGAACACAGTACGGAACCTTGCGGTATGACTTCTCGCCACCTCGACAAACATATTACAACTCCTACTCAAGACCAACATGTCATTAAAGTTTGGACGGTATCATGTTTTATTTTGATCATTAGTGGGGAATCAGTAAACCAAAGCGAATGAGGTCAGCCAATCTCTGAGGATGTAATGATTAACGCATCACTCGGCAGAGTTTCTGGTAACTGAAATCAGTGAAATCCCCATCACGTCGGGAGCTGATGGACTGTCTACGAGTTACATAAAAGAAAGAAAACCTTGAGGCCAAGAAAAAAAAAAAAATAAAGTTATTATCCCAGTCTAGTTTGAGGTTAATTCTTTTGGAATCAAGGTCAATGCGGTTAGTGTCTGCGTTACGTTACCTTAAATCGACTAATATACACTTTGTGTTGTGGAATTTGACAAGATGAGTAAAAAAAAACTGATTCGGAAAAAAGTCAATAACTATTTTATGTTTTAAGAAAAAAAAAAAAAACAAAAATAGAATAGGTAAAATATACAGGGTGTCCATAAAATCCCCACCCCCCGTATCTTAAGCATGGCTAAAAATGTAGAAAAACACAACAACCCGTATTCCTTATTTTTTTGGGGGATTAAGGGCGAAATTAATAGACGTTTTTGTAATACCTCTGTGGCGCTAAGTCACGGATTGCGTACTGTGTAAGATAGGGAAAATCGTCACTTACCAACGACTTAAGTTATTGATGTTGTCTATTAATTCCGCCCTAAGTTTCAGCAAAAAAAATTGTCTACACTGCCTCAGTCAGGCAGGAAACGGACCAACTTTCAAATCTTAAATGGAATGATGTGTTGCCATTTGTGGTGCCATACTGTTTAAAAGCCTCATTGAGAAAAGTTTATTGCAACAAATTTCAGTAAGCTACAACATACCGTTCTCGAGGATACAGGGTCGGCCGTCCTAGCTAGTATCCCTATGTTCTAGCCATTTCTTTTTTATAAAAATAAAAAAAGAACAAAAAAAAATATCAAGGAAAAAAAAATGTACTTTACTGATTAGTATGCTGTGTAAATTGACAATCAGCAAAAATGCTGACAGCATCTTTGTTTTATTGTTATATAAATAAAACATTTGTTTCCCACAAAACAAGAAAATCACTGATTTTCTTAGTGTGGGTAGTTTAGGACATGTTATGTGAGTTAATATGTTATCAATGGGATCAAACATGGGTTTGATGGCAGAGATTGCCTCAGGCAATAATCACGCCCTTTGTCAATATTATTCTTGTCAATAAAGAGTTATTATTATTATTATTATTATCTATTTAGTATTTAAGTTAATCTTACGTACCTATTGTAAAAATGTATTTTCAATGTATTGTCATCATCAATAAAATCAAATCACTCAGTTCATTGACCCCGACGCTTTCTGTTCCAGACCATCCCGGGCTTCAACTTCCCCGACTTCACTCTGGACACACACCAGGCCGAGAAGCTGATGCACAAAATCCAGGCCACCAAGCGACGGCGCTGCTGGTGTCGTCTGACCACCTGCCTGTTTGGTCTCCTGTTCCTGCTGCTGTCTGTCATGGCCGTCAGCATGTTCCTGACGCGAGGACAACGGATGTTCGGATCTTTGTGATACCTATATACTTTATTGATATATTCTTCTAATAATTGAGCCCCTAGACGACCAATTTGTTGAATGAATACCGCATTGATCAATGAATCGAAGGTCCTTGCAATATCTATGCATGTCCATATTGTCCATGATTTTGTTATTATAAACTTTAAATTATTTATTCTGGAGACGTGATTCATTGTTAACAGCTGTCCATGATTGATTATAATGCTGTATCCGGAAGGCAACTACAATATATTTTATCTGTAGCAGTTCATTTCAAATTAGTATTAATAATTGTTTCTCTCTTTTAATAAAACTCATCATTCTTGTGTTATTCACAATCGTGATGTCACAAATAACAAACTCGCCTTACTAAATATATGTGTTTGCCATACTTGAGACTTGAACCACCGACCTCCAGGTTACGACTCCTTCGCCTTATTGATCCAGCTACTGAGGTCAAATCTATGCTTTAATATGCCATCAATATGGTTGAAGTCTGCCTAACCGATCAATGTCACCCTTCAATAACCATTGATCAGCGCAATATTGATTCCATTTATTGATCATCTAGGATCTGCTCAAGTCCCTAGCTTTAAAATACGTATAATCATTTTATTTGTTACTATTCTCATTGATATTTTTAATGTTGTTTTTCTGTTTCTTCGATTTGTTGTATGTTTTCAGTTCAAAGGACATGACCATTTATTATAATGACGTAATACGCCAAAACATGTCCTGTTCTGAATGTGAATCATGATTTACCAATCATACGTAGTCTGTTCAAAAAGTCCTCGGATATTTTGAATAGTTGGCTTTAGACCGTCGTTCCAGAAACCATCCTCATAATCTTATGTCTGCATTATTTGTCTGCAATTCTAAATTATAATAAAACTTGTAACTTTGAGCATAGTTTGTCCCCGTATCTCAAGGTCACGATCGGTGTTTGTCCCCGTATCGGTGATCCTCCGAGAACCGGTGTATTGAATGCGCCATCGACGCGACGCTGGCAGCACATAGGGCCCAGTAGCCAAAGCTAAAAATCCGAGAACTCTTCGAACAGACTTTGTATACCAATGCCTTCTACATCCAGACCTCTGCTTCCTTGCATTTTGTTCTATATTTTTCAATTTCATTTCTAATTGAATTTTATCTTCTTTTTTCAATTTTCCCAATAGCTCACAGAATGTATTGGGCCCATTGAGAGTTATTAATTTCCTCTCTAGCATTTTCTTGTTTCCTGAAATAATGCTATCAAAATTGCTTTCAGTTTTATGTTTATTCTTCTGCCAAATGAAAAGACGTATTTTGTTCTATTTTACAACCATACCTCTCTTTTCAGCGAAAGGAGGTTAGAAGTTTTAGGCTTTATACTTTAAACTAAGGGCCGAATTAGAATACAGGATTAAAGTATCTTAAATTTGGCCTCTTTGGGCCAAATTAGGAATAGATTAATTTGCTCTTAACACGGCCTCTGGGGGAATTTCAATCAATCATAGCGCATTTATATCAGCTGTTAACTGATGATGTCTTAGATTAACAAATCCTAGATATTTAATCCTGTTTCATAATTCGGCTCTAAGTATTTATTTTAATTCCTGAATATTTTCTTCAACATATTTAAAAACTTAATTTTTTAATGTTTAAACATGTATTATTGTTTCAAATATGTATTTTTAAAATCAAAGAACATAGAACACTTTATCCACTGGTTAACGCGCTAGTCTGGTAATCCAGATAGCGTAGGGATCCGTTGGTTCGAATCCCACCCAGTGCATGAATTTTTCCCCATTCATTTGAGTTTGTGACCACATAATAGTAAGACTCTAAGGGTAAGGTGGTAGAAAATGCTTTGGGCATTAACCTCGCCTGGTGGTTACCTTCCACTAAAGAGTGTTATTATTATTATTATTACCTTGTTGAGCTCATAGTGGATGCGACCACCAGCTGCTCAAGCTTATTATCCAGAACAGAAGAATGTGGCATCGAGCCCAATTGCCCATAACACATGCCGCAATCGACTTCTGGAATTGCAAAACTAATTCAGGTGTACCTTCTCCGATGATCTTTCTATTCAAAGTATTAAAACTAGTTAGGGTCGCATTATAAACTAGGATTACAACAGAGATAAGGCCATAGTAGGATTACAACAGAGATAAGGCCACATTATAATAGGATTACAACAGAGATAAGGCCACATTATAAAAGGATTACAACAGAGATAAGGCCACATTATAAAAGGATTACAACAGAGATAAGGCCACATTATAATAGAATTACAACAGAGATAAGGCCACATTATAATAGGATTACAAGAGAGATAAGGCCACATTATAATAGGATTACAACAGAGAAAAGGATTATAATGGGATTACAACAGAGATAAGGCCACATTACAGCAAAGATAAGCTGTCCCTCAAGTTAAACTATCGTGCGCTGTGATTGGTTTAAACTCCAACTAGTTTCAGCTCTGTTGTAAACCTATTTTAAAATTCGACCGTTACTGAAAACAAGTTAAAAAAAGGCCAGATTAAAACCCCAGACCGTCTTTTTCAATCTTGGTGCACGCTAAGTTGGTCAGCGGTAAAATATTTGCAATAATTTTAAACAGTGGATTGTTATTTACTTTTATTAGCATTGCTAGGCAAGGTCATTCCATATAGCCAATATTATTTACTTATGAGTTCTTCATATATTTTTTTATTATATATCTATACAGTTTCAACGAAGTCGGAGGTTCAACCAATCACAGCGCAGTATAGCCCGAGTTGATGGACAGTCTAACTTATCCTTTAATCCTGTTTTATTGGACACGAAAGAAGCCTAGACATTGGATCTGGGTGTCCATATAATCCTCTCACCACCGTGATTTAGGTATCTGGCCCTATCTCATGGACACGGAATTATGATTATCCTGTTTTATAACTCGGCCCTTAGTGTCCAGACACAGGTATGACCACCATTTATATTGTAGTGATGAGAAACAACGTTTAACACAAATAAATATATTACATATAATATAAATGTAAAAATCATATATTTTGTAGTTATTATTATTGGTCTTGGTGGGGGACTATAAACAGGGAGTAGACCAGCAGTCTGCCTGGGGGACTATAAACAGGGAGTAGACCAGCATTGGCTTGGTTCTGAGGCCCTTGTCAATTATTAGCCTCCTTGTAAAAACAGTGGTAGAAGTGATGAGTCATTCCTCCACTATCTGTACGGTGCCGGTGTAGAAATGACTTTACCAAATTTGCTTTACTAAATTTTTGCCTAACTTGGGAACCACCAACTTGAACCACCAGGTACCATATTTGTGTTAATCACTTTCGTGATATCACAACTACAGAAAGTCGACATCATGCAGTTTACTAAATCTACGCCTAAACCGGGACTTGAACCACCGACCTCCTGGTTACAAGACGGCCGCCTCATCGATCAATCTACTGAACTCGCTTGGTTGACAAATAAAATACTATCGGAAGTATTTTGTTCCGTTTTTGCAGTAAAAAAATTTGCTCCAATTTCAAAAATGTTCGTGATTATATTTGGGTAGGTATGTCGTAACCTCCTGAGCAACTTTACGTATCTGTGCATGAGTTGTATTTCTTCCTTGTGTCGCGCAAATCTCACAAAAAAAGTTCTTTTTACATCCTGTATTTGACTTTAAACGCCAAAGTACCCTCAAGGCATTATTATTATTATTTTTACGCCAATAACTATTTTATTACCTATTCTATTTGGATTTATTTATTTATATAAATACAGTCGAACCTGGATTTATTAGAACCCAAGAGACAGAGCGAAAATTCTATTATATGGAGGTTTCTAATATAGGCAGTTCTCTATTACACATAAACAGGTAACGCAGGGACCTGAAACTTTTTTCTATTATATCCGAGTCCATTATATTCAGGTTCCAATCTATCTGTGTAAATGACTTTGGTGATATCACAACTACTCAAACTCACATCATTAAATCTACGCATCGGGACTTGAACCACCGACCTCCAGGTTACAAGTCCGCCGCCTTATGCCGATCAAGCTTCTGAGGTCGGTCGATTTGGAAATAGTTTGGGTCGACAACCTTCTAATACCTACCCATCTGGCTGATAATACTACTTGTATATAAGAAATAGCGGGCTGTCGCCCGCTGTGCGGTCCGAGGCATGGCCGTGAAAGCAAAAATCCTTTTTCGCCAATGGCAGGTGTTGTAGTGGGAATTTCTAAAAATCCCGTCTTATTGCACATCTAGACTATAAGACAAAGCTACCTACCAAATTTCAGCTTCTTAGGACTTACCAGTTCGGAGAAACAGTGATGAATCAGTGAGTCAGTCAGTCAGTGAGTGAGTGAAACTCTCTTTTATAAGTATAGATAGGAACTATACTACTAAAGTGTGTACGAAACCCCCCAGAAATTCTATTAAAACGCAAGTTTTAAAACATATTTTATTCTTGGGGGGGGGGGGGGATTTCGCCCTCAAAATGCTTTTTAATAACGAGATATAGAAATAAGGGGGGGGACGGGACTATCGTATACCCATATAGAGGAGGTGGTGAAGGGAGGGGAGGTAGGGATAATGCTATTTCCAAGAGTACGGGTAATGCTTTTTCAAATATGTAGCTAGTTTTATTCAAGTTTCGTTCGAAACGCTCAACGATTGTGACAGACACCAGACAGAGCACATTGAAGTATATTGTTTTTTTTTTTGCGGTTATGTTTGCGAAAAAAGCACAAGAAGCAATTCATCCATCCTAGCAATCCTGGACGCGATTGTTAAATTTCTATCTTAGTGCTTGCATAAGAGTTTTTTTAAGGTTTTAACGTCGCTTTCAACTGAATGGCCAATGGCCATATCACCACGAGCGTGTTACCCTCCATTCGCAGGAAACTCGCAAACCTGCTACCCACATTAACCTTACCCAGCCTGGCTTGGGCCGGAATACGACCATCACGAAGTCTTCACCTCGCTGGACCTTGCTTAACTTCGGTAATCCTACGAGAACCGGTGCTTTTCAACGAGCCATTGACGCTGGCAAAAGTTTTAAAAGTTATCAAACATATTTGTGTTCATTACAATCGAGATGTCACAAATATCATAATTACTCAAACTCAACAAACTATATTCGAGGCTAAGATTTGGATAGGTGACCATTCAAATTCGAGTCCACGTGATGCTGGCTGGGTGAGGTTAATTTGATTAGCAGTTTTGTGAGTTTCCAGCGTATGGAAGGTAGGTAAAACGTAAAACCCTCGTCGTATATAACCAAGCGATATATAACGTCGCTTTGACGGCGACGTTAGATAAAACAACAACAAAAAAATACCGTACCTGGGACTCGAACCACCAACCTCCAGGCCCCAAGTCCGCCGCCTTCTCCGATCCAGCTACTGAGGTCGGTTAGTGCTTACATGGCATAGCTTTGACCTTTGACCCACAGCTCCGAAGGACATAATTGGTAGCAAAATTCATTCTCATTGAAATGAGCTGATCTCAGACCGGATATGAGAGTTGCTCACTCCGTAATGCCACGTAATGATGTCAGAAACTGGTGTAATAAACAGGATTGAGCACTTAAATTGGTTATCACTCGGAGTTTTACGACAAATTATTATACAATATACCTAGGTGCTACCGACCTCAGTCGATTGATCGATAAGGCGGCGGACTTGTAACCTGGAGGTCAGGCGTTCGAGTTTCTAGTATGGCAAATATTTATTTTGTTATATGTCCAATGATCAAATGGCGGCTCCGATTTAATCGAAAAGTTTGTCCTCTCAATAAATGAGGACCACATACTCTACATACCAAATTTCAAGTCTCTTGTAGGATAAGGAAAGTAAAAATTAAGTCCCCAATCTTCAGGGCGGAGATTTTTAATTTTCAGATTCATGAGAAATAAATTAAATATTTTTATTCATTTGTACAAGAATACCTAATATTACTTACAACAAATCTCCTACTAGCAATTTTTTCATTTAGGAATACTTAATAAGAGATGGCGGAAATTGGGGAAGTCTCCATTAAGGTAAAAAAAAATATTTGAGGGCTTTTTTGACAACGCAAAGACCCCAAAAAATGCTCAAGAAGTGAAAGAAATGCTGCAGCGGAAGCACACGACAGTCCAGACCAGGCGCCAGTCGAATCACAAACAGTACTGGTAACAAACGCTGACGCTCCCTACTAGCTGTGTTATTCGACTTTTGCTATGGGCGACAGGAAATGACCACATCCAGCTATACTTCCACAAGAGACGGAAAATATAGACCCGGCCATGCCTCAAGTTAGGGCAATGGTTGTTTCACGTGATTCTCGTCATGCCTCAAGTTAAAGATATTGATGTATCACGTAATCTCGGCCATGCCTCCAGTTATGGCAATGGATGTTTCACGTGATTCCGGCCATGCCTCCAGTTATGGCAATGGTTGTATCACGTGCTTCCGGCCATGCCTCCAGTTAAGGCAATGGGTGTATCACGTTATTCCGGCCATGCCTGCAGTTATGGCAATGGTTGTATCACGTGATTCCGGCCATGCCTCTAGTTATTGCAATGGGTGTAACACGTGATCTCGGCCATGCCTCAAGTTAAAGATGGGTGTATCACGTGATCTCGGCCATGCCTCCAGTAAGTTATAGCAATGGGTGTATCACGTGATCAAGGGGTACGTCGTACTTATCCATGGGCAGATCCTCCACGATTTGACAGCCGAAAGCCAAGCCCATTGTCTTACAGTTCGGACTGACCACACGGAGAGCAGTTTGATACTTGTCGTAGTAACCTTTGCCTCGGCCCAAACGCTTTCCGTCCCTGGTGAAGGCGACTCCAGGCAGGAGAATCAGGTCCAGGCCTCCTGAAAATAGTTAAAAATTATAGAGCGCACGAATAGGTCAAATAGCTCAGTTGTTAAGCACTCGCTTGCCATGTGGAAGGTCCCGTGTTCGGAACCACGCACCGACAACAATTTGTATTCAAAATTTCGTTTCAGTTCTATTGTTTGTAAGGGATATACCTTCCGATGCGCTTTCTTCAACATATTTAGAAACTTGATTTTTTAATGTTTACATATGTACTTACTATTATTTCACATATGTATTTTTAAAAGCAAAGAACATAGAACACTTTATCCGCTGGTCAACGCGCTAGTCTGGTAATCCAGGTAACGTAGGGGATCCGTTGGTTCGAATCCCACCCAGTGCATGCATTTTTTCCTCATTAATATGAGTTTGTGACCAGAAGCAATTTTCTGGGCTCCTTCCATGTCCTGTATGTGTAAATGTTTTGAACATGAACCTCACCTGGTGGTTACCTTCCACTAAAGACTGTTATTATCAAGCGAAACGGTTGTTTCGCGGGAGAACGCCTCCCAGAAACTACAGTGCTTGTATAACAGTAAATATAGTTTGTATGTATTTTGTCGTCTTGTAATTATTACAAAAAAATCGTCCTTCCTACCTGTCTCCAGAGCATCTACCGCGGCTTTCTGTTCCGAAAGCTGGAAAATGCTATCCTTGTTCTTCACAAGTGTCTCCAGGTCCAGATGGCTGTCCAGCCTCAGCATCTTCATCTCCTCTCTGTTGTACCTGAAAGCAGGATTAGCAGGGTCCTTGTAATGTAGATAGTGGTTGAGCATTTTAAGTGGCGTAGGTGAGCATTTTAATTGGCCTCAAACCCCCCCCGTCCCCCCTGAAAAGTAGGTCTAGCTACGCCACTGCTAATTTACCCAAGCTGGTAAGGTTAATGTGGGTATAGCTGGTACGATTCCCACCGACTGGAGGGTAAAGACCCCGTCCTCATCCAAGACGTTAAATCAAATAGAATCGTTGGCGTTACGAAGGGCAGCCAGCAGTAAAAATGTGCCGAAACCAACCAACTTCAACCATGAGGTTGAACAATGTCGACCCGCTTAAGCAGGATAAGACAGAGTAAAAGAAGAAGAAGAAGAAGAGGGTGATTATTTAGTCTAACTCTACCCCTTGTATATCTCGAGAACAACTCAAGATATCGACAAACGGTATAATAATAATTCCGTGCACGTTAGATAGGTACGTGAGATTCCGTGTACCTACATACTCGTATATCACGGTGATATCGGGAAACAAAAAAACTCGGTCAGAATTTACCGCTCCGGCCGGGATTCGAACTCGCAACCTTCAAGTCAGTAACCAATGCTCAACCACTGAGCCACGGAGATCGACTGGATTAGTGTTAGTCTTCCCATAGTTGTAGTCCTATTGAATTTGACCCTTATCGATATCTTGAACTTTTTGGAACCCGGCCTCAATTTACCCGTATTTCGGGGGGACCCGCTTGGACTAACTTTTTTATTATCCACCCTAGATGGGGGTTGTGACATATCAAATCCAATGATTTTGAGGTGCTGATCACCAATTTGACACTGATTTTAAGCTAAATGTTACCGTTGAGCCACCAGTCGTCGAATTTAACTTGTTTTCGAGTGATAAGGAAAGTCGTGTGCTGTCACACCAGATTTTTTACCATGGTATGAAACACTCTTTCCCCGAAGTGCAGATATTCTGAATGATTCTCCTGGTCTCGATTTCGTCATCTCTGCTAACATAAATGGAAATTCGTTTGCTTTGTTTGTACACCGGGTGATTCAGGACCTGGAACCGGGAAGGATAAGGTATAAGAGAAAAATCCTTGGTCAAATTTAAACTTAGAACTTTACAGAATTGAAAAATTCCGTCGCGTTCTAAAGTTACGAGGGGGTGACCACCTTTTCTGGAATTAACATACCTACTGTATTCAACGTGCCTTCGACACTGGCTGAAAAAGCTATGTGACAGACTGATTAGCTTTTAATTACCTTTTGGTAAATAATTGAATGCATGGAATAAATAATTTTCCATTTTGATCTAGGCCAAAATTAATTTGACATTTTAATAGATGCGTGGACTCAAGTATAGATTTCGCGTATTGTCCCGGTAGCTCAGTGGTAAAGACGGCACTCTGTGAATTCAGAGATCGTGGGTTCGAAACCCCACCGCGACATGACAAGTTATCCTCCCATTTGGGATTTTTACCATATATGTCTTGGGCTTACTGCTGGAATAATGGGACTTGAATAGTCCTGATCGAGTAGAATGAATAAGGCGATAATTACTATTATATAACGCCATCCTCCGTGGCGTACCGGTTGTGACTACTGCCCGTAGTCCAGTGACTTTTCACACAGAAAATTGTGTTTCCTCCGTACATGTGAGGCTACCCAGGCTAGGTGAGGTTAATGTGCGTAGCTGGTACGATTCCCAGCGATTGGAGAGTCAAAACCCCCGTCCTAATCCAGGACGTTAAATCAAATAGAATCGTTGGCGCTAGGAAAGGCCTAAACCAACCAACCGTAAAAAAAATGTGCCAAACCAAACAACCCCGACCATGAGGTTGAATAACGTCAACCCTGCTTGTCCCGTCGACGTCGACGGGCTAAGACAGAGTAAAAGAAGATTATTATTATTGTTTGAAATTGAAAAATGTAAAGTTCAGACTTGAACTTGTAATTTCGATTATGTCTATGAATTGTGCCCTCAACTGTCTGGAAAACTCACAGCATCAGCTACTTTGTTGGACTCAGTAACTCTTTGTGTCTGGGGCAGATCCTTGATTTTCCTCGCGATATCAAGCCTCAATTGTTTCTTCAGAGCATGCATTGTGCTATCTCCAGCGTGGATTTGTTCTTCTGATCCTAAAGTTAAAGGAAAACAGTTAGTTAGTTAGTTATCATATTTAATTAATCCCACGACACAAGGACTATACTTCATAGGTGTGGCCCTTAGTGTGGGATGACGACAGCCAAAAGAAACTATTATAGGTTCAGTTGAAAATATTATATAAATTAAAAAAATAATAATAACAGTTTTTAGTGGAAGGTTAATGGTGAAAGCATTTTCTACCACATAACCCTCAGAATCTTATTATTAAGTGGTCACAAAATCAAAATAATGAGGATAAATTCATGCACTGGGTAGGATTCGAATCAACGGATCCCTACGCTACCTGGAGTACCAGACTAGCGCGTTAACCATTTGACTACCAGTGTATATTTGTGTTAATCACAATCGTGATATCACAACTACTCAAACTCGCTTTGCTAAACTCTCGGGACTTGAATAACTGACCTCTAGATTACAAGTCCGCTGCCTTATTGATTAAGCTACTAGTCGGTAAAAACAGTTAGTAATTATTTGCTGTATGTGCATATAACACACATAGACACAGTAATATGTATGATAATTTTATGAAAATAATAATTCCGTAATTGTTGAGATTTGACTCTCATACCACACCACACCACACTCCACATCTATGAAACGACTTTATTTTATGTGGTGTGTTATGTTTATATTCTATGTGGTAGTGGTAGAAAGCCACCAAGGAACATTTATGTATTTCGTAAGAAGAAATCATAAGAGGAGTGATATGTTCTCACCAAATATTATGGGCAAGAGGGGAACCACTGTTGGCAAATATATCCATGCCATTCCTGAAACAGAAAAACTCGGTCCGAATTTTCCGCTCCGGCCGGAATTCGAACCCGCAACCTCCGGGTCTGTAATAACCAAATACTCTTAACCACTGAGCCACGGAGGTCGGCTCACATGCTAAGGTCAAAATGTTTTGCAACATCGGATTTCTTTCAAAATACAGCGTATAGTAAATTGTATTAGTAAGTATAGTACTACTCTTTATTTTGGAAGTACACGGGGGAGCTTTCAAAATACAGAGTATAGTAAGTTGTATTCATCAACTTACTAAACAAATTAGTAAGTTGATGAATCAAATGGGACCATCAACAATACGTCAAATGGGACCATCAACAATACGTCTCCTATATGTGTACTAATTTTCGTCGAAATCCGTTCAGTAGTTTCTGAGAATACCGGCGTAAACGACAGGCTTACCGCCTTGTTAAAGCGCCGTTAAACCAGAAAAAAGGAATATAGAAAACTAGTTAACAGACAGACAGACACAGAACCAAAGTTGCTCAGGTGGTTATGAAAGAAATTAAACAACTTGACTTGATAAGTTATGCGTCCTGCACTTACCACAATTTGCCGGTGAACTACCAAACACTACACTGATAAGGGCCCATACAGTTACTAACAAGTAGCGGGTCCAGGGCACTCTAAATCTTTCAATAGTCATCTCTGTGGTGAGGCTACCCCTACTACACCAGTACACTGTGAGATGAGCTCAGTCCATGAGGAACTCACGGACTGACCATTTGAATACAGTGTCAGCAAAAATCTGACCATTTTTTTTTTGTCAGATTTTTTTCCCTTTCTCAACACAGTATTTTTTTTTTTTAACTAAGAGAAAAGGTACCATTGCCATCGTCGATGGCGCGTTGAATTCACCGGTTCTCGTAGGATCACCGACGTTAAGCAACGTCCAACTTCGTGATGCTGGTATTTCGGCCCAACCCAGGCTGGGTGAGGTTAATGGGGGTAGCAGGTTTGTGAGTTTCCTACGAATGGAGGGTAACACCCCCGTTGTGACATGATAATGCAGTTGAAACGTTTACCTATCTACATATTATAAGTATAGAGTTCCGACATCAGTAGCTTGATCTATAAGGTGGCAAACTTGTAAGCTGGAGGTCAGTGGTTTAAGTCCTGGTTTCAGCGTAGATTTGCCTAGTAGAACGATTTTCAGTAGTTGCCATATTACGAAAGTGATTAACACAAAATATGATAACTAACTTAACCTACGTGTCACCATCTCTACTGAACTGTACCAGCGAAGTGGACTTACTTTGAACTTTTCTGAGAAGTATCAACCTCCTTCCCCTTATCTAGACCTCGAGAGGATCGGCACGAACGACCATACAATAAATGGTTAAAGTGCCTAATAATAGAAAAAAAAAAGTATTCAAGTTTATCTAGGTTATTTATGTTAATTGTACCAAGCTTATATGAAAGGAACAACATTTTCCAAGCAATAGAACAATTTTGTTCCTGCTGTAAGTTGGAATTTGTATAAATTGAAATTCTAGAAACCCCTTCAAGTATTTTATAGATATGCAATGTGCCTTGATTACTGTAATTTTCAACCTCAACCTTTTCACACATAGATATATTTTTGACTCCAACCTCAGTAGCGTGATCGATAAGGCGGTGGTCTTGTGTGCAGAAGTTCTGTGGTTCAAGTCCCGGTTTAGGCGTAGATTTAGAAAAGCGAGTTTGAGAAGTCGTGATATCACGAAAGTGATTAATACACATATGATAATTTATTTATTTATTTATTTTTTTTTATTTTTACAAATCAACGGGACAATGCCCCAAGTGTACAATTTATTAACCTACGATTAAGATTAAATATTAAAGCTATAATTATATAATATATTCTTAAAACTATCTTTAAAGCTAGGCTATGTTATAGAATAAGTTTGTCGATAGAAGACAATAGTTGAGCTTTCATCTTTGATGGTGAGTCAAAGAAAAAATCTATGTCTATTGTTCTTTGTGCAGCGTTTCCCAACCTTGAAATACGATGTATTGGAGAATTTGCACTGATATTGCAAAGTGCAACTTGGGGAGCAAATAGGTCAGTATTCCGTGTGTTTCGAGAATTGACCCGGATATTAATTTGGTGAAGAAGGTCAGGGCAGTCAATGGTGTAATTTAGTATTTTATATAGAAATATTATGTCTTGTATGTTGCGTCTTTGTTCTAGAGTTAAGATTTTAAGTGAAGCAAGTATGGGATTATAGTTGTGATTAATGATTTGAGATTTCTGTTTGAAGGCTAAGTGTCTAAGGAATTTTCTCTGTACAGATTCAATTTTATATATCTGATTAGAGTAATGTGGGGACCAGATATTTGTGGCAAACTCGAGGATGGGGCGAACAAGGGAACGATAAAGTGTGAGTAGAGTGTTAGGGTTTTTGAAGTCTCGAGTGTTGCGTATGATGAAGCCAAGTGTTCTTAGGGATTTATTTCTGGTGTTTTCTATGTGTGTATTGAACTTTAAGTTTTGTTGGAAAGTTACTCCAAGGTCCTTAATGGTGGTTAATCTGACTAGGGGGACATTATTGATTTTGTAGTTATATTCAATGATGGATTTTTTTCGATGAAATGTTATAACGTTGCACTTTGAAATATTCAATTGCATTCTATTTTTTTCAGACCAGATTAGCAGTGCATTTAATGCTGATTGAAGCAGCAGGCAGTCATCCTCTGTTTTAACTTTTATAGCCATGCGATAATCATCAGCATATTGCCAGTATTGTAGCCCCGTCTCGGATGACCCCTGGATATTGGAGATTCCCATGTCTTCAGCTATATCTAAACTATATATGTCAAATAATAACCCAGACATGTGCCCACCTTGGGGGCATCCTGAAAAAACGTCGAAACTATTTGATAGTAAGAATTGACTTTGGATTTGATTGTTGTTGTTTAATGGGTTGGGATCTTCAATGTCAGTATCTTGGGGTTTGACTATTACTATTTGTTTGCGGGTGGAAAGGAAGCAATAAAACCAATTTAATAGGGATCCTGATATACCGAGAGATTGGAGTTTCGAACATAGTATGTTAACATGAATCATATCAAAAGCTCGTGAAAAATCACAATTTACAACATCAAGTTGGGAACCGCTGTCCAAAGTATTAGATGTATATTGTGTGAACGAGGCTAGATTTGTGATGACTGATTTTTTACTTATAAACCCATGCTGATTAGGGTTGATTATGGGGGATAGTATGGGTTTTATGGAATCATAAATTAGGGATTCAAAAACTTTGGGAATCGCTGAAAGCTTTGAAACAGGCCTATAATTTTTTATATTACTTTTGTCCCCTTTTTTAAATATAGGTACAACATAAGAGAGCTTCCACAGCGAGGGAAAGGTACCTTCAGAGAGAGATTTATTAAATAATATGTATAAAGGTAAGGTAAGAGAAGAGGCACAATGTTTAAGTAGGACTGGTGGAATGTCGTCTGGTCCGCTGGAGGAAACACATTTTAGTTTATTTAATTTATTAAAAATGTTTTTTGGACTTATATGTAAGAGGTTAAGTTGTGATGGTAATGTTGGGTCTAAAGAAAATGATGGAGAGGCAAGTAGTTCATTTGAGTATACTGAAGAAAAGTGTTTGGCAAATAAATTTGGTATTTTGTTTGGGTCATTGGTACTAGTTGAGTTGAGAAAAAATACAGATGGGAGTGTTTTTTCTTTTCTTTTGTCATTGAAGTGTTGGAAAAATTTTCTAGGATTAAGCTTGCAATCATTTTCAATATTAGAATTATATTTTTTCCAATCTGATTTTGATTTTGTTTTACATTCTTCACGAAGCTTTGAAAATTCGATCCAGTAGTTATGATCACCAGTGATTTTGTATTTTTTATGAGTTATTTTTTTTGTAAAAATTAAGTCCTTCAATTCTTGGCTCATCCAAGGTGGAAATTTAAAGTTTCCGATGCTAGTTTTTGGGACATATTTTTCAATTCCTAATTTTAACATTTTGTATAGTACATTACATGCTTCATCCATATTTAACGATGTTAGTAGTTCGGGCCAGTCAATGTCGTTTATGTAGTTATTTAGGCTGGTAAAGTTGCATTTTCGATAGCTATAGGTCAAGTAAGGTGTAAATTTTTTTCTACTGTTGTTTTTGTCCCTTGAATTTTTATTGTGAAGAACAGTGATGTCGAGGGGGGGATGATATGGGTCTATTTTTAGTAAAGACTCAGATGATCTAGATACATTAATATTAGTAATATTTGAGAACACCAAATCCAATTGGGAGCCTCTGTCATTATTATGTATATTGTGTTGATTTAAACAGTAAGTCTCAATATCAGACTTCAGACAGTCAACTTGGTTTGAATTTGTATTTGTATCATTATATTTGGGTAGATTGTAATCTCCTATAAGTAAAACATATGATTTTTTGGTTTCATCTTTTGAAAAAATTTCATCAAGGGAAGTGGAGTAATCTTCGAAATTTGATAATGATGACTTAGGAGGCATGTAGCATGCATTTAAGATAAAGGATTGATTGACATATTTAAATTTTATAAATATTGACTCAAGATTATTCAGATTAGTTTTTACAACTTTAGGTTTATAAGTATGTCTTATTGCAATTAAGACTCCACCTCCTTCAGAAAGGGTTGAATTATCTTTATTGCGATCTAGTCGAAAAATTTGGTAAGCATGAAATCCAAGTTCTGAATTAGTAATGTGATCTTTTAGCCAAGTTTCAACAAGTACATATACATCATACTCAATGAGTTGCAAATTTTGATTGAGTTCTGATAGTTTTGATCTCATACCTCTAACATTTTGATAATAGATTTTAAGCCCTTCTGCAGTTTTGTTAGGATTAGTTAGGGTTACTAAGTTAGGATTTTTACGTTTTAATGATTTATAGTTTATCTGTTTACGGTTATTACATATTTTAATTGTTGGTATATTATTAGATATGGATTGGGATGTCACTGTGATTGGTGTGTCATGTTGATTGATTGGGGTATAGTCAATGAAATTTGCACAATTGCTAGGGGTGTTATGTTCATAATTATGATTGTTGATGGTGAAGTGATTTTCAGTGTCTTGGTGGAAATAAAAAGTACTATCAAGAGATGATTTACTATAGTTGGTTGTAGAGAAATAATCAGTAGATTTGTCTACTTTGTCTGGAGAATACAAAAATTTTCAATTGGGGGATTGTTACAATTAGTTTTTATGATGTTATTGAAGCAGGAGAAGTTTTCATGTAACATGGGTTGTGAGCTGAAAAATTGAGGAGTATTAGATAGGTTGATCTGGTTGGGGTTTGTGCTTTGATATGGAATCAGGTTGGGATTATATGGAAGTGTTTTAAGCTGTTGCCATGGAGGCTGGTTATATTGTACTGGTAAGTGTTGATTTAGTGGGTGATAATTTGTATTATTACATTTATAGCCGGTTATAATGGGTGCTATTGGAGGTGAGGCTGTATTATTACACTGGACTGAATATATTTGGGAGGGTTGAGGTAGTGTCTCATGATATTGAACATCTTTTAACTGTGATGTACTATTACTTTTGTGATGAATTTGAGTTATATTAGGTGTTATGTCATTAGTCGGGCTTGTGATTTGTGAGTTTTTTGTGAAGTTTTGTGTTGAGGTTTCTAACTTTCTTTTGTTTTTAGGTGTGTCTTTTGAGGATTTATTTGTTTGAAATGTTGTTGGAGCAGATGCTATAAAATTTGTTGTTTTTTTATTATTTTTCAATTGTGTATTTTTCCTATTTTTATTGATGTTGATTGACAAATTTTGTTTGTTTGAATTCATTGGGAGGGTTTGTTTGGTATTTGTATTATTTTCTGTAGTTTCAGTTTTGTTATTTATTATGTTGATGAGTTTGGAGCCAAGCCATTGTTTACCTTTTCTTCCAATATGGATACCATCACGAGCCAGATGTTGTGGCTTGAGAAAAGTGTGGGTGTTTAATACATGCATGTTTTGAAACTTCGAACAGTGATGTTTTATTTTAGTGTTTAACTTTATAATATTTTCATTTGTGTTATGGTCTTGTGGTGGAATCGAAATTAGTATGATTTTGCATTTTAAATAGATTAGTTTATCCAGTGATTTCTTTATATGTTCAAACTTAGTAGTGTGCAGGTCATTTGTTCCAGCAGATATGATCACAACATCAGATTTTTTAACATCTTTAGGAAGTAATGTGTTCACTATTATTTCAAAGTTAGCTCCAGGTTTAAGGTGAGCTTTAATATCCATTCCATGTGGAAAGTTTGAGTCATGTTTGATTTTTTCGGCCATATATCTGATGTGAGAATCACCGATTAAGTAACAAATCTCCTTAGAAGGTGGTGTTAATTTTGTTGTTTGAGTTACTTTTGATGTGATTTTTGTAGTGTTGTTTGAAATTTGAGATGTTTGTGGTATTGTTTCATTTTCATTGATAGAATAGTTTTTTGTAGAGAACGTATTTTTATTTTTTGTTAAAACTCCTCCATCTAGTGGATTTTTTATTTGATTTTCAATTGTTGTTATTTTATTAGTGTTTTCTTGAATTTTTTCTTTTAAAAGTTGTATAATGTCCAAAAGGTTTTCTTGTTCTTTGCTGTGTTGTGGTTGTAATGATTTGGAGGGAATCATATTTATGTTACCTGTATGTATCCATTTATGTTACCATCAGACCGAAACTCGGGTGCAGCCACTCGACCATCACTGCACCAAAACAAGAACCCTTTCTCAAGCCCCACCCACTACACTGCTCGCACCCACATCACCTAAGGGGGAGAGACAGAGAGAAAGAGAAAATGGTCGAAGAGAATGAGTGAAGAGAAGGAGAGATTAAGTAGAGAATGAAGTGAAAGAGAGAGAATGAGTGAATAATGAAGAAAAAGAGAGAATGAGAGATTTTGATTTGATTTTAGTCTTTATTTAATACAATTTTGATTTACATTATATGACACCACCTAAGATAATTAATTCTACCTTATTGTGGAAAGTGAGAGAATAATGAAGAGAAAGAAAGAGAAAATGAAGAGAAAGTGAGAAAATGAGTGAATAATGAAGAGAAAGTGAGAAAATGAGTGAATAATGAAGAGAAAGTGAGAGAATTGGTAAATAATGAAGAGAAAGTGAGAGAATTAGTTAATAATGAAGAGAAAGTGAGAGAATCAGTGAATAATGAAGAGAAAGTGAGAGAATTAGTGTATAATGAAGAAAATGATTGAAGAGAAAGAGAAAGAAGGAAAGTGAATAATGAAGAAAAAGTGAGAGAATTAGTGAATAATGAAGAGAATGAGTGAAGAGAAAGAGAAAGAAGGAAAGTGAATAATGAAGAGAAAGAGACAATGAGTGAAAAGAAAGAGAAAATGAGTAAAAATGAAGAGAAAGAGAGATAATGAATGTATATTGAAGAAAATGAGGAGAGAATAATGAAGAGAAAGAGAGAATGAGTGAACAATGAAGAGAAAGTGAGAGAATTAGTGAAAAATGAAGAGAAAGTGAGAGAATTAGTGAATAATGAAGATAAAGTGAGAGAATTAGTGAATAATTAAGAGAAAAAGAGAGAATGAGTGAATAATGAAGAGAAAGAGAGAGAATGAGTGAATAATGAAGATAAAGTGAGAGAATTGGTGAATAATTAAGAGAAAAAGAGAGAATGAGTGAATAATGAAGAGAAAGAGAGAGAATGAGTGAATAATGAAGAGAAAGTGAGAGAATTAGTGAATAATGAAGAGAAAGAGAGAATAAGTGAAGAGAAAGAGAAAATTAGTGAATAATGAAGAGAAAGAGAGTGAATGATGAAGAGAGAGAGAGAGAGAGAGAGAGAGAGAGAGAGAGATGGGAAGTGACCTTTGCAGAGGAAGCACATGAACACAAGCGTGTCATCCTGATAAGAGCACATAATTACATGACACATTTTGTGCCTCCTCTTGCAATAAACATTTATTTGGAAAGCAAGGAGAACATGTGGGCACTCGTGTGTTCGAAATTGCAAAAGCAACGGGTGCTGCAGAAATCTGACGCATGCGCGGGGAGCTGAAATGGCCTGCTAACCTAGCGGGCACCATGTGTTTTTTATTGTCCCCCTGTTGCCTTGATTTCGCGTTCTTCACCCGACACACCGGGATTAAACGAAGAAGGAGGATAGGCCAGTCAATCGGGCGTTTTCGGCGGAAAAAGTTGGGCGATGGCTGAAACTGAGGGCGAAATGAAAAGACAAAATCGAGATCTCAAGTCATGAGTGTCATGACTTGCGGCGGAATCATTAGAAGTTTTTGTAGTACCTCTGTGGCGCGAAGTCATGGATTGCGTACTGTGTAAGATAGGGAAAACCGACGCTTATAGCAATGACTTAAGTTATTGAATATGTCTAAGAGCAAAATGAAGAGACAAATTCTATATCTCAAGTCATTGCTAAGCGTCGGTTTTCCCTATCTTACACAGTACGCAATCTGTGACTTAGCGCCACAGAGGTATTACAAAAACGTCTATTATTGCCGCCCTAATAATTTCGCCCTTAGCATCGCGGTTTTTCCCATCTAAGAACGCAAATCGAGACTTAGCGCCACAGAGGTATTACAAAAACGTCCATTAATTTCGCCCTGAATGACAGTCCCAGCGGATTACCTGAAGCGGAGGATAGTGCAGTCAATCTGGCTTTTTCGGTGGAAAAAGTTGGGTGATCGCTGAAATTTACAGCCCTGCTTTGGGCAGCTTACACTAAGGGCGTATTGTCTTAGGGCGAATTTAATAGACAGAATCAAAAACTTGAGTCATTTTTTTAGCATCGGTTTTCCCCATCTAACACAGTGCGCAATTCGAGAATTAGAGGCACAGAGTGCTTACAAAAACGTCTATTAATTACGCCCTTAAATGGGGAAATTTAATGCTTAAGTCATGAGTTAAGATCTCAATTTAGTCTTTTACCCTTAGTAAGAAGGGCCGATAGATCTAATTAGGTCGCAGTGTTTTTTTTTTTTGGCATTGCAGGTTATTAAAAAAAAAAAAAAACACTGCGACCTAATTAGATCTATCGGCCCTTCTTACTAAGGGTAAAATTATAGGTCGCAGTGTTAATTGTAAGGGTTTCACTGTAAACCCTGCAACCAGGTCAGATAATAAGAAGGGCCGACCATTCGCTGTTCGAAACTAGACCAGTCACCAGTCCAAGTCCTCACCAAGCTGGACGTTGGATTCTGAGAGTGAGAAATTAACAAAGGCCTCAGTAGTCCGTTCTAAAACACTCTCCACTCTTAGGGCGGCATTAATAGATAAATAGACGTTATTGCAATACCTCTGTAGCTCTAAGTCACAGATTGCGTACTGTGTAGGATAGGGAAAACCGACGCGCGACGTTTAGCAATGACTAGCAGTTATCGATGTTGTCTATTAATTTCGAACTCAATATTCCCGAATCTACCTTTCAACTGTCACACAACGCACTCTGATTGGTTAATTTGAACGCAATAACCAATCATACTGCGTGGTTGAAAGAAACATTTGGGGATTATGGGAGTGAGAGTGCAGAGTGCTTTCTAAACGAGGCCAGGGAGTCTCGAAATGCTGTGCTACCCACTAAGGCCCGGGTCGGACGTATGTGAATTCCTCCGATTTAATGACTCTACTATTTTAATATTGAAATAAATTAAATAAAAACAAGAATTTTTAATGAAAAATGAAAAAAGTGATCTAATTTTTTAGAAGAAGAACTAGCGTAGGTCTGTATATCTTTTTTAGCGTATTCTTTTAGGACCTCCGATTTCAACATAGGAGCAATTGGTATGAAATCAGAGAAATTGGGGCCGCTCGTATAATACTAGTAAATCTTATAAGGGCAAAGCTTTATAAGTAAAGCTATTATTTGGCAGCAGAGACCTATCAGGCTCATCTCGACCCGGCCATAAAATGTGATATAGCTGTAGTTGAACACAGAGAATTTTTTTCCATGATTTTTTTTACTCCAGTAAACAGGGTAAATTTTGCTCGATTTACTGTACGAAATGGCGTGGCTAAGTACTGTAGTTGAACACAGATAATTTTTTTCCATGAATTTTTTTCTCCAGTAAACATAGTAATTTTTGCTCGATTCACTGTACTAAGTGGCGTGGCTAGGTACAAAGTCTGGAAATTTTGAAATTTAAACAGAGACAGAGATCGTATTAATGTACGAGAGAAAGAGAGAGGGAGAGACACGACTTGCTGGAAGCTGCAATATTAGCAGAATACGTCAGATTGAGAGAAATGTTACTGCGAGAAGGGTGTCGTACAATCTCACGCGTACTTTTTGTTAAATGAATAGTATAAATTCACGCGTTTAACAATTTTATCTTATCCATAAATCTTTAATAAATTTAATCCGTATGTCACCTTCAAAATTTACAGTTTCTTATCGATAAGCTGTCAAAAATTCGTGTCGTTCGCGATTAGAAATTCCATAAAAACCACATGTTTCTCGAGTTTGGTGCTTCAACATTTGTCATACCATTTAATTTTAATTTTTTAACCACCTTTAATTAACCACTGTTCGTGTTAGGTTGAAGGTTAACACTGTTTGCCTATAAAAAAACAAAAAGGCACAGTAAAAATTTCAGTGTAAGATTTTAAAATATTTTTAAGTGAAATCAAAGATAGTGAGGCAGTTATCTTAATAAATTAAAATAATTTTACTCTTAGATAAATATTAATTTTAATCCACATAAAATACCTTGTTTGTTCTATGAAATTCTTTTATTATTTTAAATGTGTGATGATGTCTTACCTGTAGCTAGAATTTTGGCTGTCAGGCTGATAAAAGGTGAGTACCACAAGCCACAAGTCTTTTTACACTCTAAAAATTCATTCAAATCAGAATGAAATCTTTCAGAGAAATACTCTGGGGGAACTCTGTACTGGACCAGGACGAGCTAGGAATAATGTTGTGTTAACAATTCTCTAGAACAGTGCTTCCCAAACTTTTCCTTTGTGGCCCCATTATTATTACAGTCAAACCTGGATATAATAGAAAACTCCTTATAATAGAGAAAATCTCAGGTCACTGTGTCACCTGTTATGTAATAGAGAACTGGCTGTTTTAAAACATTAGTATAATAGAATTTTTGCTCTATCCCTTGAGTTCTATTATATCCAGGTTCAACTGTATTATGAAGCCAACCTCCATAGCTTAGTGGTTCAAGAGCATTGGTTACTGACCCAGAGGTGGTGGGTCTGAATCCCAGCCGGAGCAGAAATTTCTGACCAAGTTTTTCTGTTTCCGAAATGGCATGGATGTAAAGGTAAAGTGCCCTGAGGTAATGTGAAAGCAGTTCCGGGGCACACTTACCTTTTTAAAAAATCAAAAAACTGTGTTATGAAAAGGTTGGGGCCCCTTTGACCACTGAGTTTCTCGTAGACCCCACTTTGGGAAATTCTGCTCAAAAATGTTAAATTGTTTAACACATGACTGTCTTGATTTTAGTGAGTTCTCATATCGGACCGGTGATAATTGGGCTATCAGACTCTGTGGCATATGCAAGTACCACCCATGGAATACCTAGTCCATTCCATACAGACATGCATGAACCACTGTTGGTACCCTGGGTCATCTAAGTGTTACAAAGATTTTATACAAGTCCTCACCATAGTTGATTGTACATAGAAATATGTGGTTCAGGACAAGCCAACTTTGAAATAAAGTTGGCTGGAGATCATCATTCCCCCCTGCAGTTGTAGCTAAGCTAGCTACAACAACAACATTAATGAACTAATGAATATCACAGAAGTAAAAATTGGAAGTAATACGGTAACAGAAATTTAATCAAGTGATTTTGAAATTTAACATTAACCAATTAGTAAAATGGAACATATACACTTCACAATGAACTGATGAACGTGCACTGGTAATCAAGTGGTTAATGCACTAGTCTGGTAATCCAGGTAGCACAGTGATTGTCATTTTCAAAATCAACATTGTAGTTTATCTCTGTAATGTATAAAGATATATTATGTGAATTTTGTTTTTCCCTTGCTATCCAATTTTCTTTTTTTTCTGACGTGTCATTCATAATTACCTATGTTTGAAGACTATCTGTCAAATAAAATAAAGATTGGCATGGGGATCATAAAGGCCATATCATAAAGCACAATGATGGTGATCATTTTTGTATGAAAAACTAAAAATTGGTAAAAGAAAATCTGATATAAATAAATGAAATGGAAAAAAAATTCTGCAATCTTTTGACAGTGTTAATCCCAATTTAATTGTGGGCAGAGGGATTTGCCCACATTTCCAAGTGGGAAATTTTGTCGAAGCTATCAAACGTCCGAGGACAGTTGGAGTTAGGTACCCCTTTTTTTTGTTTATGTGAATAATTAAAAAAAAACTGAGGCTTGATTGATAAGGCGGGGGTTTTTTATGTAGTTGAAGTCCAAATTGTACATAAAAAAAATTATTAAATTTTTAATAATTTTTTTATGTACAATTTGGACTTCAACTACATAAAAAAAATTCCATTTTTTTTCATTGTTAAATTAATTATTTCTTTGTACATAATGTCCTAATAAAGCGTTGTATAGTAATAATAATAATAATAATAATAAATATGGTGGCTTAACTCTCCATAATTATCTAAACCTAATGAACTTATATTGAATACCTAATGAAGTTTTAGATTCGGCATTAGGCAGGGATTTTTACTATGTAGTAAGTACCTATAAGGTATAGAAAGTAGAGACTTGAAAACCCACTTACTCAAAAGAATTCTTCAGCCATTGCCAAACTTTGCTATGTATTTGAAATCCCTATACCTTGAAACTGGTAGTTGAAATTCTGCCACTTCCAGCTTCACCAGCCAACACAGTGCTAAAACTTAGCCTAAGCCGTATTATGAAACAGGATTAGTAAATTATAAACTAACCCTTAGATTTTATCAGCTGTCCGATAGGTTTTTAAAACAAGATTTTCCGTTATGAAGGCTGGCTTCAGCTCCATTACACCACAGAGCTAACATACAGCTACAGAGTCTGACTTAGATATATTATGACCTCTTCAGTTGTTGTCAAGGTATTTAGTTTGAAATCCCAATAGGTACCTTGAAACTGGTTAATCTTAGTGTCCACAAAGATTAACCAATCCTGTCTCATAATTTGGCCATAAATATCATAAAAGTAATTATTGCTGGAATTGCACACTTGCAGCTGTCAGTTGGTGGCATTTAGCATTAATTTAGAGATACCTATGTACCTATTGAAAAATTAATGAGAATTAATACCCACTCATATACGGAGAAAACTTCCATCAAATAATTTAAAATAGTTGTGGTGCAGCTATATCAGGGGTGGAATTTTATTAATAATTTTCTACATCCAAAAGCCATTTTTGAATTTTTAAAGGTGGAAAGTTGAAATTTTGAATAAACCCATGTAGGTACCTACTGTATTAAATGTATTTTAATGAATCTATATTTTTAAAAATTTATTTAACATCTCAGGCATGGTTTTGGGGGGAGTCCCAGGGGGGTCATTTAATTTTTTTTTTATGGATCTTTTTATAATATCTTTTATAGTCAAATATTAAAATTATTTGACAAATTACAAAAAAAAAAAAAAAATACCTACTCCTTAAAGGTCATATGACTAGTAAATCTAAGCCATGTGTAGACAAGCCAAATAAATGGATTAGAGCCAAATATAGCCAAATAAATGGATTACAAAATATCCTTTTTTAATTTTTTTTTTTTAAAAAGATTCTGAGTGTTTCACAGCCTTTTTTTTTTTTCGTAGCCATGAAACAGGAGCCTACTGTAGACGCTTGTGGTCTGTGTTGTAGCCTGCCCATCCCGTAGTATGCCTCCTCTCTGATGGGCGAGAAGTGACACAATACTTCCCATTTAGGTGCTGGGTCAACACGAGCGCACCGGAAGGTATCCCTTACAAACAATTGTAACCAAATTAAGAATACAAATTTTTGTCGGCGCGGGGGTTCGAACCCGGGACCTTCCGCATGGCAAGCAATAGATTCCCTAGCTCTAGTATACCTGCCAAATTTAATAATGATGTACTATCTTGTTAAATATAATATACCAGCTTGTACCTCCGATTTTGTAAAATATGGGTTGTAAGACAACCAATATTGGCCATCTAGTTTGCAGTTTTCGATTATTTTATGTCTTTATGAAAACATCAGTTAGCTCCACTCCCATTCCATCAGGATTGGAGTGTGTTGTTTAGTTGACCTAGTGGTTTTATACTTACATGGAAATAATTTAAGGATAAGAACACCTGGCTTTTTTTGTTTACTTTTAAATTACATATTTCGATATATAATTATATTTTTTTCCTGAAAACTTATACATTTCATTCTTATACCTACTTACAGTTACACCATTCTGAGTGTAATAGCAGGTACTAAAAACTCCTCTCTTGTAAGAAAAAAAACCTCCTAAATTTGCTCCGTTGATTGGACTAATATGTGGTAGGTATGTATATCTACGTACTGTGACTATTACCTACCGCAAACAATGAATAAATGTACACAAACATTGTACAAACTTACCTTGAACAATTTTATTACAAAACAAATATTTTTCTTTAGTATCTAGTTATCTAGTCGTTTAGGTCAGGGAACTTCAACGATTTTTAGAGCTGGGTCAAATAGAAAATAGTCTTTGTATGTTTGTAACTATGAGGGAGCGACTAATTTTATTAAATAAAGCAAGGCTCTTGATATTTTGTAGAGTGATTAAACATTATATTTCATAATCAGTTATTAAATTTCGTGATCTATCATATTAAGGGGGCCGCACTGTGGACAAAAAAGGGCTACAAGAGAGGGCCGGTTTATTAAAAAAAATCTGGTGTAAACATCACACGACTTTCCTTATATCCCAAAAAGGAGTCGAATTCCGCCACGGGTGACTGAACGATAACAGATAACTAAAAATCAAAATGCCAAATTCGTGATCAGCACTTCAAAATCATTTAATTTGATATGTCACAACCCCCATCTAGGATGAATAATAAAAAAGTTAGTCCAATCGGGTCCCCCTACAATACCGGTAAATTGGGGCCGGTTTCCAAAAAGTTAAAGATATCAAAAAAATGATCAGAGTGAACCCCTATTATTTTTTTAATCTGAGAAAATGTTGTTCTCTAACTTTTTTTGTATCTTTAACCAATTCAAAGAAGCGGTGCTTGCGGCCAATATTTGCGGCCCTGCGGCCGCAGAATGCGTCCGATTTCAACCAAAAGTTTCATGGTTCGTCTGGTGTATAAAATTAATTACCATACCAAATTTCAAGTCTCTAGCTCTTACCGTTCTTGAGATATCCTGTTCACAGACACACAGACACACACACACACACACACACACACACACAGACAGACGCACGGACCAATGGCTGAAAACCACTTTTTTGGTATCCTGAGGCTATGATTCGTCCAGAAATGTGAAAAGCTGGGTAGGTCAAATTTTCGACGAATACAATACTTTCCTTATTATAGGATAAGGAAAGTAAAAAATAAAACCCATCGAATGGGGTATTGAATGAATGGTCTCAATTTATAATTCGTTAACAGAATCTGTGTGAGGTTTTACAGTTCACATAACTACTAGTTATACAGAACTACAGAACCGTGCACTGGTAGTTAACGTGCTAGCCAGGTAATCCAGTTAGCGAAGGGATCCGTTGGTTCGAATCCCACCCAGTGCATGAATTTCTCCTCATTAATTTGCGTTTGTAACCACTTAATAATAAGACTCTTGGGGTTAGATGGTAGGAAATGCTTTGAGCATTAAAGAGTGTTATTATTTATTATACGATAATCATAACAGATAAGCCTCCCACCGTGGTGTAACGGTTGTGACTACTGCCCGTATTCGATTCTTGGTTGGAGCAGACTTTTCACACGGAAAATTCTGTTCCCTTCGAACACGTGAGGCTTATATTTCTGGCCCTGGGGAGGGCCAGAAATACCCAGGGCCAGAAATATTGGCCCCCGCCCCCTCTGGCGTACGCTCCTGGCTTTCTCCATGCGGGTCACTAAGCAATCGAAGCATTGATCTTGTAAAGAAAAGTAAGAGCCCTGACGGCGGCGTTATAAAGGTAACATAAAACGCTTACGTAATACATATATTTGATAGGTGTTCATGTAAATCACCTGCTGATGAGAGCAAATAAGTTCGAAACAGCTGTCCAGGTATATTCTGTTATGATTGTACAGGTAAGGAGATGTAGGATGTCTTATAAACCTTGCCCTTAGGCGCCGAGTAAGGATACCAAAGAGGGGAAATTTGCGGTGGCTTTCGGTTTGCAAAAAAAAAAAAAAAACAAAAACAAAAAAGAGAGCCACCGCTAATTTGCCCTTTGTGGTATCCTTACTCGGTGCCAAAGGGGAGGTGTTCATAAGACATCCTTTTCTGTTTATACTGATACCGATTACACCACTATGCTGATTTGCTGTTCTCTAATACTAAAGAAAGAAATTAATGATAAGTTTGGATATATTTTTTTTGTTGTAAAAGGTAATCGTCCATCATACGGAAGGGCATACTACGGTATAGTAATTAAGCTTCAACACTGTCTATCAGAGTCTAAAGTACCTACCTACCTAAAGCTGTTTTAAAATTTCGAAATAAAATACTTTTTAAATTGTTCAACATCTTGGTTACTCGAGTGAGGAAAAAGATTAATTACAAATTTCATGAGGTAGCAGGCCGCTGGAAAATTCTTTGCGGTCAAATTTTAAGTACCCTTTTTATAATTTGGTGGACTGCTCTAAAATGCTTTACGTGCCTATGTGGCCCCTCGGTCCACCAACCCCGGAGTTCTCAAGGCACGGAAAAAATGTGCAGGCAGACCTCGGAAGTGAAAAATAATCTCGCCTTATTAATCCCGCTTGACGAGGACTTATAAGTCCCAATGGGCCGTAGTCATAAAAAGTAGCAAAAGCTTTTCCTTGCGAAATTTGAAGGAATTACTTTTCAGTCGGTACCTATTCGAAGTTTTGAGAGCCAATGCTTTTCCTTGAAAGCAAAATCTAATTTGTAGCTCAGTAGCTTGATTGATATGGCGGCGGACTTATAACCTGGAGGTCGGTAGTTTAAGTCCTGGGTTCAGCGAAGATTTTTTAAAGTGAGTTTGAGTAGTTAAGATATCACAAAAGTGATTAACACAAATATGGCAAACTTTTCCTTCTTTAGAAGTAAATGGTATAAGGATTTTCATAAAGTTGACCTTTTCCTTTTATTAATAGCTCTTCTAACCTAAACATGGAGCAATTACCTATTTGTGAGCAAAAGCTAATGCTTGCGAGCAAGATGTAATGGTTATGAATAAGAAAAAAAAGATGCTATTTTTTTCTTCTACCTTTTCCTTATACTTCTTGCTCTTGCTCACCAGCATTTGCTTTTTGTATAAATATGGCCCAGTATTCCAGCAGTAAGCCCAAGTCGTATTATTATGTGGTCAAAATCCCAAATGCGAGGATAATTTGTCGTCTCGTCTGGGTTTTGAACCCGCGCCTATGAAATACCAGACGGACGCCTTGACCAATGAGATAACGGAACAGACCACAATAAATTGTATCAATGTTCATGGGATGTATTTTGAAGAGTAAATTGGGCAATATTTGAAGTAGAAACATTTTTAGCATCCCAAAAGGAGCAAAAGTACCAATTTGCCTGAAAGGCAAGGAGACATCAAGCATCTAAATATTCCCTTGTGATCCATGCTTGTGTGGGATTTTTATTTACATTCTTGGGGACAGATTTTTCTTTATTTCTCTGCTCTTAACCTTGTCAAGTACCTGCGTCTCACAAGTCACATTTTAAGCCCCGTCCCACCGGTGCTGAACGTGTGTTTCAACATGTTGGTCAACAATATTTCCTGCGGTGTGGATGACTGTGTCGATCAGCATGTTGAACTACATTAGACATCCAAATCAAACAAAATTCATAGTCTTTTAAACAACACTACACATTACACACACATACAGGACATGGAAGGAGCGCGTTAACTACTTGACTACCAGTGCACGTGAAAGACGGCCAAATGTCAGAAAGGGAATTCTTCCCTGCATCTCAGAAGTACCTTAAAGTGTCTAAATCACTTACTGCCAGTGTCAGAGACAATTTATGTCTATCTCAGAAACTCCTGGTGAAAGCCGTCCAAATGACAGAAAGGGAAGAAAAGAAATTCCTTGAGCTTGTTGACTTGAGGTGAAAGCTGCGAAGTTGCGAGAAAGGGATCCTGTTTGTCTAGAAACAAGCAGAATGTGTGTGGTTTTCTTGTGTGAATGTCACAACTTTAGTGGGTGGTTCAGACTAGCGCTCTAACGGAACTCGTAGGCCGTAGTCCAAAGACAAAGGCTAATCGGAGTGTTAAATATATTCTAAGCTTAATGGAGAATTTGAGAAATTAACTGATCACTCCAGTGCATAGTGCTAATCGAGTAATCATTAGAGTTTGAAAATTAGGTGCTATCTTCACTATGGTAATGATTGAGCTGTGAATGAGAATTTGAGAAACACTGTATTTTCTCGCTTGCAATATCCTGAACTATCGAATTAGACAAGAATCTTACAAAGAAAGTACAAGTGCAGAAAGGTATCAACTCCTTTTCTAACCGATCAGCCGTAGGTATTATAGAATATACCTTGTTTACATTGCCGAGGTAAGACGTCACTTTACTCGAGCAGTATTGACAATTTGTCACCTCAAATACTGAAACATCTCCTTTCAGAATCTGCGGCTAGTGGAGATTCTCAGATTCTATTGCAAATCTCTGCAATTTGATCTTGAAAAGTTGAGTTTTAAAAGATTTCTCCAAATACCTTAATTTACAGCACAACCATTGTGGTTTTGAGCACAAAGAGTTGAGGTGTATGTCTTGTCGCTGTTAAGTGTTTTTTCCGTAGAATCACAGAAATTACAGTTTTGAACTAGAATTATCAAGTTACCCTCTGCCTCATCAATTTTGGTTTTGGTACCCAACAGCTGTTGAAGAAGTTGTGCATAGTGCACGAACTTTCGTCAAGACTCAGATTCAAATTTCATTATTTATCGATTACAAAGAGGCGTTCAATTTGTTAGAAAGAAATGATATCCTTAATCATCATCATAGGGTGGCGTCATCGTGAACGATGGTAGCCAGACAGTGGAGGAATGACTCAGCACTTCTACCACTGTCTTTACTAGGAGGCTAATAATTGACAAGGGCCCCCAGAACCAAGCCAATGCTGGTCTACTCCCTGTTTATAGTCCCCCAGCCAGACTGCTGGTCTACTCCCTGTTTATTCTCCCCCAGCCAGACTGCTGGTCTACTCCCTGTTTATAGTCCCCCAGCCAGACTGCTGGTGTACTCCCTGTTTATAGTCCCCCAGCCAGACTTAAAAAAGGTTATATCCTTAATAAAGATAGATAAATCTAGAAGTCTAGTCTAGAATCTCTAAAACACCTGAGATATAACCGTTTTTCTATCATATCAAACCTTTCACGACTCATCTCTTGTTTTATGGAAATAGAACCCTGTTGTCTGAAGTTGAAATCCCACAATTAGATCCAGCAGCACCCATAATAATTAGTTTGGCACCACATGCAATTGTTACAATTCTCCAGTCAGAATTAAACCTTTTGGTATCCAGATGATGTTACTTGGATTCCCAGGTCAATGGTTTGAAAGATTTGATTCTAAAAAACGCAAATTTTCTTCACAACTTCCACTCTTTGATTTCGTCTTTTTTTCTACTTTCAATGTAGACATTTCAATATAGACATAATTTTATATAATAGCCTTTTAGGACAAACACAACAGCAGTAAGCTTCCGTATCAAAACGCTACTGTACTGCTTTTAACCTACAGTATACGGTTATAAGCTAAGCTATATCGTAAGTATACACAAATATAGTATAATACAATTTAAATTATCATATTTGTGTCAATCATAATCTCACAATAATTACCCAACAAACTACATAATAGACTAATAAGGCGATATTAATAGACAAAAATGCAAAATCAATAACTTAAGTCATTGCTTAGCATCGGGTTTCCCCATTTAACACAGTACGCAATGCCAGACTTAGCTCCACAGAGATATTAAACGTCTATTATTTTCGCCCTACATCTCTACAAAAAAAGTCGTACATAAGACTCGAACCACCGACCTCCAGGTCACATCGATCGAGCTACTGAGGGTGGTGTTCAGTGTACAGTTTAACAACGTTGCGTTAGTTGTGTAAGTAAGTGGGGCTTCATGTAACTCATCACTAATGATGTAAATAGCCCCTCTTCTTTTTCTTCTGATTTAATTAAAACAGTTTTTTAGCGCTGAGTGATATAGTCCAGTCGATAAAGCACAAAAACAAGTCATGCCTTGGAAAATGAGAGTAAATCTCATTTTATGATAATCTTTTGAGGATCACCTGCGAATGCGATAAGTAATAAACTGGTGTAACACCATACGACTTTTCTACACGTCAATGCTAAAAATCAATGTCATATTGTAATCAGCACCTAAAAATCGAAGCCTCGAACCGACAAAAAAAAAATGTATTCTAAATTTGGTTTCAGTGCGCTTCCGGTGCGCTCGTGTTGACCCAGCACCTAAATGAGAATATTATTGAGAAGTAATGAAATATTGTGTCAATTCTCGCCTATCAGAGGGGAGGCATACAACGGGATGGGTATACTACAACACAGATCACAAGTGTCTATTGTAGCTGCTGTTTCATAGCTACGAAATAAAAGGTTGTGAAACACTCATCTTAAAAAAACCTTTTTTGGGGAATCAGGAGAGTCTCATTCGTCAAGAAATGTTATCAGTTCAATTTCGAAAATCATCATCATAGGGTGGCGTCATCGTGAACGATGATAGCCAGACAGTGGAGGAATGACTCAGCACTTCTATCACTGGCTAATAATTGACAAGGGTCCCCAGAACCAAGCCAATGCTAGTCTACTCCCTGTTAATAGTCCACCAGACGGACTATTTCAAGAAAAAAACCGACCGAAAAAAAAAAATGTCTATTGACTGGCCTACTAGCACTGATTGTGAATGTACACAGCAGTATCTCACCGTTCGACAGGAGATACTGACAAGCAGATACAGATTAGGACAGCCATACTCAACCTGCGGCCAGTCATACTCATCATGCGGCCAGTCATTCTGAACCTGCGGCCAGCCATACTCAACCTGCGGCCAGTCATACTGAACCTGCGGCCAGTCATACTGAACCTGCGGCCAGTCATACTCAACCTGCGGCCAGCCATTCTGCACCTGCGGCCAGCTATACTCATCCTGCGGCCAGTCATACTGAACTTGCTGGCCGTTATACTTATCCTGCGGTCCACCAAATCTTTTATGCGGCCCTCCTAAGGTTAAAGGCTAATTTTTTAAACACTATTTAAACCAAAATTGTAACTTTTTTAAAAGTTTTATTTTCCCTTATAGAGAGGTATGTAAGGTATGTTAGAGACCTTGAAATGGTTCTCTTATAACGAGGTTTCTCTTATATCCAAGTTCGACAGTATAATAATTATTATTATTATTACGAAGTTCAAGGAGGTTGAGTATGGCTGGTATTCGTCCATTAGAGTGGATTAGGCATTGAGTACCCACTGTCAGCGTGTGGAGTTCAATACGAGCTGGGATAGCGAAATACCCAACACTGCACAACAAACTGTTCACTTCACATTTACCGGTAATAAAACAATGGCGACCACAGGTAGCTGACGGAGAAACGAAGTAGTCACTGTGGCAGAGTGGCGTAGCGCACCAGACTTGCACGCCCGGTGACCTGGGTTCGATCCCCGGCTGTGTGGAAATTTTTACGCGTTGGACTTGGATGCACAAATCCTTCGTGAAAGAATATGAGTAGCTATGTGTATGGATAGCGACCACTGACCGACCTCAGTAGCTTGATCGATAAGGCGGCGGACTTGTAATCTGGAGGTTGGTGGTTCAAGTCCCCGGCAATTTCGAGTAGTTGTGAGATCACGAAAGTGATCAACACAAATATGAAAACTTTGAATAGCGACCTCTGGTGTCTTTACCACAGTAAAAATCGAATAAATTACAATTTAGAAAAGTGATTAATGTTCTTAGTAATGCTGAGCTAGCCACAAATATTATGAAGAGGCTCTTGCTTCACCACAAATAATTCATACTATTTGATTGTTCTACCAAAAAATACGATGAGCTTTGTAAACTGTTGTAAAAATAAATAAATAAATAAAAATAAAATGCGTGCCCAATATTGAGCAATGCTAAATGTTAAAATGGAAAGGGTGGATCATAGCTTTTGAAAGTGTTGCATTAGTGATTAATTGAATAACACATTAATATTTTAACACTCCCCCATACTGTGTTTACACAATTTGAGAAATAGTACATACATTTTTTATTATATGGTTGTATAGATATAATGTGTGTCCAATTGTCCATGGTATGCCCCATTGCCCCACACTCTTAAAAAAATTCCATACATTATTAATTTCCAGTCTCAATTAATTTTGTTTCGTGCTCAGTAACTAATTTACAGGATCAACCCGTCATATTCTTCAGGCCATCAATCCTGAGAGGATGAAAAGCTTTACGCTAGGTTTTTTTTAATAAAATAGTATTACACATGCACTGGTAGTCAAGTGGTTAACGCGCTAGTCTGGTCATCCCAAGTAGCTTAGGGATCCGTTGGTTCGAATCTCACCCAGTGCATGAATTTTTCATCATTTATTTGAATTTGTGACCACATAATAATATGACTCTGAGGGTTAGGTGGTATGAAATCCTTTGAGCATTAACCTCGCCATTAACCACCAGGCGAGGTTGTCCTAAAAGAGAGTGGTGTTATTATTGTTATTTTTAACATTTACTTCTAAAGAAGGTAAAGCAATTGCTCTCTAAACTTTATGAATACCTAAAACTCTAAACTTTATTGCCATAGGCAATAACCCCACCCTTTAGTCAGGATATATGTTTCTACTCTTTTTCATTTTCATTGTATATATTGTTCCCATTTTTTTCATTGTTAAAATAATTATTTGTATTGTACATACCTATGTCTACTGCAGCAATTCCTTCGAATTTCACAGGAAAAGTCTTTTGCTTCTTCTTATGTTGCGTAACATTTACCAGTCTGTCCCGGTAGCTCAGTGGTAAAGGCGGCACTCTGCGAATCCAGAGATTCCAGAGGTCGTGGGTTCGAAACCCGGCCGGGACATGAGATGTTATCCTCTCATTTGGGATTTTTACCACATAATAATATGTCTTGGTCTTACTGCTCCAATAATGGGACTTTAATAGTCTTAATCGGACAATATAAACAATAATAATAATAATATCGCCTTATTTAACTGCCTGATTAAGACTATTAAAGTCCCATCACTCCAGCAGTAAGTCCAAGACATATTATTATGTGGTAAAAATCCCAAATAGGAGGATAACTTGTCATGTCCCGACTGGGTTTGAGGGACAGACGATATTATTATTATTATTGCTTCTTCTTATGAATATGGCCCAAAGTCTCATGCACCAATGCCATGCAACATGCCACTGACTTTCTGTCTCTGTTCTGTCCTCTGTTCCAGGAAACCCTGCGTCCTGTCCTGAACAATGCTCCTCCCCTGTCCCTTTCAAGACTCGCGTGTAGTCTTCTCTCGCGGCGGATCCGGTGCGCCCACCATTTGTTATGAAGTCCAAAGTCCCGGCTCTCCTGAAACCACCCGTAAGTCCTTAACACTATTACTTCCGGGAAATTTCTAATAGTAATAATAATATCGCTTTATCCGGGCGGGACTTCCGACCTCCAGGTTACATGTCCGCCGCCTTATCGATCAAGCTACTGTGAGGTCGGTAGTTTCAACCAATCACAGCGCACTATAGCCCGACGCGCGACGTGAGGGTCCGTCTGGCTTATTTTGTATGTTTAATATTAATTCTAATTAATTTCTAGAATTAAAAAAAATATATATATATAAAACGAAAATTACGAGTTATCATTAGAACAAATGTGATACGTGATATTATAGCATGTGGTATTATAACATGATGTAAAAACAATGATGATAGCAAAATACATATCCCAACAAATTGAAACGGGTAGAAGGATAAGCCGAGAGATATATTATTAATCCCCCTCCCCAGGCTTGGTATTATAGAAATGCTTGAACACTGGAGCTGAAAAAAGGTCGACAGTGATTTACAGTGGAATTAACTGTCCTTTGAAAGCGTATTAGAGGCGACTAGGCGAGCTCAGTAAGTAAACTGCTCGTGCAAAGGGAGGTCTCAAAGGTAGGTAGGATCGAAGGGCATTATACAGGGTCCGCCATTGATTATTAGGTATACAGGGTCCGCCATTGATTATAAGGTATACAGGGTGCGCCATTGATTATATTAGGTATACAGGGTCAGTCATTGATTATTCGGTATACCCTCTTCCTACCCAACCACTATTTTTTTTTTTTTGTAGTGTTATCATCCCAAAGTACATTTAAATGCACACTGAGAATGTAATGGTATCTTCCCGAGTCAAGTTTTTACTTTCCTTATCCTATAATAAGGAAAGTATTGTATTCGTCGAAAATTTGACCTACCCAGCTTTTCACATTTCTGGACGAATCATAGCCTCAGGATACCAAAAAAGTGGTTTTCAGCCATTGGTCCGTGCGTCTGTCTGTGTGTGTGTCTGTGTGTCTGTGAACAGGATATCTCAAGAACGGTAAGAGCTAGAGACTTGAAATTTGGTATGGTAATTAATTTTATACACCAGACGAACCATGAAACTTTTGGTTGAAATCGGCCGCATTCTGCGGCCGCAGGGCCGCAAATATTGGCCGCAAGCACCGCTTCTTTGAATTGGTTAAAGATACAAAAAAAGTTAGAGAACAACATTTTCTCAGATTAAAAAAATAATAAGGGTTCACTCTGATCATTTTTTTGATATCTTTAACTTTTTGGAAACCGGACCCAATTTACCGGTATTGTAGGGGGACCCGATTGGACTAACTTTTTTATTATTCATCCTAGATGGGGGTTGTGACATATCAAATTAAATGATTTTGAAGTGCTGATCACGAATTTGGCATTGATTTTTAGTTATCTGTTACCGTTCAGTCACCCGTGGCGGAATTCGACTCCTTTTTGGGAGATAAGGAAAGTCGTGTGATGTTTACACCAGATTTTTTTTTGTAGTGATAACGCCCCATGTGCATCTAAATGCACAATTAATGTTTACGAGTTTTGATAGTCAATGTGAACGAATCCTACACAGAGAAGTTTTTAATCAACACAGAATACTGTTTTGGTTACATTGGCGCACTACAAAGTAAAAATTTTGCTTGGGAGAATAGCATTACAAAAAAAATCTGGTGTAAACATCACACGACTTTCCTTATCATATTAGGAATGGGAACAGGACCAAAAGCCACTGGTGAGTCAAAGGTAACAGTGAGCTAAAAATCAAAGCCAAATTCGTAATGAGCACCTCAAAATCATTGGATTTGATATGTCACAATCCCCATCTAGGATGAATAATAAAAAAGTTAGTCTGAGCGGGTCCCCCCCAAAATACCGGTAAATTGGGGCCGAGGTCCAAAAAGTTCAAGATATCAAAAAAATGATTAGTAGAGACCCCTATTATTTTTTTAATTTAAGAAAATGTTGTTCTGTAACTTTTTTGTATCTTTAACCAATTCATAGAAGCGGCGCTTGCGGCCAATATTTGCGGCCCTGCGGCCGCATTTTGCGGCCGATTTCAACCAAAAGTTTCGTGGTTCGTCTGGTGTATAAAATTGATTTGCAAACCAAATTTCAAGTCTCTAGCTCTTACCGTTCTTGAGATATCCTGTTCACAGACAGACAGACAGACGCACGGACCAATGGCTGAAAACAACTTTTTTGGTATCCTGAGGCTATGATTCGTCCAGAAATGTGAAAAACTGGGTAGGTCAAATTTTCGACGAATACAATACTTTCCTTATTATAGGATAAGGAAAGTAAAAATGTACATTTCAATGTACATTGGGTAGGAAGAGGTTGAAGGGCCCGCCATTGATTATTAGATTTATTAGGTATACAGGGTCCGCCATTGATTATTAGGTATACAGGGTCCGCCATTGATTATGAGGTATACAGGGTCCGCCATTGATTATATTAGGTATACAGGGTCCGCCATTGATTATATTAGGTATACAGGGTCCGCCATTGATTATGAGGTATACAGGGTCCACCATTGATTATAAGGTATACAGGGTCCGCCATTGATTATGAGGTATACAGGGTCCGCCATTGATTATATTAGGTATACAGGGTCCGCCATTGATTATATTAGGTATACAGGGTCCGCCATTGATTATATTAGGTATACAGGGTCCGCCATTGATTATTAGGTATTCAGGGTCCGCCATTGATTATTAGGTATACAGGGTGCGCCATTGATTATTAGGTATACAGGGTCCGCCATTGATTATTAGGTATACAGGGTCCGCCATTGATTATTAGGTATACAGGGTCCGCCATTGATTATATTAGGTATACAGGGTCCGCCATTGATTATATTAGGTATACAGGGTCCGCCATTGATTATTAGGTATACAGGGTCCGCCATTGATTATAAGGTATACAGGGTGCGCCATTGATTATATTAGGTATACAGGGTCAGTCATTGATTATTCGGTATACCCTCTTCCTACCCAACCACTTTTTTTTTATTGTAGTGTTATCATCCCAAAGTACATTTAAATGCACACTGAGAATGTAATGGTATCTTCCCGAGTCAAGTTTTTTTTTGTAGTGATAACGCCCCATGTGCATCTAAATGCACAATTAATGTTTACGAGTTTTGATAGTCAATGTGAACGAATCCTACACAGAGAAGTTTTTAATCAACAGAGAATACTGTTTTGGTTACATTGGCGCACTACCAAGTAAAAATTTTGCTTGGGAGGATAGCATTACAAAAAAAATGTACATTTCAATGTACATTGGGTAGGAAGAGGTTGAAGGGCCCGCCATTGATTATTAGGTATACAGGGTACGCTATATTATTATTATTATTATTATGTTGTGGTTTCCAAAACGTGGAATTTTGAGAATTACAATAAACGCCATTTTTTTTTATCATTCCATTGATGTAAATCTCAAATATATACATAGTTAGCTTTCTTTTGATATTTAAGTGTTAATTTATTGATTAAAAAAAAATAAAAAAATATTTGTTTTATTTCACTGTACTCATGTATATTGTTGGGCCATGCCCGTTAATTTAAAAAAAAAATATGAAGCTTCAGTTTTCATAATAAGGGCATACTTCAAAATGGTTCATAATCCATGGGCGAACCCTGTACCTCGGAATATTAATAATGAAGCCTAGAAGTTCAGGTGTGTCTACCCTACTATAGGGTGCCATAAATTATGTTGGAAAATATTTTCAGGTCGAACTTTTCTCTACGTATCGTAAGAGAAGGTATTCATGAGGTTTTAATATTTATTTTCATCCTCATTTCTCCTTGTATGCAGTGACCACATAATAGGGCTCGAGAGAGTTAGGTGGTAGAAAATGCTTTGAGCTTTAAACTCGCCTGGTGGTTACCTAGCTCAGTTAAGTTCCACTAAAGAAGTAAAGTAAAGATTATAATTTTAATGTTAGATGTCACCGTGGTCGAGTGGAGTAGTGCAGTAGGCTTGCACGCACGGTGACCTGGGTTCGAATCCTAGCGGGGTAGGATATTTTCTGCTCTGTACTAGGATGTCCGGTGTCCACTTATATCTCGTGAGGACAATGAGGATTTACTTGTAGGCATTACCAGAGTATAATGTAAAATAATTTTGGAAAAGTAAAGGAGGCTCTTAGTAATGCTGTGTGAATGACCCATAAAAAATGTGAAGAGGCCTTGTGCTTCACCTAAGATAAATTATAGATACTGTAACTTTTTTTTCAACTTTCATTCTTAAAATTATACCTAAAGGGAAGTTATTATTTTTGTGTTATTCACTTTCGTGATATTACAACTACGCAAACCTGCTTTACTAAATCTACGCTGAAACCAGGACTTGAACCAGCGACCTCCAGGTTACAAGCCCGCCGCCTTATCCATCAAGCTACTGAGGTCGGTTATTAATATTGTGTATGACCAACCTCAGGAGCTTGATCGATAAGGCGGCGGACTTGTAACCTGGAGGTCGCTGGTTCAAGTCCCGGTTTCAGCATAGTTTTAGTAAAGCGAGTTTGAGTAGTTGTGATATCACGAAAGTGATTAACATGATAACTTTTTTACTTCCGAGAAATTTCTAATATTAGAAATCGGAAGTATTGTGTTCTTTTTAATTATTATTGTGTAAGTATGTTTTTCGTATTGATCTAGGAATTTCTAAGTTGAACTTTTTTATATTATTATTGTGTAGGTATGTTTTTCGTATGGATCTAGGAATTGATCTATGTTTCTAGGAATTGCTAAGTTGAAGTTGGAACTGGATGAGGATGGCCCAGTATGTTGTGATGGCGCCGAGTATCTGTGGAAAGCCAAATAGACATATATATATTAATTAGACATAACCGACCTCAGCAGCTTGATCGATAAGGCGGCGGACTTGTAACCTGGAGGTCGGTGGTTCAAGTCCCGGTTACAGCGTAAATTTAGTCAAGTTGTGTAGTTGTGACATCACGAAAGTGATTAACACAAATACGATAACTTTTATAAACTTATATAATAATTAGACATAGATTTAGTGATGGACTGGTGGGGGGGGGGGGTCTTGCATAAATGACTTTCTCAATAATGTACATAAAATCGTCTCGAAGGACACTGACCTCGATGTTAAACAAACGTTTCAGTAAGAAAGAAAGAGAGAAAGAAAAATATCTCTAGGTAATAGGCGCGGCCGGTGGAAAAGAAAATATTTTGGGGGTGCTGCCACATAAAACGGACTAGAATGGAATTTATAGAACCGCTCTTTCAGTGCCTAAAAAGTTTGAGTTTGTTTACTATCATCATCATCATAGGGTGGCGTCATCGTGAACGATGGTAGCCAGATAGTGGAGGAATGGCTCATCACTTCTACCACTGTCTTTACAAGGAGGCTAATAATTGACAAGGGCCCCCAGAACCAAGCCATGTCAATTATAAAAAATATGCAGTAATTATTCTAGAAATGTGTGATAATTTTTTATTGTGTACGAGCTAGGACTTTAGAAAATCCTCTCTTTTTATCTTTTGTCTGGGGGTGCTAGAGTTCGGCAGCTCCTTATAGCACCGGCCGTGCCTGATAAGTACTCTAAAGTATTCTGTACATTACGAAGAAAATAATATAGGGATTATAGGGTATTGTAATCGGTAGTCGAGTGGTTAAGGCGCTAGTCTGGTGATCCAGGTAGATTAGGGATGCGTTGGTTCGAATCCCACCCAATGCATGATTTTTTCCTCATTAATTTGAGTTTGTGACCACATAATAATAAGACTCTGAGGGTTAGGTGGTAGAATTTTTTATCATGAACAGCACATCACGCTGGGTCAGGTTAATGTGGGTAGCAGGTTTATGAGTTTCCTGGAGGGTAACACCCCCGTCGTGATATGACCATGCAGAGGAAAGCGACTTTAAACCCAATTAAAAGAAAAAAACAGCACTCGCGGCTTACACCGTTTCAGAGTCGAGTTTTTTCTGCTCTGCTCTGTGAATGTTTGTAGTCCACTCATACCTCATGAGGAAAAAGGAGAATCTCCCTGTGTGTTTCTTGATGAAGTTTCTTCAGTAAATGTTGTGAGTAGGAGTCTCGTCATGCTGTGCTATCCACTAAAGTTGTGATATAATAACACCTACAAAATATTTTATCGCCAGATTATACATAAGTATGTTTGGGTTGCAGGAACTTCTATTTAGAAATTACGAGGAATAACTAGAAATTCCTGAAAATTTTAAAATTCAAATCAGGAACATATCTCAAGTTAAAAGTTATCATATTTGTGTTAATCACTTTCGTGATATATCACACTTAGTCAAGCTCGCTTTACTAAATCTACGCTGAAACCGGGACTTGAACCACCGACCTCCAGGTTACAAGTCCGCCCGCCTTATCGATCAAGCTACTGAGGTCGGTCACATCTAGAAGTCCCTGAAATCCTGAAGTTCCTACGACATATATACGTCTACAATCTACATACTATACTGTCGGAGTTAACTCACAGTTCACCCTTCTTTTTAATAAACAGTTAAGTTTCTTGAAACTTTCCGTGGTGATTTATTATCTTATCGGAGTTTTCCCGACTTGTCATTTTCCTAACTGACAAATACGAGGAAAAGGTGTTCAAGGGAAAAGTCGATCTTTTACAAGTTAACCCATTGCGTACCAAGCCCTTTTAACCAGATAACCCCAGGAAACCGGGCTCAATTCAATCGATTTCAACTGTCTATCACATATTATGATACACAGGTCTCCTGTGATATTTATTAATTTTTATTTACATAGGAGTCCATGTCTATCACATGTGATACCCAATTAAGGATAATATTAATAATACTCTTTAGTGGAGGTTAATGCTCAAAGCATTTTCTACCAACTAACCCTCAGAGTCTTATTATTATGTGGTCACAAACTCAAATTAATGAAGAAAAATTCATGCACTGGGTGGGATTCGAACCAACGGATCCCTACCTGGATTACCAGACTAGCGCGTTAACCACTTGACTAATAGTGCAAGGTTTTGACTATCCCAATTCGAACCAACGGATCCCTACGCTACCTGGATTACCAGACTAGCGCTCTAACCACTTAACTACCCGTGCACAAGGTCTATCACATATGATAACCAGCCTCTAAGATAAGAATAACCCCGTCTATCATATCTTATAACCAAATACCCAGAAGACATAAGGTGTCTATCATATAAATGATACCCATGGTACGCAATGTGTTAAATACTTAGAATAGGAATAGGTGTCTAAGAGAAAAGTCAAATTTCTTTATCTCAAATTTTTCCCCCCCGCCCCGCTTTGTCATTTTCCCAAGTGACAAGCAAGAGGAAAAGGAGAAAAGTCAATCTTTTACATGTTAAGCACTTACAGCGAATACGAGAGAGTGATTGATGGGGAATAATCTGCAGGCGGAAAACTCGACCCGCTTCACGTGAATGACTTTCGTGAACAGTTGTACCTGAAATGAATACATTATCACCTTACACAGAGTCTGTCCCGGTAGCTCAGAGGTAAAGGCGGCGGGGTCTGGTAATCCAGAGGTCGCGGGTTCGAAACCCAGCCGCCGGGACATGGCATGTTATCCTCCCATTTGGGATTTTTACCACTTTTTTTTGGCATTGGTAGGCAAGGCCATTCCATACAGCCAGGCCATTCCATTTTACCACTTAATAATACGTCTTGAGCTTAAAGTTCTTTTTTTTATATACAGTATATCCTATATTTATGTATTGTACTGACGATTGACTATGTCCACTTGTGGACCATAAGGTCTATAAACACTAATAAAATAAATAAATAAATACTGCTGGAATAATGAGTCAATCGGGCCGAATAAATAAGGCGATATTATTATTATTATTTACCTACTTGAAAAAGAAGAAAAAAAAAAATGTTTATACTTTCTTGGCCAATGTGATGCCCGCAAGATGGTTTTTCATCCAATCTTTGGTACTTTTGAGCATTTTTGAGATTTTTTTACGGCTGAGGGGGCTGCACCGTGGTACGAAATTTTAAAAGGGCCCCAAAATTGAGCTGGTTTATATTTTGAATTGAATCCCATCGAGTGGAGTATTGAATGAAAAGTTTCGATGTCCGTCCGCATGCTTGATATGTCATTTAAAATTTGATAATATAATTTGTGTGAGGTTTACATCAGTTCAGAGAACTACCAGAATATTTAATTTCACCATATTATTATTATTCAACACTTTATTAGATATAAATGGACAATGGACACTATCATGTACATTTGTACAATACAAATAATATAATTATTTTAACAATGAAAAAAAATGGAAACAATATATACAATAAAAATGAAAAAAAAAAAAAAAAAAAAAAATAGAAAAATATATATATAGAAAAATATTATGTCCTAAATGAAGGGTGGGGTTATTGCCTATGGCAATCTCTTCCACCCAAACTTTACTAACCTGCTCTCTGAATTCCCGGCGCTCCATCATCAACTTGTTGGCCAAAAGAGGTGTCAGGTTCCCCTGTAAAAAATAACAATAATATCGCCCTATTTATACTGCTCGATTAAGACTACTAAAGTCCCATTATTCCAGCACTAATCCCAAGACATAATATTATGTGGTAAAAATCCCAAATGGGAGGATAACTTATCATGTCCCGTTGGGTTTCGAACCCACGACCTCTGGAATCCCTGGATTCCCAGAGTGCCGCCTTTACCACTGAGCTACCAGGACAGACTGTAAAAAATAGAAAACCAATTACAAATTTAGGTCTTTTATCTCTGTCCTGTATCCTGTCCTGTTTCAGCTGAAACTCGCCAGCTGTCCCTTCAAGCTAATTTGAAACTCAGCTTATACATTTAAATGGGGCCCAATCCATTTAGAAGTGAAACAAGCATGATATAATTAAATTTATTTCGTTTGAAAATGTTTTCTATTCCATTTGAAATTTCAAAAAACGAATTTTCCAGTACAACCTCTCCCTCATGATGGTTGCTAAGTTCCAGATTTTCCGGAGGAATACCTTTTTTAATTATATTATAGACTGGTGGGAGTTCCACACAAGAGAAGCACCAATTATCACACCGACCTCTCTTTAGATATTTGAGTAGTCACCGTGGCAGAGTGAGTTAGCGCGCTAGGCATTGCACGAACGGTGACCTGGGTGCGATCCCCAGCGGGGCATCAGGATTTTGTCTGCTCTGTACTTGGGTGTTCGGGGTTCACTCATACCTCGTGAGGAAAAATGAGTATAGCTGTTTTAAGTTCCCGGTAGCTAGTCTGTTCTGGTTGTGGTCCGTGCTCAAAACCCAGCCTGAACATGACAAGATAATAAATACCCTTAAATTTTGGGATTTTGTTCACTTAAATATACGTCTTAGAAGCATGGAACCTGGCTTACGGCTGGAAACATGGAACTCATTAGTCCTAATCGGTCAGTATAAATAAGACGATTTTTTTTTTTTTATTACATATTTAAAAATTAGTGTTTCACATCTTTTTTTATTCCGTAGCCATGAAACAGGAGCTACTGTAAACGCTTGTGGTCTGTCTTGTATATAAATTGCCCACCCCGTAGTATGCCATCCCTCTGCTGGGCGAGAAGTGACACAATACTTCCCATTTAGGTGCTGGGTCAACACGAGCGCACCAGAAATCATCCCTTACAAACAACCGTGCACTGGTAGTCAAGGGGATCCATTGGTTCGAATCCCACCCAGTGCATGAATTCATCCTCATTAATTTGAGTTTTTTTTTTTTTTTTGTGAGGATAGGAAAATCTTCTAAAGACACCCAGCCACCTCACTCCCTGGGGTGTGGGATTTTTACCCACTAAAAACGTATCCTCCGAAGACGTTGGAGATCCCGGAACCGTGTGATACATTACTTCGGGATCTCTACGCTTTGGGCTCTCAGCTATTTTGGGCCCTAAACCTATCTCCATCCTTCATTTTCACTCTTACTATTTCTCTGACCATTTTCTCTACGCAATTCCATTTTTCTTTACTCTCAAGCATCTCCGAAATTATGTTTCCTTTTTCTACTCTTTTCTCTAAATAATTCTCACACTCTATCCTGACTTGGCCAAACCTAGGGCAAACAAAAATTGAGTGCTCAGGGCTGTCCTCTTGCTCACAATAATCACACTTATTCACTCTACACTTTCTCATTCTTAGCAGGTAGTTCTTGAAAACCCCGTGACCGCTTAGAAATTGGCACAACTCATACGTCACATTTCCATGCTTCCTATTCGCCCACCTTTTGATATCTGGTATAAGTTCCTTTGTCCATTGTCCTTTGTTTCTCTCCTGTTCCCAGTTTTCTTGCCACTTTTGAAACAATTCCTCTTCTATCTCCAAAACCCTACTTCTCCTCACTTCTCTGTCGCTCGTTTCTTTGTACAAGTGGAAAGTTTGAACTTTTTGGTCAACCATTAGCTCGATTGGTAAAGTTCCACTTAGCACCTGGAGCGCCCGTGTGGATACGGTCCTGTAGGATCTACACATCCTTATCATGACTTTTCTCTGTACTCTTTCCATCAGATTAATGTACTTATTCCACCTAAGCACCGATCCCCACACAGGCGCACCATAGAGCAAAGCTGAATAGACAACCGAAGCTAAGATCTTCCTCTTATCGTTTTCAGGTCCACTGATGTTGGGCATCAGTCGACTAAGGCTTAAGATAACTTTCTCTGCTTTCTCACTTGCTTTCTTGATTTGCACTACCATTCTCACATTTCTATCAAATAAAACCCCCAAATATTTCGCTGACTCTTTAGATTTCACTTCCACTCCCTCTACTCTGGTCTCTATCTCTTTACAATTTCTCTTACTCCTTAACAATACTACCTCTGTTTTCTCTGGTGCTATTCTCAGTCTCTGTTCTCTCATCCACTCTGAAATTTTCCCCAGTGCCAATCCTATTTCTCTCTCAAGACTCTCTTTACATTTTTCTCTCACTATCACCACTAGGTCATCTGCATAGGCCACCGTCCTTGAGGAGGGTGATAATTCCAGCCTGAGGACGGGGTCATAGTAGATGTTCCACAGTAGGGGGCCCAGGATGGATCCTTGGGGTATTCCGCTTGTCAGGTCCAGGACCTCACCATCTTCAATTTCCAACTCTCTTTCCTCTAAATAATTACAGATCACTCTCACAAGATACCTAGACACTCCTCTCTTTTCAATCTCTCTCACTATTCCCTCCCAGGGCATTGATCCGAACGCGTTTTTGGCATCAAGTAGTACCATCGCGCACAACTCTCCTTTCCTTTTTGCTTCCTCTGCTACATTTAATACACTAAGCATTGCGTCCACAGTTGACCTCCCCTCTCTAAAGCCATATTGATTTTCGCTCAGATCTCCTTTCATCTTAATTTCCTCATTCAATCTCTCTCTTATCAATCTCTCATAAACTTTCCCCATTGTGTCCAGAAGACAAATAGGCCTGTAGGTCATTTTTCCCTCTTTTATTCCCTTTTCTATTAGCGCGAGCTTTCCTTTTTTCCAGATTTTTGGGAATTTTCCCTCCACCAAAAGTTTGTTAAAAATATTTACACAGTATTCCGGAGCAGCCTCAAAAAATACTTTTACAATCTCTCCCCCAATGCCATCAGGTCCGGGTGCTTTTTTGTTCCGAGTGTTTAGGAAAGCCTCGCCTACCTCTTCCATCGTAAACTTAGGTATATTCATCTCACTCACTTCCTCTACTCTCCATGTCACTTTCTCATGTCTCGGGAACAACTCTTCTGCTATTTCTCTCTTCTGTCTTACATTTAATTTCACTGTTGGTCCCACTTTAAACTTATTACATACTATTTTATAACCGTTCCCCCATACATTTTTGTTTAGCTCATTACACAACTTCTTCCATGATTCTCTCTTCGACTTGTTAATTTCCTCTCTTAGTTCCTCTTTTAGCCTATAGTACTCTTGTCTCACAACTCTTTTCTCAGCCTCCATTACATCATTCCTCTTATTTGTTCTCACTAGTCTTCTCCTTTGCCTATGACACATTTTCCTTTTTCTCGCAATTTCTTTATTCCACCAGTACATACCTTTTCTATTGGTCCCATTTCCATTTCTATTTTTTCTCCCAAAAATGGTCTCACACGCTTCTTGTAGTTTTTCTATGCACTCTACCGGCTCACAGTCACTTCCTTCAAATTCCCTTTCTAGTAGCATTTTCAATATATCTCTCTTTCCTTCTTCATACATCCACTTCACACTGTTCTCCCTATTAGCGATTTCTTCATCTCTATTTTCAACGATATCACCCATCTCAAAGAAGATAGTTTGGTGATCACTCAAATTCTCTTCTTCTGACACTCTCCACCTCTTTATTTTTCTTAGAATACCCCTAGAGCAAACTGTGATATCTAATATTGAATTTGAATTTCCCCTAATAAAAGTTGGTGTTTCCCCTACATTTAAAACCTCCAGGCCCATTTCCCCTAACCACTCGGACAAAAGAGTTCCTCTGTCGTCCTCTATTCTAGATCCCCAGGCGAATGACTTCGCGTTAAAGTCCCCACCTATAACAAAATCTTTATACTTGGATCTCCTAACCTCCTTGCCCAAGTCGTCCAGAATTTTCACAACAGTTGCTCTCGACACATTTGGTGAAATATAGACGCTAAAAATCTTTACATTATAATTTACACCAATCCATGTAAACCCTTCTCCCAGGGGTTCACGCTTGTGAAGTGTGGGTTAGCGACCACGGGGCCCGAGCTGAGTTTTGGCATTATTTTCCACTTACTTATGCCAGACTCCTTCTCTTTATATCTTTCCTGTCTGGCCTTCCTTGGTCAACTCTTGTTCTTTTCAGCTCATGTGAAGATTAACAACCTCCACATGATGCTTTCAATTTCACCTTCTCACATTCCCAAGCCGGATTGAAATACCGTGGGAATTAATTTCAACCCTCCTAATAACCCTTTCTTGTATTCTGTTTTCTTGTACCCATTTGTGTTTGTATTTGTCTTGTATATTTGTGTATTTAGCTATCATGGAAAGTACAGTTACGCCCAGCCTCGGACGCCCTCAGTACCCTGCACACGAGGGCGATACAATGCCAGGGGACCCAAGCAGTACTTGCAACAGAAGGGGTGCTGCTGGTCATGCTACTTCTGCCCAACTCATTAAAATTTGCTGTATGAATGTAAAAACGTTGTTATCCGAAGATAGATTAGAAGAACTGGAACAAGCTCTAGACCAGATCAAATGGGACATAATTGGACTGTCGGAAATTAGAAGATTAGGAGAAAAAACTTTGGAAACAAAAAATGGTAACATATTCTACCACATAGGACAGACTAAAGGATTGTATGGAGTTGGATTTCTTGTCAATAAAACTCTGAAGAACAATATTGTAAGCTTTGAAGGCATTTCAGAAAGAGTTGCCGCTCTCAAATTAGAAATTTTAAATAAGAAAGTGACTATTGTTCAAGTTTATGCTCCAACTGATCGTGCAACTGACATTGAAATTGAAGATCTCTACGATAAAATTGAAGAAACATTAGAAACACATACATCAGATCTTAACTATGTTATAGGAGATTTTAACAGCAGAGTAGGAAATCGAGAAGATGGAGAAGAAGAAGTATTGGGAAAATATGGATACGGCCAACGAAATGAAAGGGGAGACAGATTAATTCAATTCGCATTTGGACAACAATTGAAAATTATCAACAGCTTCTTTAAGAAAAGACCTAATCGCAAATGGACATTTCGATTTCCTAATGGCATTTTAAAAACTGAAATAGATTACATGCTGACAAAACAACTTTCATCAGTCAAAAATTTTGAAGTAATAAACCAGTTTAAATTTGATAGTGACCATAGGCTCCTGAGAATGTCTGTATATATAACTGGAATAAAAGACAGAAAAAAATGGTTCAATAAAAATAACATGATCAAATTAGATAACATAGATAAAGTAGCATTCAAAAGCAAAATCAAAAACTTATCTCAGCTGGTAGAACAAGGTCAAACTTTAAATTACAAACCTTTCATGACAAAACTTAAAGAAGCTACAAAAGAATGTTCAATAAAAAGTGCTAAGACCAACAAATTAAGTGCTGAAACAAGAACATTAATAGATCTTAGAGAAGAGAAAAAGAAAGAAAGAGATTTGAATGATAGAAACAGAATTGAATATGCAGAACTAAACAAGACTACGAAAAGACAAATAAGAAATGACCTGAGGAAGTATAAATATGAATTTGCTAAATCGGTAATGGAATCATCTAAATCACTAAAGAAAGTTAGAAAAAACCTCTCCCAAGGAAAAGAATGGATACAGAAGTTAATAAACAATAATGGAATGACAACTGGAAACAGACCAAAAGTTATCAATTCGCTACAGAATTTTACAAAAACTTGTATAAAGAGCATGGCCAAAATATAAATGAAAATAATACTCAAATTTTTGAAAATACATGTGAAGAAATACCACCAATTCTAGAGTCAGAAGTCTATGCCACACTGAAAGATTTAAAAAATGGAAAATGTCCAGGAGAAGATGGCATTACAAATGACCTACTGAAATTAGTATCAGAAGACTTAACATCACCATTGACAAAAATATTTAATGAAATCATCATAAATCAGACTTTACCAGAAGAATGGACTATGTGTGAAATTGTTTTATTACATAAAAAAGGCCCAAAAGAGAATATTGGAAACTATCGCCCCATTAGCTTAATGTCAAGTTTATATAAAATATTCACAAAAATTATACTAAGACGAATCACTAAAATCTTGGATGAGAATCAACCACCTGAACAAGCAGGTTTTAGGGCTGGTTATTCAACAATGGACCACTTGTTTGTTGTTACTCAAATTATAGAAAAATACAAAGAATATAATAAAACTTTATACCTTGCATTTGTGGATTATAACAAAGCCTTTGACATGGTTCAACATAGTAGCCTTTTGAATGCTCTATTTAATCAAGGAATTCCAGAACCTTACATATGTGTCCTCCAAAAAATCTACAGTAATTGTTCCGCAAAAATCAGACTTGAAAATGTTGGAAGGCCTTTTAAAATTGAAAAAGGAGTCAGGCAAGGAGACCCTATCTCTCCAAAACTTTTTACTGCACTACTAGAACAAGTATTTAGAAATATGAATTGGGAAGAAGACATCGGAATTAACATTAACGGGAAATATTTGTCAAATTTAAGATTTGCCGATGACATCATTCTGTTTGCAGAAAATAAAGAAGAACTTCAACAAATGTTAAACGACCTAAATACTAACAGCAAACAAGTAGGCCTCAGCATTAATGAAACTAAGACCAAAATAATGTGCAACAACGAAAAACATGAAATTCAACTAAATAATAATACCATTGATTATGTTGAAGAATACTGCTACCTTGGTCAATTAGTATCTTTCTCAAACCGTCAAGATAAAGAAATTAAAAGAAGAATTGAGAATTCTTGGAAACAATATTGGTCACTTTCTTTCATTCTCAAAGGAGATTTCCCAATGAACATCAAAAGGGAAGTTATGAATATGTGTGTCCTGCCTGTTCTATCTTATGGTGCAGAAACATGGTCACTAACCAAAATTCAAGCTGAAAAATTAATGGTATGTCAAAGAAGAATGGAAAGAAGTATACTAGGTATAAAATTGAAAGATCGAGTTAAAAACAAAGACATAAGAAGTAAAACACAAATAAAAGACGTTGGCAAAGAATTGGTAAAGAAAAAATGGAGTTGGGCAGGTCATGTAGCCAGGACATCACCAGAGAAATGGACCAAACTTGTTCAAGAATGGTACCCCAGAGATGGAAGAAGAAATCGAGGGCGTCCAGCAACCAGATGGCAAGACTCAATAAGGAAGACAGAAGGAACACTATGGACACATGCTGCACAGGATAGAATACAATGGAAGAAACTAGGAGAGGCCTTTGCTCCGGATGGGGATTGATCAGGCTAATAATGAATGAATGAATGAATGTATACCCTAGCCCGCTACCGCTCTCACTTCCACTTATGCTCCTCCCCCTCACTCCAATCACTGCATCACAGTTACTGTCCTTGTACCACCCTCTCTCATTACTCACTTTCCCTTTATTTGGCTCGCTTACTAGTAAAATATCAATTTTCTCTTCCTCACATGTTTTTTCCATGAGATCATGTGCCCTTGGTGACCTATTTAAATTAACCTGCAAAAACTTAATCATCAATTAGTTTCCATATTTTCTTCCCCATTCATTTCCTCTGTTTCTTTATCCTCTGTTATTTTTTCCTTTTCATCAGACAATTCCTTTTCTCTCTCCACCTCCGATCTGCTAATCTGTAACATCTTTTTAAACCGAGGACATGAGACTGAGTCATTTCTATGACCAGAGTGATTACACCCTGTACAAAAAGCTCTTCCAGTACATTCCTTAGCCGTATGACCTGGCTCTGCGCAATGCAGACACCTTCTCTCCTTTTTCTCTTCCCTACATATATCAGAGTGGTGCCCCATATGTAAGCAATTGTAGCACCGGACTATGTCAATCTTCGGCTTCACGCGGCACCTTGTCCACCCTATCTTTATGTCCCCTTCCTGAATCAGTGTCTCCGCTGCTTTAGCCGGCATAGTGACAGTCGCGATCTGGGTTCCCGCTCTCGCCAGGCGAAGAGATCTTACCACCGTATCGTGCTCCTTTGTGGTCCTCCTGATATATTCCTCAATCTCATTCCCTTTGATGGACGCGTCGATATCAAAAATGAGGACGGGTACATTATTTCCTGTTACTCTCGCCTCTACTCCTTGGATCTTAGCCGCAATCTCCCTCTGTAACACTTGAGCCTTGCCCACATTTGTCACAATCACCACATTGTCATCTTTATTTCTTCTCACTGCCTTAACTTCCACTCCAAAATCCTCCGGGTTCACAACTGCCCTGATATTTCTAAGAGTTTCCGCATAGGTACTCACATTTGTTTTTATAACCACCGCTTCAGTATTTCTTTCTCTTCTCTGTCTATCGACTGACATATCTCTTATATTTAAACTCTCTCTCCCAGGCACACATATATTAATTTCCTCTTTTTTCCCTTTAAAGATTACTTCCAGAGACTTTCTCACGACTTCTCTTGTTTCCATAGCACTCGTTGCAACCACCACCTTTGAACACTCCTTAGTAAGATTTTCATCTCTGAGTCGAGTTAAAACCTCCCTAATATCCTTCTCTTCTTGGATCTCCACTATATGTACCCTTTTTGTATTTACTCCTTTCCTTGTTTTCACTGTGCTCTCTATAAACTGAAGCTTATCTTCCTCTGACTCATCGCACATCACTTCCTCTATATCTGGGTACCTACTTTTTACCATATCAATCAACCTGGACTTTTCCTTCTTATCTTTAATAAAAATAACCAATTCTCCTTTTTCATTCAACGGGTTAGCCACTACCTCCTTTGTTTTGACGTAAACTGACTCGGGCCATGGTTTCCCTATAAATTCCAAGAACTCCTCCTTATTTAAATCCAGCGCCTCACTTAGTTGGTCCGTTATTATCTCCCTCTGTTCCTCCTCTTCTTTCATTTCTTTTGAACATTTTTCACAGAAATACTTCTTTCTAAACCCGTCCCTGGGCTCCTCCTCCTTCTTCCCTGCCTCCACTTGGTCGGTCGGCATTGCACTCAAATGCTTCAGAACAATACCCTGCAAAAGAGAAATACTCATGTTTTGCACTATCTCTGTCTCCTCTTTAATGTCCCTTCTCGTTTTACTCGACTGGTTTACTAATTTAGACAGGGAAGAAATAGCCCCTCTTACTTTTTGCACGGCCTCCACTATTTCAGTTCTCACCTCATCTACCATCAATTCATTTACTATTGGAGATCCCTCAGCTCTCCGTTTTTTTCGAGACAACTCGAAATCGTTATTTGGGGTACCTACGCCCCCAGTGCTACTCGCTAAACCAGGGGGACCCCCTCCTTGATTTTCATCACCCATTACCGCCTTAAGAAACAAAGGCTACGAAGAGAAAAAAAAAAAAATATATATATATATGTACACTTAAAAGAAATTCAATATGGACATATTATATGTGTCTCTTTTTAGTCTCACTCAAAAATACTAAGTATATTTATGCTTCTTTATCTACTCTTAGTCAGAAGAATATACACAAGATATAGTGAAAATAAATAAAAATTGGGCATAAGCCTCTTTTTTGGGCTTCTCTCAATAATGGAAAAATAAAATAAATTGCCTCTTTTACATATAAATAAAGAATAATAATTGTAACAAGATAAACCAAAAAACAGGTATGGGCATAGGCCTCTTTTTTGGGCTTTCACTAGAAAATTAAAATGACTTTAAATCCCTCTTTTTTTTTAGTACAACGTATGTTTTAAATATTATACGTATAAAAAAAAAAATTGAATTGAAACAAAGTAGTATTGGGCTTACGCCTCTTTTTTGGGGCTTCTCACTACAAAAGGAAAAAATATTTATTGGTTGCCTCTTTTTATGTACTTTGGGCTTGGGCCTCTTTTTTGGGCTTTAATTTATATCTAGATAGTATCAGAAATATTTCAGAAGCCTCCTCTCCCTCTGCAATCCTCCTGTAGGATGTCAGTTGGCACGAATAATCCCAAATGATATTTCAGCTCTCCAAAAATTTAGGAAGTAAATAGTAACGATACCAGAACAGTAATCCAATGAGATCCGCCGTCCAAGATACACAGGATCCGCCGCGGCAGTACAGCTGGGCAGACAGCAAGACCACTTGAATTTATCACTATATTAATTATTTTTATTTACAGCAGCAGACACCTTTTTGATTTACAATATATCTTCATAACTAGGCGTAATGAAAATTGCAAAAGTTTGGTTGGAACTTTGAGTTATTGTCCACATAATATTAAGACTCGGCGGGTTATTAGGTGGTAGAAAATACTTTAAGCATTAACCTCGCCTGGTGGTTATCTTCCACTAAAGACTCTTACTTATTACTTACTTACTTACTGCAGTGACATTGCCTCGTCGATTTTCTGCCTCCAAATATATCTGTTCTGCCATTCCCCTTCTTGTAATCCCATAATTTCCATGTCATCTTTGATGTTGTCTAATATTAAATACTCTAAAGGGTGTAAATATTATAATAACTGTAACCAAATTTAGAACACAATTTTTTTGTCGGCTCGGGGCATCGAACCCGGACTACTATCTCACCTCACTCTGCATGTTGCTGATCAGCCAGAACAGACAGAGCATGCCCAGGCTGATCACAAGGAGTTCTCTCACCTCACTCTGCATGTTGCTGATGAGCCAGAACAGACAGAGCATGCCCAGGCTGATCACAAGGAGTTCTCTCACCTCACTCTGCATGTTGCTGATCAGCCAGAACAGACAGAGCATGCCCAGGCTGATCACAAGGAGTTCTCTCACCTCACTCTGCATGTTGCTGATGAGCCAGAACAGACAGAGCATGCCCAGGCTGATCACAAGGAGTTCTCTCACCTCACTCTGCATGTTGCTGATGTTGCTGATCAGCCAGAACAGACAGAGCATGCCCAGGCTGATCACAAGGAGTTCTCTCACCTCACTCTGCATGTTGCTGATGAGCCAGAACAGACAGAGCATGCCCAGGCTGATCACAAGGAGTTCTCTCACCTCACTCTGCATGTTGCTGATCAGCCAGAACAGACAGAGCATGCCCAGGCTGATCACAAGGAGTTCTCTCACCTCACTCTGCATGTTGCTGATGTTGCTGATCAGCCAGAACAGACAGAGCATGCCCAGGCTGATCACAAGGAGTTCTCTCACCTCACTCTGCATGTTGCTGATGTTGCTGATGAGCCAGAACAGACAGAGCATGCCCAGGCTGATCACAAGGAGTTCTCTCACCTCACTCTGCATGTTGCTGATGTTGCTGATCAGCCAGAACAGACAGAGCATGCCCAGGCTGATCACAAGGAGTTCTCTCACCTCACTCTGCATGTTGCTGATGTTGCTGATGAGCCAGAACAGACAGAGCATGCCCAGGCTGATCACAAGGAGTTCTCTCACCTCACTCTGCGTGTTGCTGATCAGCCAGAACAGACAGAGCATGTCCAGGCTGATCACAAGGAGTTCTCTCACCTCACTCTGCATGTTGCTGATGAGCCAGAACAGACAGAGCATGCCCAGGCTGATCACAAGGAGTTCTCTCACCTCACTCTGCATGTTGCTGATCAGCCAGAACAGACAGAGCATGCCCAGGCTGATCACAAGGAGTTCTCTCACCTCACTCTGCATGTTGCTGATCAGCCAGAACAGACAGAGCATGCCCAGGCTGATCACAAGGAGTTCTCTCACCTCACTCTGCATGTTGCTGATCAGCCAGAACAGACAGAGCATGCCCAGGCTGATCACAAGGAGTTCTCTCACCTCACTCTGCATGTTGCTGATGTTGCTGATCAGCCAGAACAGACAGAGCATGCCCAGGCTGATCACAAGGAGTTCTCTCACCTCACTCTGCATGTTGCTGATGAGCCAGAACAGACAGAGCATGCCCAGGCTGATCACAAGGAGTTCTCTCACCTCACTCTGCATGTTGCTGATGTTGCTGATGAGCCAGAACAGACAGAGCATGCCCAGGCTGATCACAAGGAGTTCTCTCACCTCACTCTGCATGTTGCTGATGTTGCTGATCAGCCAGAACAGACAGAGCATGCCCAGGCTGATCACAAGGAGTTCTCTCACATCACTCTGCATGTTGCTGATGAGCCAGAACAGACAGAGCATGCCCAGGCTGATCACAAGGAGTTCTCTCACCTCACTCTGCATGTTGCTGATGTTGCTGATCAGCCAGAACAGACAGAGCATGCCCAGCAGGCTGATCACAAGGAGTTCTCTCACCTCACTCTGCATGTTGCTGATGTTGCTGATCAGCCAGAACAGACAGAGCATGCCCAGGCTGATCACAAGGAGTTCTCTCACCTCACTCTGCATGTTGCTGATGTTGCTGATCAGCCAGAACAGACAGAGCATGCCCAGGCTGATCACAAGGAGTTCTCTCACCTCACTCTGCATGTTGCTGATGTTGCTGATCAGCCAGAACAGACAGAGCATGCCCAGCAGGCTGATCACAAGGAGTTCTCTTACCTCACTCTGCATGTTGCTGATGTTGCTGATCAGCCAGAACAGACAGAGCATGCCCAGGCTGATCACAAGGAGTTCTCTCACCTCACTCTGCATGTTGCTGATCAGCCAGAACAGACAGAGCATGCCCAGGCTGATCACAAGGAGTTCTCTCACCTCACTCTGCATGTTGCTGATGAGCCAGAACAGACAGAGCATGCCCAGGCTGATCACAAGGAGTTCTCTCACCTCACTCTGCATGTTGCTGATGAGCCAGAACAGACAGAGCATGCCCAGGCTGATCACAAGGAGTTCTCTCACATCACTCTGCATGTTGCTGATGTTGCTGATGAGCCAGAACAGACAGAGCATGCCCAGGCTGATCACAAGGAGTTCTCTCACCTCACTCTGCATGTTGCTGATGTTGCTGATCAGCCAGAACAGACAGAGCATGCCCAGGCTGATCACAAGGAGTTCTCTCACCTCACTCTGCATGTTGCTGATCAGCCAGAACAGACAGAGCATGCCCAGGCTGATCACAAGGAGTTCTCTCACCTCACTCTGCATGTTGCTGATGTTGCTGATCAGCCAGAACAGACAGAGCATGCCCAGGCTGATCACAAGGAGTTCTCTCACCTCACTCTGCATGTTGCTGATGAGCCAGAACAGACAGAGCATGCCCAGGCTGATCACAAGGAGTTCTCTCACCTCACTCTGCATGTTGCTGATGTTGCTGATCAGCCAGAACAGACAGAGCATGCCCAGGCTGATCCAAAAGCACACGTACAGGATGAATCCCATGTTCCTGGCCTGCTTGTAGAAGTAGTTCATCAGGTTGGTGGTCGTGGTCTGGAGCATGGAGGCCACGCCCAGAACCGTCACCGCAATCACGATGGTGATCTGCACGTTGTAGCTGTCGTTGAGAGCATCGCAGACCTTGTGGAAGAGAAAGAGAATTACGTGTCGTTGAGCGCATCGCAGACCTTGGAAGAGAAAGAGAATTACGTGTCGTTGAGCGCATCGCAGACCTTGGAAGAGAAAGAGAATTATGTGTCGTTGAGCGCATCGCAGACCTTGGAAAGAGAAAGAGAATTATGTGTCGTTGAGCGCATCGCAGACCTTGGAAGAGAAAGAGAATTATGTGTCGTTGAGAGCATCGCAGACCTTGGAAGAGAAAGAGAATTATGTGTCGTTGAGCGCATCGCAGACCTTGGAAGAGAAAGAGAATTATGTGTCGTTGAGGGCTTCGCAGACCTTGGAAGAGAAAGAGAATTATGTGTCGTTGAGCGCATCGCAGACCTTGGAAGAGAAAGAGAATTATGTGTCGTTGAGCGCATCGCAGACCTTGGAAGAGAAAGAGAATTATGTGTCGTTGAGCGCATCGCAGACCTTGGAAGAGAAAGAGAATTATGTGTCGTTGAGCGCATCGCAGACCTTGGAAGAGAAAGAGAATTATGTGTCGTTGAGCGCATCGCAGACCTTGGGAAGAGAAAGAGAATTGAGAAGTCATCTTATTTATTTTATTTATTTATTTAGAAACTCTTTATTAGTAGGTAGAACATTATTACAGACAAATAATGGTAGAAATTAAATAAAAAATTTGATGATATTAATAATATAAACAAGAAAAAAAAATAAACAAAATATATACATTTGTCCTAACTAAAGGGCGGGGTTATTGTCTATGGCAATCTCTTCCAGCCAACCCATCTCAGATCTTAGAGAAGAGAAAACATCTTAGAAGTCAAATAAAAATGGCTTAGGATGGGTCCTCTGTATAAAAAAAAAAAAATATGAAAAATAAAACAAATGATTTATTATTATTATTATGAAAAAAGTAGCAATAGCTAATTTTTTTTTGTGAGAGGAGGCAAAATCTTCTACGGTTCAAGACGAAGTGCGGGGTTCCAGCGCTGAAAACAGTGTGCCATACCCACTAAAACCCTCCTCTTCAGGGAAAAGCAGGTACAAGCAAAAGCTAATAATTATAATAATAATAATCGCTAGCTGAAGTAATGGGAAAGCGGCTACGGGGCACAATTACCTTCAAATAAAATCGAACACTTCACCTGAAGTAGAATTCTGTTCCCTCCGAACACGTGAGACTGGCATTTCCGGCCCTACCCAGGCCGGTGTAGCTGATAGAGGTTATTGTGGGTAGCTGGTACGATTCCCAACGAATGGAAGGTAAAAACTAATCTGGATGTTTAATCAAATAGAATCGTTGGCGTTAGGAAGGGCATCCACAAAATGTGCCAAAACCAAACAACCTCAACCAAGAGGTTGAACAATGCTGACCTCAAGTTGGGGAAAAGACTACGTAATAGAAGAAGTCACCCACCTTGACTGTGCACTGGTGGTGAAGCGGTTAAGCGGTGAAGCTTTAGTCTGGTTATCCACAGGTAGTGTTATCCAGGTAGGGATCCGTTGGTTCGAATCCCTTACAGTGCATGCATTTTTCCTCATTAATTTGAGTTTGTTACCACATAATAATAAGATTCTGAGGGTTAGGTGGTAGAAAATGCTTTTTTTTTTACCTTATTAGGAGGACAAACATGCAACAGTATAAAATTAAGAAAAGACAGAAGAAAAAAAGAACAAACAAATGACAAAATAAATAAGTAAAAAAGAAAAGAAAATAACAATAATGTCCTACCTAAAGGGCGGGGTTATTGCCTGTGGCAATCTCTTCCACCCAACGAGGTTAATGCTTTGAGCATTAACCTCGCCTGGTGGTTACCTTCCACTAAAGTGTGTAATTATTATTATTATTATTACCTTGTTGAGCTCATAGTGGACCACCATGTTATTATTATTATTATTATTATTATTACCTTGTTGAGCTCATAGTGGACCACCACCAGCTGCTGCAGCTGGCTGTTGATCTGGTGGATGCTGGTCACGTCCAGCATGTGGAACCTCCTGTGCTGGGAGGAGAAGTGGGTCAGGTGGCTGGGGTGGTCCTTGGGCAGCCTGGAAAAAAAAACCACAGTGTTAGTTAACTTACTTTATCCTGAGAAAAAAAAAAACTTTTTTTTTATTATGCTTTATTAGGAGGACAGAGTACAATGGTAACAGTATAAAATTAAGAAAAAACAAACAAATGACAAAATAAATAAGTAAAAAAGACAATAACAATAATGTCCTACCTAAAGGGCGGGGTTATTGCCTGTGGCAATGTCTTCCACCCAACCCAACCACAAAAACTGAGTTGTATTCAAAATTTGGTCACAATTGTTTGTAAGTTATACCTTTCGGTGGCGCTCGTGATGACCCAGCACCTAAATGGAAAGTATTGTGTCACTTCCCGCCCATCAGAGGGGTGGCATACTACGGGATGGGCAGGCTGCAACACAGACCACAAGCGTCTACAGTAGCTACGAAAGGCTGTGAAACTTGCATATGGCAATCTCTTCCACCCAAACCTTTTGTTATAGTTGTTTGTAAGTTATATCTTTCGGTGGCGCTCGTGTTGACCCAGCACCTAAATGGGAAGTACTGTGTCACTTCTCGCCCATCGAAGGGGTGGCATACTACGGTATGGATGGGCAAGATACAACACAGACCATAAGTGTCTACAGAAGCTCCTGTTTCATGCCTACGAAATAAAAAAGTCATCTTTTAAGCATAAGTGTCTACAGGAACTGTATCATGGCTACTAAATGAAAAAGGCTGTGGAACACTCATCATTAATTTAAAATAAAGAAGAACGGTGTTTACAAATAGTGTTTTTTTATGTACAAGAAAAGTTTGAGCTTTTCTACGAAATGAATAATAGAATAACTCAGAGATAGGAAAGAGAGTTTGAGGAGAGAGAGAATTAGTAAGAAGAAAAAAATAGAGAGAGAGAGAGAGAAATGAAGAGAGAGAGAAAGGGAGAGAGAGAGAAAGGGAGAGAGAGAGAAAGGGAGAGAGAGAGAGAGAAAGGGAGAGAGAGAGAAAGGGAGAGAGAGAGAAAGTGAGAGAGACAAGAGAGAAGAAACAGCATGAAGAGAGAGAGAGTGAAGAGAAATATAGACAATGAGTGAAGAGAAAGAGAGAAAATGAGTGAGATAGACAAGAGAGAGAGAGAGAGAGAGAGAGATGATTGATTGGAGAGAGAAAAGGAGAGAGTGAGAAAAAAAGAAAGGAAGAGATAGACAGAGAAACAAAGAAAAAGAAAGAAAGAAAGACCGAGAGAGAAAGAGAAAGGGAGAAAGAAAGAAAGATGAGGAGAGAAGAATATATAGAGAATGAGTGAAGAGAAAGAGAGAAAATGAGTGAGATAGACAAGTGAGAGAAAGGGAGAAAGAAAGAAAGAAAGAAAGAAGAGAAGAGAAGAATATTCTCGAAGGATTGGAAGCGAGAAGGGAAATGAAGATTGTAGAACAAAGAGAATCGTAAAGTGGGAAGTGGATAGTTAAAAGTTTTAATTTCATACTGTATCCATCCATTGTTTTACTTTATACATACAGGGTCGGCCTTGAAAAGTGCTTTTATGAAACGCGAATAAAAACGAGAAAAAAAAAATGTCTGAAATCTATGTCCCGGTAGCTCAGTGGTAAAGGCGGCACTCTGTGAATCCAGAGGTCGCGGGTTCGAAACCCAGCCGCGGCATGACAAGTTATCCTCCCATTTGATATTTTCACCACATAATAATACGTCTTGGGCTGACTGCTGGAATAATGGGACTTAATAGTCTTAATGGGACAGTATAAATAAGGCGATTTTATTATTATTATAAAGGGTCTTTAATATTATTATTATAAAGGGTCGTTCTGGGCTTAATAGCTCTGATTATAAAGCTTTGCCTTTATAAGATTTTCTATTATTATTATTATTATTAATCATAGGACTTTACCACTTTAATTTACAATATCTTGTATTATTTTTTTGCCTAAGATTCTGCCACTGGTCGCTGCTTCACATTAAAGCAGCTACTCATTTTTCCTCACGAGGTATGAGTGGACCCCGAACATCCAAGTACAGAGCAGAAAAAATCCTCCCCCGCTGGGAATCGAACCCAGGTCACCATGTGTGCAATGCCTAGCGCGCTAACTCACTCTGCCACAGTGACTATTATTATTATTACTACAATTACTTCATGAGGTAAAACAAGTATTATGGTGGATACTGTGGGTGTCGCATACACATGCGACTGAGCACGCCATGACGTTGCTGCATGTTGAGCCACCCAGTAGATGGACGAGACATCGTGACTTGGTCATTTATATTCGATGAGACCTGGTGACATGGTCATATATTTATTCATATATTTATTGGTCATATATTCCTGGCACAAATCAAACACCGGCGGGTTTTTGCAATCTATGCACTTATTATCTTAAGTCTCTCCACTTACATACAGGGTCCGTCAAAAAAAAAGGAGCCACTCGAAATATCTAGAGAACGGATTAGTTTTTCTTTAAAAAAAAATGCTGCGATAACACTTTACTCACAATAGATGTAAGTTCTAATAGAGGTCGGTGTGAGAATTGGGGCTTCTCTTGTGGGACCCCAACCAGTTTATAATAATAATGTACCATTATATCGATGGGGAAACCTTTTCTACTAGGTTTTGATTTTTTATCATTGTCAGGTGTGGCCCCAGGTGGGGTTAACTTTGGAATCTTAAATGGAACCACACTATTTGTAATACATTTCTGAAAAGTAGTTGGCATTAAAAGTATTTTAAGACAAGTTTGAGATTTTTAATCAAAACAGGGCTGCCCCTGGTAATGATAAGAAAATATCAAAACCTAGTAGAAAAGGTTTCCTCTCGGTATAATGGTACACGTGTTTTAGCTTTTCTCAAAATTTTAATCCGTTCTCTAGATATTTCGAGTGGATCCTTTTTTTTTGGCGGACCCTGTATAACTTATTAAACCCATGTTAAGATCTAGAAAAACAACATCAGCATAATTGTTAAATTAATGGAAAACGCCGGAGTCGTGCGGGGAAACTTTCGAACAACTGATGGTAGAATTTAACGAGTCGTTAAATTTTAACGAGTGGAGAAACATGTTTTTTTTTATTGTTTACATGCGGAATAATGTGGACACAATGGGAGTGTTGAACTGTTGCATCGATTGAGTTCATGTAATTGCAGTGAAACACATTGCGCTTGAACATTAATTAAAAAATAATAAATTAAAAAATAGTATATTTGTAAAATATTTATTAAACAAATAAAACACATTTTGAATTGAATTGAATTGAATAATATATTATATCACTCCAACTACTCCAAGATTTTTTACTGGTGAAGAGGCGAAAGGAAAAAGAAGAAGAAAAATGGGAGGAAAAATTATGTGGCACTGCAAAATAATAGCATGTAGTAATTGTTTTTGTTTTTAATTTATTATGTAATTTTAGAATTATTGTTTAACTAACTTGCATCCCAACCTCTATTGTAAACTCTTATTGAGAAATACAATTATATTTTTATTCTATTCTAAATTCTATTCTACTGGTGAAGAGGCAGTGTGTTGCAATTTATGTTCGAAGACTGTTAGTCACCGTGGCCTAGTGGAGTAAATTGTCGGCGTAATGGGACTCCCTGTCTCGAGCCTAGACTCTAAACAGAGCACTACTATACTATACCAACTTCTTACTTGTACTCACGTGTTGTCGCAGTAGACTCTACTCGTGATGAGTTTGACGAGGAATGTGTTGATACTTGTACTCACGTGCTGTCACAGTAGACTCTACTCGTGATGAGTTTGACGAGGAGTGTGTTGATACTTGTACTCACGTGCTGTCACAGTAGACTCTACTCGTGATGAGTTTGACGAGGAATGTGTTGATACTTGTACTCACGTGCTGTCACAGTAGACTCTACTCGTGATGAGTTTGACGAGGAATGTGTTGATACTTGTACTCACGTGCTGTCACAGTAGACTCTACTCGTGATGAGTTTGACGAGGAATGTGTTGATACTTGTACTCACGTGCTGTCGCAGTAGACTCTACTCGTGATGAGTTTGACGAGGAATGTGTTGATACTTGTACTCACGTGCTGTCACAGTAGACTCTACTCGTGATGAGTTTGACGAGGAATGTGTTGATACTTGTACTCACGTGCTGTCGCAGTAGACTCTACTCGTGATGAGTTTGACGAGGAACGTGTTGATACTTGTACTCACGTGCTGTCCCAGTAGACTCTACTCGTGATGAGTTTGACGAGGAACGTGTTGATACTTGTACTCACGTGCTGTCCCAGTAGACTCTACTCGTGATGAGTTTGACGAGGAACGTGTTGATACTTGTACTCACGTGCTGTCCCAGTAGACTCTACTCGTGACGAGTTTGACGAGGAATGTGTTGATACTTGTACTCACGTGCTGTCACAGTAGACTCTACTCGTGATGAGTTTGACGAGGAATGTGTTGATACTTGTACTCACGTGCTGTCACAGTAGACTCTACTCGTGATGAGTTTGACGAGGAATGTGTTGATACTTGTACTCACGTGCTGTCGCAGTAAACTCTACTGGTGATGAGTTTGACGAGGAATGTGTTGAGTTTGTTGAAGCGGTTCTTCAGGATCTTAGAGTAGATGACCATTTGGAACATGAGCAGGAAGAGGAGGGTGTTCACAAACGTGGTGGTCACTGCTTGGAGAAGACCTGGCGAGACAGAGGTAATACTATTAGAAGTGATGAACATTTCGGATTCGAAAAATGTTTTTCTAAATGAAAATGTTAGATCCAAAACGCTTCAAATGTCTTTGGAAAAGAGGAAGCATACTGTTAAAAGTTATTATACTTCTATGAATCACTTTCGTGATGTCACAAATACTAAAACTCGCTTTATTATATCTTTGCTAAACTTGGGACCCTGAACAACAGTATCGATGGTGCGTTGAATGCTCCGGTTCTCGTAAGATCACCAAAGTTAAACAACGTCCAGCGAGGTGAAACTTCGTGATGGGTGAGGTTAATATGGGTAGCAGGTTTGCGAGTTTCCTGCGAATGGAAGGTAACAACCCCGTCGTGATATGACCGTGCGGTTGAAAGCGACGTTATTCCAAAATTAAAAAAAAAGTACCGAGTCGAAAAATTCTGACTTCGCTGGAATTCGAACCCGGGTCACCATCCCTGCAAGCTTAGTGCGCTACGCCACGCGGCCACGGTGACTTCTAGTAAACTTAAATAAAGGGTTCAAAATCAAATTATTGAAACGCTTGAAATATACCTGACAAAAAAAACTCAATCTCCATAGAATTGATGAAAGTAGGTAAATTAAAGTCCTCTCGAACAGACCAGTGTTCCCTATAAAATATTCAGTCATTCGAACACTTTTATAACACAACCAGAAACCCTTTGAACTAATGGATTAGAAAACTACGTGCCTGGTCACTGTTGATTTTCACCTGTAGACTTGGCAGTCATACTTTGGAAGGCAAGGTCAAGCTTAAAAAAAAAAAAAACAATGTCAACAGAAATGTGTCTTTACAAGTGGTAAGGTTCTCAGATGTGAGTTCTTTCAATCAACCAACTATCGACCAAATAGATTTTTAATCAATCAACTGATAGCGAAAGGGCCATAAGGATTTATTATTGAAACACTTTTATATGTCTAGGATTCGAATTTTGATGACTTACTTTCGTAGACATTAATCAAACACCTCGGCCGAGGTGTGAAGAACGCCTATACAAAGAAAGAGACAGCCCGGCAGAGTGTAAGGTTACGGAAAACATAGTTCCCATGCATTTCATGTACTTTCAGCCAGCGAAAAGCGCAACATGAATTTCAAAAATTGCGATTTTTATTGCAGAAATGGACTCTACGTTGAAAAATAAATTGATTTGACTTTTTATTTGACTTCCTAGGTCAACCGGAACCCTATTTTCGAGACCCCCGAACAATCGTGAAAGACATGAAAAGATTCATAATTTTTTTTTTTTTTTTTTCTGTTTTTTTTTCATACGGATCCTTTGAGACCCGACTTCGTGTCTTTAACTTGGCACTGAAGATTAAGTGAGGTGTCTAAAGTGATCAAGATATAATGGAGATGAGCCTGGACCAAAATAAAATTCTAAATCATAAACGGGCGGCCCATTTGGGCGGCCTCGGGTTTTGGGAGCCCAAATCGGGAATTGAAGGATAATACTAATCTTAAGTGGTATCAAATGAAAGATCTTGATGAGCAGATACCATATTTATTGATTTTATTCCTTCATCAGGTCCACTGGGTGGCACCTGGTGGCCTTTTCATTTTCTTTGGCGGGTAGGTACCTTCGAATCCTTAGCTTAGTGGTCAGATCTTGGCCAGTATGTATTTTTCGAGATGACCTCGCTCTCTCACTGCAAAATTTTAATGTTTAAGTTTCCAAGTATTAATTTAGTTAGTTCATTTTCCGTCCGATTTTATAGAAGATAACTTTGTCTATTGGTAGCATGCTCGACCTGCCACCCATTCAGCATGGGTTCGAATTCCGGCGGGGACTAAATTTTTTAGCTCTATATTTTCAATTTGGGCTTAAAGTTGTTTTGTTTTTCTGATCTTTATATTTGATCTTCATGACGACCCCATTACCCTCGCGAGGAAAATTTTAGTAGTTGCAGAATTGGCCAATGACCTGTGGCGGAATTACGAGATTGATTTTGGACAATCATGGTTGGATGGAAATAAAATATGACGAATTAGCTCTCATAATGTCGATGCTACTCACTAAAAGTTGTGACAAAGTAGTGACTTTGGCCAAGTCGGTAGCATACTAGGCTTGCACGCACGATGACTCGGGTTCGATTCCCTTCAGGGAAGTTTTTTTTCTCTGTTCATTATGTCCGGGGTACACTCATACCTCGTGAGGTATTGATAAGGGACGTCACCACCGAGTTCTTTCCCGCTCATGGTTTTATCAACACCAAATTGTCTCCCGTCGCGTCGCTTGCATTTTTCCCTGATTTTATACCTACATAGTTTAGGCCTAGCATAAAAATTATAATCGAAACACCTAGGAATCATTGATATAGACCTGAGGCATGGCCTTCTATGTATTTATCCTAACCCTATGATAAACCCAAAGCATGGCCTTCTATATATTTACCTAACCCTACTATAAACCCGAGGCATTGCCTTCTATGTATTATCCCTAACACTTCTATATTCCTAAGGCATGGCCTTCTATGTATTTTACCTAACTCTACTATAAACTAAAGGCATTGCCTTTTATTAGTTAGAGATTTTAAAGATTTACTTATAAAAGGCCGATTCTTATATAAAATTGATAATTTTATAGTTTTCATTTTCTTAAATACCTAATGTAAAAGAGCATGGTCTTATTTCCGGGAGAGATACTCGTGGTGACCCGTGCAATAAGCCGGAGAGAATTCGGGTAAGAAAAGGTCAACGGGAGAGAACTCATTACCTCACCTTGATAAGGTTATTACAAATTAATTTCTTTGGCATTTGTAAATCCAGGTGTTTTAGTGTCCCTCATAGGAGGCTCCGAGGTCTATTTAGCATTGAAAGATAAACCTAATCATTGCAAATTTATATATTATTTACTCACTTTGGGGACTCAGGGGGCCAAATCTGTGATCCAAATACATATTGACCTTAGAAAAATTAAATACGTACTGCTAAAACTATATCTTAAAAAAAGACAACTTGGTACATTCACATTTTCCCAGCTTATTTACTTTTGTTATTCATAATGTTTCAGTAGTGTATGAACCTATATTTTCGTACAAAAAGAACTGATATCCCCCCAAAAACACCACTTCGTGGTTAAAAAAAGAAGAACGCCTCACTCAAAAGAATGATTATAATTAGCTAAAAATAAATGATATCAAATTAAGAACACCTTACCACCTCTCTTTCTGTATCTCTGCACTCCTCTCTGAATTTATTCCTCTTATGTTTATCTTTCTTTATCCTTTCTAGGGGTCATCCCAAACTTGATTTCTCTTTAAATTTACTTGTTGCACGGCAATAAAAATGGCGGTCGGAGTATGATTTTTCTGAACTTATTTGATTTGAATCGAGAAAATTACACCGCGACCGCCATTTTTTATTGCCGTGCAACAAGTAAATTTAAAGAGAAATCAAGTTTGGGATGACCCCTAGAAAGGATAAAGAAAGATAAACATAAGAGGAATAAATTCAGAGAGGAGTGCAGAGATACAGAAAGAGAGGTGGTAAGGTGTTCTTAATTTGATATCATTTATTTTTAGCTAATTATAATCATTCTTTTGAGTGAGGCGTTCTTCTTTTTTTAACCACGAAGTGGTGTTTTTGGGGGGATAATGAAATAGACGAAACTCGAGTCGGGCAAGTGAGTCATCAAAATTCGAATCCTAGACGTATAAAAGTGTTTCAATAATAAATTCACGTTAGGATGTCAAATATAAACACCATGTTCAAGAAAGGACCATAAGGGTTGAGTTGAACGAGAAACTGGCCCTTATTTTTTCATTATTTAAAAAAAAATCTGGGTCGAGTTATCTATTCATTACCAATTGCGAACGTAGAAACTATTTTGAGTGATGGATATTGTTGACTAGATAGCTTTGTTAAGTTGCATGATTGATGAGGAGAACAATAACTTTAACCTATTGAAGAGTAACTTTTAACAAGTGAAGAGTAAAAGTTATTGTTCAAAACTATTCTGATTGTGAAGGGTGCTAGCAAATTCACTCTCGTAGAAGTAATAGAGTATCTTATGAATAAAGAAGTAAGATAGTAAATAAATAAACTATCTTACATCTCTTCAATATCCAAGCATGGAGAGATAAAGAGGAGGATTTGAGAGAGAAGAGTTGGAAGAGGGAGGCTCAAGTATAGGTGGATAGATAGAGTAGAGGAGGAGCGCACGAATAGCTCAGTGGTTAAGCACTCGCTTGCCATGCGGAAGGTCCCGGGTTTGAACCCCCGCGCCAACAAAATTTTATATTAAAAATTTGGACACTCAAACTGGCTTTACTAAATTTACGCTGAAACCCGGACTTGAACCACCGACCTCCAGGTTACAAGTCCGCCGCCTTATCGATCAAGCTAACTGAGGTCGGTAAATATCTTACTTCTTTTCAAAGTGATGATCTTGAATCCAAAGTTGATGCTCTGCGTCGAGCCATAGATGATGATGACGGGAAACTGAGCCATGGTGGCGATTTTGAGCCCGCGATTCTCGAACTTGAAAACGGTCTGCAACTTTTCGTCCACCTGCTCCACGTGCAGGATCACGTACTGGAAGATGAAGCGGCGGAAGTAGTTGCGCATGTAGATGAACGTGACGGCCGCTATGACGAGTTGCACCTGGGGGAGTCAACCAAAAATATGTATCATATATATAGGGTGGCGTCATCGAGAACGATGGTAGTCAGACAGCGGAGGAATGACTCAGCACTTCTACCACTGTCTATACAAGGAGGCTAATAATTGACAAGGGCCCCCAGAACCATGCTAGTCGACTCCCTGTTTATAGTCCCCCAGCCACACTGCTGGTCTACTCCCTGTTTATAGTCCCCCAGCCAGACTTAAAATATGTATAGAGGACTATAAACAGAGAACAGACTAGCCAATCCTAAGAAGCAACCCTGAAGTAATGCCATACGGCGCGCGGCAGTCCTAGGGCAACATATAATAGAAACACCACCAAGAAGAGGTTTTTCGACGGTAAAAAACCTTCTCGGCGGCTCACAGCCATTAACCTACGCTGCCGGAATGCCAGCAACACGAAATCTTAACCTCACTTGACGTTGCTTGACTTGGGTAATCCTACGAGAACCGGTGCATTCAACGCGCATTCGACGCTGGCTTTCCAAGAGTTCAATGGCTTATAAAGAAAAAGTCAAATTTCTCACGAGGGTTAATCGTATATAAAAGAGGTGGTCTCCAATCGGGTTATTAAATAATAGCTCAGATGGAGTATTGTTCCTTTGGCATTAATGTAAGTATTTTAGGAGAAATGTCCAGCTATTTCCAGCTTTTTCTGACTCACAAATTACGTGGGAATTATTTGCAGGACCATCGTGAGGACTTCCAGCGACCTCTGGATTACCAGACAGACGGACTGACCTGTTGTTGTTGTTGTAGCCAGCTGAAGGGAGAAATGATGGTCTCAAGCCAACCTAATTTCAAAGTTGGCTCGTCTTGAACCACAGTTTTATGTGCGATCATCCATCGTGAGGATTAGGACTCTTTCTTTGTACGCCATTAAACCCTTGAGAAACTGCAAGCTAGCCTGGCTTTTAGGGGTTGGCTAGTCAGTTCTCTGTATAAAGTCCCAACAAGGGTTGGGTGGAAGAGATTGCCACAGGCAATAACCCCGCCCTTTAGGTAGGTCATTAACTTCATTCTCTTTTTTTTTTCCTGTATCTTTGCTTAATCTTATTGTTTTTCTTTATAATTTCATTCTATTTTACTATTTGTATATAAATTTGTTCTACCTAATAAAGCTTACTATAATAATAATAATAATAGAAACTGCCACTAACCTGTATATAGTTCATCAGGGATGACACCGACAGCCGCATCTTCTTGCTCGACTTGTTCGGTTTGGCCCTCTGGACCAGGGTGTAGAAGATGTAGGAGGGGATGGCAAAGGAGAGGAACAGGGAGTAGAGACATATGAAGAGGTTGTTCTTCCTGTAGTGGGGTGGCAGTCCGAAGAAGATGTTGACGTAGAACAGAGGTCTCAGCTGACCTGTTAGCTTACTCATGCTGGCGAGAGAATCTCATTGCTTGGGAAATCTGGAAAAAGCCATAATTCATAGCTTAAGGAGTGTCTAGAACAGAGGTCTCAGCTGAATCGTTAGCTTACTCATGCTGGCGAGAGAATCTCATTGCTTGGGAATCTGGAAAAAGATTAATTCACAGCTCAAGAAGCTTCTTCACCGGTGTTGTTCAACAATGTTGATCAACACTGCACTGTCCCCACCTAATTTTTCAACACGCCCACACTGCAGGTGAAATTGTTGATTAACGAACGCGTTGATCAACGAATGGCGCGTTGAATGCACCGGTTCTCGTAGGATCACTGAAGTTAAGTAACGTCCAGCAACGTGAAGACTTCGTGATGCTGGCATTCCGGCCCAACTCAGGCTGGGTGAGGTCAATGTGGGTAACAGGTTTGTAAGTTTCCTGCGGATGGAGGGTAAAACCCCCGTCGTGTATGACCATGCAGTTGAAAAACGGCGTTAAACTCTATTAAAACAACGAACGTTTCAGCGCCTTCATATTGACGAGAGAATGAATGACTCTCTCCGATTTCATTGCTTAGAAATCTGGAAACAGACATAATTCTCTTCTCGTATTGAAGAGTGTCTACGATCTTTCATTGCTTGGGAAATCTGAAATAAAGCCATAGTTCACACCTCATATTGACAGGTTTTACTATCTTATTATGTACTTGGAAATCTGAAAAAAGCCATCTTATATCCACGAGTTTCTACAAAAATAATCTCGTATAATCTCGTTACATGCTTGGAAATCTGAGAAAAAAAATATGATATGAATATTTTTCTTTGTGTTATTATGTCACAATTTTAGTGGGTGGCGCAGAATTACTTCAATTTACAATATCTTGTTTTTTTGCCTATAATTTCGCCACTCATCGCTGCTCTAGATAAAAGCAGCTACTCATTTTTCCTCAAGAGGTATGAGTGGAAAAACTGGAAAAAGCCATAATTCACATTGACGAGTTCCTAGAATCTCGTTACATACTTGGGAATCTGGAAAAAGCGATAATTCACACCCTCATATTGACGAGTTGCTAGGTTTCTACAATATCGAAAAAGCCATAATTTAACATTTTAACCGATTCAATCACTATGAATGACTATTAGTGAAGTACTTTAGAATACTATCGTAAGTAGTGTCACGGTGTTTATCACACTTTGAACCACTTGAAAATCGGACCACTTGCCATTTCTCCATATAACTCTGAGTATTTTCATGTGCTTGAAAAGTAGTGACTTCTGTTGTAGGTAATATTTTCACAAGATTTTTGTGTTGAATGTAAGAAAACAGTATAAAGGGTTGGGTGGAAGAGATTGCCACAGCCAATAACCCCGCCCTTTAGGTAGAACATTAGCTTCATTCGCTTTTTTGTTCTTGTTTCTTTATTCAATCTATTTATTTTTTCTTTATAATTTCATTGATGTATTTTACTGTATATTTTTGTCTTACCTAATAAAGCATACTATAATAATAATAATATAAAGATTTGTTTAGAATGTCAAGGATCACATTAACTTTTTTTGCACTCCCTCACAAGAAGTTTTTTTTTTTTAACAAAATGTTAACACTATATTAATAATTCTAATTAATTATAAAATAGCAATAACTGAAATATTTTAAAAGATAGAAGTAAGATTAATCTATAATAATCAGTATTTTACTGACTTTTCCTCATAGATACCTTTCTTAATCTTTTATTTTCTAGTCTAACATAGTTCTACTACATATTTTTACTTTCCTTATCCCATAATAAGGAAAGTATTGTATTCGTCAAAAATTGACTTACCCAGTTTTTCACATTCCTGGACGAATCATATAGCCTCAGGATACCAAAAAAGTTGTTTTCGGGCATTGGTTCGTCTGTATGTATGGGTGTGTGAACACGATATCTCGAGAATGGTAAAGCTAGAGATAGAAATTTGGTATGAAAGTTGATTTATTATAAACCACAGAAACCACGAAACTTTTGATTGAAATCCGCCGATATGTGAAAAATAATCATAAATATAACTCTATCATAATAGTTCTAAAAATTGCAATATAAATAACGGTAAAAAAAGTTGAAAGTTATCATATTTGTGTTAATCACTAAATCTTTGCTGAATTTGGGACTCGAACCACCGACCTCCAGGTTACAAGTCCGCCGCCTTATCGATCCAGCTACTGAGGTCGGTAATCTAAAGGACGCAGCACATAGGAATTACTTTACCCGAAAACACCCGCATAAAATCATGCGAAAACTGAAAACTACATCATAAAGTTGAAAGAGGACATTTTGTTGGCAGGCGAAGAGCCCTGCCCAAATGCTTTCCCTAGATTTGAATCGAAATTTCCCGAGGAATTATGGTAGCATTAAATTTACCTTGGCTGCAGCAGGGATGAACGATTTCTCCTCTCTATATTGTGTAATAGTCTGTCTTGCTAAGGAAATTTGAAGACAAAGGATTGAAGGAAGTCGGGGAAACAACAGCACGCCTGAACCCGACCTGACTGAATGACTTATATCCGACTCTCTCTCCCTCTCTCTCTCTCTCTCTCTCTCTCTCTCTCTCCCTCTCTCTCTCTCTCTCTCTCCCTCTCTCCTTGCCTCTCTCTCTCTGTCTCTCTCATCCTTCCCTAAAAAAGTCAATCAAGACTTATTAAATTCTCCCTCTCTCTTCTCTTTCCTTCTCAATTCTTCCTTCTCTCCGACTACAATTTTCTCTCTCTCTCTCTCCCTCCCTCCCTCCCTCCCTTTTTTCCTTCTCAATTCTTCCTTCCCTCTGACTATAATTTCCTCTCTCTCTCTCTCTCTCAATTCTTCCCTCCTTCTTTCTCTCTCTCCCTTTATGCCTCTTTCTCTGTCTCTGTCATCCTTCCATAGAAAAGTCAATCTAGTCTTATTAAATTATCTCCTTCTCTACCTCTCTCTCTCTATTTCCCTCCTTTTTTCTCTCTCTGTCTCTCTCATTCTTCCCTAAAAAATGTCAATCAAGACTTATGAAATCCACCTTCTCAATTCTTCTCTCTATCTCCCGCTCTCTCACTCCCCCCTCTCTCACCCCCTCTTATCTTAGGAGAAAAGGTAGACTTATCTTAGGAAATATTATACATTGTAAACTCAATAAAGTTATCATATTCAATTTTAAAAAAAATCAATTCTCTCTCTCTCTCTCCCTTTCTCTACCACTCACACTTTTCTCTCTCTATTATCTCACTCAGTCTATCTCTCCCTCACACTCCCCCCCCCCTCTCCCTGTTGCCTCTATCTCCCTCTCACTCACACTTTCCCCACTCTCTTCCTCTCTCTTTCTGTCTCTCTCTCCTCTCTCTCTCTTTCTATCACTTTCCCTTTCTCTACCACTCCCCCTTTTCTCTCTCTATATCTCACTCAGCACATCTCTCCCTCACACTCTCCTCCCCCCCCCCTCCGCTCCCTGTTGCACTCTATCTCCCCCTCCCCCTGATGAAAAAGTCAATCACTCTAAATACCCTGTCCGATGGTGAACTCTCGAAAGTCCTTTGCGTAAATCCCTTTTTGTTAGTGACCCTCTCTGCTTTCCATTAAGCTTTCCATCAATTAATTTGTTCGTAATGAGAGAAGAGTACTTGTGTGGGCGGCGCATGTGGAAATAATTGTAAAGGTCACAAAAAAAATCGTACTTTTCATCATAGGGTGGCGTCATCGATCGTGAACGCGATGGTAGCCAGATAAGCCAGACAGTTGTGGAATGATTCGGCACTTCTATCACTGTCTTTACAAGGAGGCTAATAATTGACAAGGGCCCCCAGAACCAAGCCAATCCTGGTCTACTCCCTGTTTATAGTTCCCCAGAACCAAGCCAATGCTGGTTTACTCCCTGTTTATAGTCCCCCAGCCAGACTGCTGCTCTACTCTCTGTTTATAGTCTCCCAGTCAGACTGCTGGTCTACTCTCTGTTTATAGTCCTCCAGCCAGACATCGTACTTTTAGGGCGGAATTAATAGACGTTTTTGTAATACCTGTGTGGCGCTAAGTCACCGATTGCGTACTGTGTAAGACAGGGAAAACCGACGCTAAGCAATGACTTAAGTTATGGAAATAATTGTAAAGGTAGCTTGAACAAAAAAAAATCGTTCTTTTAGGGCGAAATTAATAGACGTTTTCGTAATACCTCTGTGGCGCTAAGTCACGGATTGCGTACTGTGTCAGACAGGGAACACCTACGCTAAGAAATGACTTAAGTTATGGAAATAATTGTAAAGGTAGCTTGGCAAAAAAATCGTACCTTTAGGTCGGAATTAATAGACGTTTTTGCAACACCTCTGTGGCGCTAAGTCACGGATTGCGTACTGTGTCCGATAGGGAAAACCCACGCTAAGCAATGACTTGCGATATCGATGTTGTCTATTAATTTCGCCCTTATTTTGTTACTTCAATTGAGTAAAATAGAGACAAAACATTTTTTAAAAGAGGGTAAAACCCCCCTCGTCCATGACCATGTAGTTGAAAAACAACGTTAAATTCTAACGTTGTTTTTTAACTGCACATATGGAAATGATTTTAAAGGTCACTTGAAAAAAAAAAAAAAATCTCGTACCTTTATTTTTTTGATTCATTTAAGTCTACTAGAGACAACACATTTTTTAAAAGAGAGTGAAACCCTGTCGTGACCATGAAGCTTAGGAGACAACGTTGAAATCTAATAAAACAAACAAAAAATTAAAATAAGATGGTTTCGGAAAGTGCAAATATTTGGAAAAGTTATTTGTACCCCCTGCCCCATATACTATCCCATTCAGATTAAGTCTGGTGGCGGGGTACTTTTAATACAGCTATTTGATGTTACTATAAGAAGTTGCACTTAGGAAGTGCAACTTCTTTTAGAAAAGTAGCACAAAAGTATAGAACAAAAGTAAGGGTTGGGTGGAAGAGATTGCCAAAGGCAATAACCCCGCCCTTTAGTTAGGACATATGTATATATTTATTTTCATTTTTTTACTTTCCTTATCCTATAATAAGGAAAGTATTGTATTCGTCGAAAATTTGACCTACCCGCTTTTTCACATTTCTGGACGAATCATAGCCTCAGGATACCAAAAAAGTTGTTTTCAGCCATTGGTCCGTGCGTCTGTCTGTGTGTGTGTGTGTGTGTGTGTGTGTGTGTGTAAACAGGATATCTCAAGAACGGTAAGAGCTAGAGACTTGAAATTTAGTATGCAAATCAATTTCATACAGCAGACGAACCACGAAACTTTTGGTTGAAATCGACCGCAGGATGCGGCCGCAGGGCCGCAAATATTAGCCGCAACCGCCGCTTCTTTGAATTGGTTAAAGATACAAAAAAAGTTAGAGAACAACATTTTCTCCTATTAAAAAAATAATAGGGGTTTACTCTTATCATTTTTTTGATATCTTGAACTTTTTGGAACCCGGCCCCAATTTACCGGTATTTTGGGGGGACTTGCTTGGACTAACTTTTTTATTATTCACCCTAGATGGGGGTTGCGACATATCAAATCCAATGATTTTGAGGTGCTGATTACGAATTTGGTACTGATTTTTAACTATCTGTTACCGTTGAGTCACCAGTGGCGGATTTCGACTTCTTATTGGGGGATAAGGAAAGTCGTGTGATGTTTACACCAGATTTTTCTCTTTTTACTTCTTCTTATGTTGTATATTAATTTGTAATAATCTGTGTTGTAACTGTTGTATATATGTCCATATTAATAATGTGTTAAAAAAAAATAACAAAAGTAGTAAAGATATGATATACAGGGTGAGCATAAAGTCTCACCCCACCCCCCGTATCTCGAGAATGGCTGAAAATACAAGAAAACGCAAAAACCCGTATTCCTTCATTTTTAGGAGGATTAATTTTCAGCCAAAAAAAAATTTCCAACGCGGCCCCAGTCAGGCTGGGCAGTGGGCATGGACCAACTTTAAAATCTTAAATAGAATGGTATGTCTTGTGGCATATTGTTTTAAAGGTCTCATAGAAAAAAGTTCATTACAATAAATTTCAGTGAGCTAAGACTTACCGTTCTTGAGATACAGGGTCGAACGTCCTGCGGAATATCCATATATTCTGACCTATAACTCGTTAACCGTAAATTATAGAAAAATTAAATTTGTTGATAATAACTCCTTATCACAAGCCCTGTCGAAAAAGGTATAACTCGACATACTCTGTTGATATTAGTTTCTGGTCGGTTTCGTCAGCCAGCCGGACGAATAGTCCGAAAAAATTTAACGAAAAAACAAATCAAGTTTTAACTTGTTCGAAAGTTCTTGCCATAAGTAGTTATTATCAACAAATTTCATTTTTCTGGAACTTACGGTCAACGAGTCATAGGTCAAAATAGATGGATATTCCGCAGGACGTCCGAACCTGTATCTCGAGAATGGTAAGTCGTAGCTCACTGAAATTTGTTGTGATGAAATTCTCTCTATGAGACCTTTAAAACAATATGCCACAAGACATACCATTCTATTTAAGATTTTAAAGTTGGTCCATGACTAGCCTGACTGGGGCCCTGTAGGCAAATTTTTTTTGGCTGAAAATTAATCCTCCTTAAAATTAAGGAATACGGGTTTTTGCGTTTTCTTGTATTTTCAGCCATTTTCGAGATACGGAGGGTGGGGTGAGACTTTATGCTCACCCTGTATATATTTTTTTATTGGATTTTACGAGTGTAAACACTAAATTTTATTTCCCAAGCATGTGGTGCTTGTATCATGGTATGGGAGGAATTTTTTATGAATTCCCGTGCATGAACTATCAATTAATAATAACTTATTCTTGTATTTTTAGTGACCGTTAGAAAATTCAGTGATGAACCCATCGATGTGTAAAATATGTTACAACAGCATTATACAGGGTTCCCACAGGTCTGTGTAAAGGTCACGAAAAAATTAAAATAGTCAGGGAAAAAACAAGGAAAACGACAAATAAATCAGGAAAATCTGTACACTTTTTATTTCAAATATGAACAGTCCATATCCGTCAGTCCATCTTTTTGAAAACAGCCTATGATCGGATCAGATCCGTCCGTGTAATCTGAGAGTCCATAAGTTTGAAGTTTGTATTTACAAATACAGATTTGGACCGACGGATCTGGACTGCCAGACCTTTTTCAGATCCATGGTGCAAATAGATATCTCGCAGTCCAGGAGACGACGGATAAGTTTGAATCTACACGCACGGTCGCCTCTTTTAAATATCTTGGACTGTACGGTCCAAATCCGTCAATTTATCCGTACGTGTGAAAGCCCCTAATGAAGAAAATCTGAGAGGCATATTTCATGCTTCAGACCATTTGTCAACATGCATGATAAAAGGAAAATAGTCAGGAATTTTTTTCAATTTGGTCAGGAAAGGTCAGGAAAAATGATTTGCCAAAAACTGTTGGAATAATAATACTCTAGTGGAAGGTAACCACCAGGCGAGGTTAATGATCAAAGCATTTTCTATCCACCTAACCCTTAGAGTCTTGTAAACATGACAAGTTATCCTCCGATTTGGGATTTTTACCACAGAATAATACATCTTGGGCTTACTGCTGGAATAATAGGACTTTAATAGTCCTAATCGGGCAGTATAAATAAGGCGATATTATTATTATTATTATTATGAGGTCACCAATTCAAATAAAATAATGAGGAAAAATTCATATATTAGGTGGAATTCGAACCAACGGAACCCTACGCTAACTAGATTACCAGATAGGCGCCTTAACCACTTGACTACCAGTGCACGGCACGAAAACACAAACTTTCTATACCCTACAGGTCTTAGAAAGTAAAAAACATAGGAAGTAAAAAATCAGTCAAATTTCAGATGGTTTCAGCCACAAAACACGAAAATAAATAAGTGAGGAGTGCTGTCGAAATTGAAGGGCATTTAGGGCAGCTGAATATATCCAGGCCAGATGTGAACAAGACACTCGTCCCAATTTCATTGCGACAAATGACAAGCGACAGGTCCCGATAAAATTTTCATGGTTCCATTATTGTTCCATTAAACGTAATGGAAGTACATGCTTCATAAGTGGTTACGAGAAACGTTTTGCTTGACGACAAAATAATGTAGTTCTGATGACAGTGAAAATTTAATGCTGTTGTTGTAGCTGCCCGCCATTAATAACTCACCTATGAAAATTTAATGCATTCACTAAAGATTGTTTACAAATTTATTGTTAATGTTAAAATATTTGTATAAAGGACTAGTCCGTTAATATACACCAGTAATCGGGCCAAATTACTATTAAAAAAGAATTTTAGGGTGATTCCCTTACTTTCCTTTCTATAGGATAAGGAAAGAAAAAAAAAAAAAATGAAGAGTTGTTACATGAGATATATTATACTTAATTAGCAACAACAAAAAGTACTCAAAGGTTATAATAATAATGCCATCGACTTATTTATACTGCCCGATTAGGAATATTAAGTCCCAATATTCCAGCAGTAAGCCCAATACGTATTATTATATATGTGGTAAAAATCCCATATGGGAGGATAACTTATCATGTCCCGGCTCGGTTTCGAACTCGCGACCTCTGGAATCTCTGGATTCACAGAGTGCCGCTTTTACCACTAAGGTACCGGGATTGAGCTAAGGTAGAGTGTTTTTTTCTCATCTGGCTATTCAAAATGATAAAAAAATGCATCCCAATACCATATTGCTTTTATTTATAATTTTACTTTATTATCTGTTTCAGTACACAGCCAGGAGTTGGATAGAGGCGACATTTCAGAAGCGGGAATGTATCAAGTTCATCCCTAGCTCTCAAGATGAGCACAGGTAAGATAGAGGCAACATCCCTAGCTCTCAAGATGAGCACAGGTAAGATAGAGGCAACATCCCTAGCTCTCAAGATGAGCACTGATAAGATAGAAGCAACATCCCTAGCTCTCAAGATGAGCACAGGTAAGATAGAGGCAACATCCCTAGCTCTCAAGATGAGCACAGGTAAGATAGAGGCAACATCCCTAGCTCTCAAGATGAGGCCAGATAAGATAGAGGCAACATCTCTAGCTCTCAAGATGAGCACAGATAAGATAGAGGCAACATCCCTAGCTCTCAAGATGAGCACAGGTAAGATAGAGGCAACATCCCTAGCTCTCAAGATGAGCACTGATAAGATAGAAGCAACATCCCTAGCTCTCAAGATGAGCACAGGTAAGATAGAGGCAACATCCCTAGCTCTCAAGATGAGCACAGGTAAGATAGAGGCAACATCCCTAGCTCTCAAGATGAGGCCAGATAAGATAGAGGCAACATCCCTAGCTCTCAAGAAATCCACGCTGAATCCGGGACTTGAACCACCGCCCTCCAGGTTGCAAGTCCGTCACCTTATTGATCAAGCTACTAAGGTCGGATAATAATAATATATTTTTTTTGAGGAGGGGAAAGCTCATGCCGAAAAGTGTGGGACTCAGACATGGACCGCCCGGTATCCATGGCTGTCTACCCTAACTAAAACCCGCGGCTCCTCATCAATACTGAACCATACCGTTGTGGGACTATTAAATATTACTTCACAGAGAGAACTTAAAAATATTTATTAAAAATACTTTACAACTGGTGCTGGTGCCACATGGGCACTTGCCTAATATAAATTTAAATTATAAATGTAGAGGAACATTAATATTAAAATTGCTGTTAAAAAACTTGAAAAGAAAATGACTGTTTCATGTTTCGCTTAATCAAAAAGGTGTTGCTGATGAAACGCGTAGCTCGGAGAGAATTTTTTTCTTCTGTAATGTATAATTACTTCTTTTGTATGTAGCTTGACGTCTCTCAAACATTTAGGTCATTCGAGGAGGTTGGAGAGGGTTTTAACTTTCATTCGCTGGATTTAAATAATAATAATAATATTGCCTTATTTATTCTGCTCCATTAGGACTAGTAAGTCCCATTTTTCCAGCAGTAAGCCCAAAACGTAAAATTATGTGGTAAAAATCCCAAATGGGAGGACAAACTTGTCATGTCCCGGCTGGGTTTCGAACCCGCGACTTCTTGAATCTCTAAATTCACAGAGTGCCGCCTTTACCACTGAGCTACCCGTACCGAATAATAACACTCTTTAGTGGAAGGTAACCACCAGGCGATGTTATTGCTCAAAGCATTTTCTACTACCTAACCCTCAGAGTTTTATTATTATGTGGTCACAAACTCAACTTTTAACTCTTAATCGCTGGAGTTTAATATTAGTACAAGATAACCACCTGGCGAGGTTATTGCTTAAAACATGAAAAAAAAATTAATGAAAGCTTTTTTTAAGGAAAAAAGCATTTTTTACCACTAAGCCCTCAGAGTCTTTATTATTATGTGGTCACAAACTCAAACTCGAAACTTACTCACCAGCTAATCTTATTATCGTCACCCAGCTTGGGTTGGGCCGGGAGCCCGGGAATAGCCAGCATCACGAGGTTTCGAATTTTAATGGTCCCCCATTCAAATTTCACCATCGCTAGACGTTGCTTAACTTTAGAGATAGTAGTCACCGTGGCTCAGAGAGTTAGCTTTGGGCAGGATTTTTCGTGCTCTGTAATTTGATGTTCGGGGTCTACTCAGGCTGGGTGGTTTGAAAACTCCCATCGTGTAATATTGATCATGCAATTGAAAGCGACGTTAAAATAAATAAATAATAATCTCCTCACTCCTCCATCATCTCTTGATAGTCCTGAGAAGGTGGTGGTGTTACCGTTTCCCCAGCACCACCAAATAGATATGAGCGTAGCGCCCTTGGTGTTTGAGCACAAAATTCGGGGTTTGCTGTACAAAATTAGCACAAAATACCCATAAAAAACATTACATTTTAAACATGGTGGTGCTGGCAAAATGGACCCTCCTGAGATACACAAATCACATAGCTCAAGACAGAGCGCTAGCAAGACTGCTAGAGTATGAGTTAACAACATTGAAGTAGCAAAATCACTACGCATTTCAGTACACTTCTACGTTTTAGTAATTCAGGTTCAAATTTGAAAATACATAAATAAATTATACAGGGTGTCCATAAAGTCCCACCCTACCCCCCGTATCTCAAGAACGGATGAAAATATTGAAAAACCCAAAAACCGATTTTTCATTCATTTAAGGCGATTTAGTTTCAGCAACAATAAAAATTGAACGGCCCCAGTCAGGCGGGGCATGGACTGAATGGACTCACTTAAAATCGCAAATGAAATGGTATGTCGTGTGGCATATTTTTGAAAGGCCTCATTGAGAGATGTTTAATGAACTTTTGTTGTAATAAAGTTCTCTCAATAAGGCCTTCAATATCCCACACGAAATACCATTCCATTTAAGATTAGTTGGTCCGTACTAAGCCTGACTGGGGCAATGCACGGATTTTTTGTACTGAAACTTAATCCCCCGCAATTAAGGAATATAGATTTTTGCGTTTTCCTATACGTATGATTTTATTTGTGGTGAAGCACAAGGCCTCGTGGCAATTTTTGTGGGTAGCGCAGCATTACCTACTGAGAGCCTCCTTCACTTTTCGAAATCTATTATATTAGTTTCTTTTTACTCTGCCAAGGCCGCCACTGGTCGTTACTCTTACAAGTAACTACTCATTTTTCCTGACGAGGTATGAGTGGACTCCGTTTTTCTACATTTTCATCAGTTCTTGAGAAGATACGGGGTGGGCTGGAACTTTATGCACACCCTGTATAATACGAGAATACATTGAGGAGCAAAAAATTTGCTCCAATTTCAATTTCCTCATAATTTTTAATTGTATGTATTTTTTTTTTCGCTTTCCAAACAGGGGTTCTCAATTATGACCTAGCCTGAGGTCCTGAGGAGCAAATGTATACGTACAGTTTCATGTATTTGCGTTCATTGGGGGATTTTTTTTGCTTTTGTTTCGTTTTTTTTTCTTTTCTTTTTTTTTGGAATTGGTTTTTCCTAATGACGGACAATCCCATACAGCCAACCATTGCAGTTATAAGCAATTCAGTATGTTCAAATGGGTTTAAGCTTTTTTCCATTAGGCACTAAGCTTACTATAAGTGTTATGATAGTTTAAGTACCCATCACTCTTTTGAGTGTCAAGTTGTAGAAGATGCTTCGAGCATGAACGTCGCCTGGTAGTTGTTACCTTCCACTAAAAAGTGTTATTATTAGTATTTTTTTATTTATAATTATTATTTGTCTGTCCCGGTAGCTCAGTGGTAAAGGCGGCACTGTGTGAATCCAGAGATTCCAGAGGTCGCGGGCTCGAAACCCAGCCGGGACATGACAAGTTATCCTCCCATTCGGGATTTTTACCACATAATAATATGTCTTGGGCTTACTGATGGAATAATTAGGACTTTAATAGTCCTGATCGGGCAGTATAAATGAGGCATTATTATTATTATTTTTCTTATTATTATTTTTCCCCCCAAGTTAGTGAACTTTTGTAAAATTGAAATATTTCCGTAAATTTAATAAATAAATAAGTTATCGTATTTGTGTCAATCAACTACGTACGTGATATCACATCTACTCAAACTCGCTTTACTAAATTTACGCTGAAACCTGGACTTGAACCACCGACCTCCAGGTTACTAGTCCGCCGCCTTATCGATCAAGCTACTGAGGTCGGTGACATATGTTTATATATTTTTTTCTTTTCTTTTTCCTTTTTATTGTATACTAGCGGGCTGTTATAAGTATAGATATTGTTTCTATTTTTTTGTTGTTGTTGTTATAATAATTATTTGTACTGTACATATCGCCTCTGACAACACAAAGAGGCGTAAACCACATTTTCGAAATTTTACAGGAGAGCCAAAATGAGTTTTCTTGCGCATAAATTTTCTGTTCACGGTAGGAACATTATCACTTCCTTGTCCCCCTGAATGACCATACGAACTTTTTCTGTTGCCAAATTTGATTATTTAACTGTGACTATCGATTTACGCCTATTTCATTTGTCAGAAAAAGAGAAAATGAGGGATACGCCTGATTTTAATTTTTGTTGTATCTTTTCTTTGGATTATATTTGGGTTACGTCTATTTGTGAGAACAAAATATAGCACAAGTAGACTCAATCTAAGCAATAAAAACGATTTCAAAAATTTGTGGTTTACGCCTCTTTGTATTGTCAGAGGCGATATGTCCATTTATATCTAATAAATTGTTGAATAATAATAATAATAACTACCTTCCAGATGCTCCTGCGGCCTCTCGCTCACGTTCCACTGCGGCACGGGCGTCACGAATGCGGCCACAGTGGACACGAGTGCGGCCACCAGCGAGGTGTGGGCGGCCTCGTTGCACACCGCGCCCTCCAACACGGACGCCTATGGCACCATCGAGTTCCAGGGCGGCCCCCACCCCAGCAAGGCGCAGGTGAGGCGACGAGAATCCATGCCCCCGTCACATACTCGTATTAGAATTTGAAATCGGAGTATCCATTTTTTTATTTATTTTTTTTTTTACAAAAATGAACACATTTTTAATTATTATTTTTTTAAATTCAAATACCTACCCTTGAAAGCTATAGATTATAACAAACAAGCAATACACTTTACTTATATAATAATAATAATTTATTTTTATTGTTAGTTTACCTTGCGGCGTACACAATTTTCTTAAATCTAGTCTTAAAACTAACTTGATATAATATAATATTTACTTATTCTGGAAAAAAAAAAATAATAAAAAAAAAAAAATAATAATAATAATAATAATAAATGAGGAGAAGATAAGTAGGTATTGAAATTTAGAAAAAGGTTGACTAGATAGATAAATGTATAAAGAAAGACATAGGAAAGTGTTGATAAGAAAGACAGTGGTAGGATATAGGGAAAAGACTGTATGGTAGCCAGGTCACACTGAAATCTCAGAAAGGGAATATGGCACAAGATCTATAAGTTTTTCTTTCATAGTATTTTTAAATTTATCAGGGTTGAGCGATTTAAGATCAGTTGGGAGGCTGTTGTATAATTTTATACCCTCTCTAAGGAACGATCCAAACATGATTTTATTATAGCTGAGTATGATATTGTCTCTGTGTCGGGTATTGTATGAATGGATCTCATGTTGCTTAGTGAGGGTAGGGGCCAGTTTATGTATTATTACACAGGAGTCCAGTATGACCTGGCCATACACAGTGAGTATGCCATTATTTTTAAATAAGGGTTTGCAGGACACGCGCTGGCCGTGTCCAAATATAGCACGGACTGCTCTTTTCTGCATTAGAAAAACAGATTTCAGATCTTTGGAAAACCCCCAGTATACTATAGCATAGCTCATTACACTATGGAAGTACGAAAAATAGGAAATGAGTGCAGCCCCGGAGTTCACATTCCTACGAACGGAGCCAACAGCAAAAGTAGCCGTCGCCAACTTGGATAGAAGATGTTGGATGTGTGTTTTATACTTTAGTTTGCTGTCGACTACCAGTCCGAGAAACTTTACCTCCGAGACTGGAAACAAGGAAAGACCACGACTACTTATAGGAGGAGGAGGATTATTAGAGGTGTTAAAATAAATGAAGGAAGTTTTGCTTTCGTTCAAGCTTAGCTTGTTGGCTCTGAACCAGTCCAGCATATTTGACATCACCTGCGCGGCTCGACAAAAGACATCGTCCCGACTTGACCCAATGACTAAGATGGTAGTGTCGTCAGCGAAGAGGGTAAGACTAGCTGTAGAGTCCGCAGAGGTGATGTCGTTGATGTACAGGAGAAAGAGAAGGGGCCCCAAGACGGATCCTTGGGGGACCCCTGAGAGAACCTGAAGACTAGAAGAGAAAGCGTAGGATTGGGTAGAAGAGGCAGAAAGGGGGAGGAAAGAAGTAGAAGGTATAGTGGAAGGGTTGGGAATAGAGTTAGTGTTGTTAGTAGAAGTAGATTTGCTGTTGGGCACTTTCACTTTCTGATACCGGGCGTGGAGATAGGATTTAAACCAGTCTAGAGGGGCCCCCCTGACACCAAAAGAGCTTAGTTTGGACAGGAGAAGAGCATGATCAACGCAATCGAAAGCTTTTGTGAGGTCACAAAATATTCCAATTGCGTGGCACTGGGTGGCTAGTATCCTGTCCAAATTTAGCAAAAAGTGCGCCACAGCATCAGAGGTAGAGCGCCCATGCCGGAAGCCAAACTGTTCGTCGGCTAGGAGGTTATGACTCTCAAGGTAGTTTGTCAGGCGATGGGCAACTACCTTCTCCAAGATTTTTGAAAAATTGTTTAGGAGCGAGATAGGGCGAAAGTTGTTGAGGTCTGTCATCGGTCCTTTTTTATGGATGGGCGTTATAACAGCGTTTTTGAATAAAGTAGGAAAAGTAGAGTTGGTCAGAGAAGAATTGAATATGTAGGCCAGGGGAACTGCAATTATATGTATGACTTGTTTGACTATTGTCATAGGAATATCATCTTCTCCGTGTGAAGTTTTGTTTTGCAGACTACCAACTATTCTACAAATTTCAGCTGGTGTACAAGGAGTAAGAGAAAAGGAAGTAGGAGAGGATGAAGAAGTAGGATGGGTAGGGGAGGAAGAAGTGAGATGAGAGGGGGAGGAAGAAGTGAAATGGGTGGAAGATGAGGAAGTGAGATGAGAGGAAGAAGTGAGATGGGTGGGAGAGAAAGAAGTGAGATGAGAGGGGGCAGAAGAAGTGAGATGTGAGGAAGAAGTGAGATGAGAGGGGGGGGAAGAAGTGAGATGGGTGGGAGAGGAAGAAGTGAGATGTGAGGGGGTGGAAGAAGTGAGTTGTGAGGAAGAAGTGAGATGAGAGGGGGAGGAAGAAGTGAAATGGGTAGAAGATGAGGAAGTAAGATGAGAGGAAGAAGTGAGATGAGAGGGGGGGGAAGAAGTGAGATGGGTGGGAGAGGAAGAAGTGAGATGTGAGGGGGTGGAAGAAGTGAGTTGTGAGGAAGAAGTGAGGTGAGAGGGGGAGGAAGAAGTGAAATGGGTAGAAGATGAGGAAGTAAGATGAGAGGAAGAAGTGAGATGGGTGGGAGAGGAAGAAGTGAGATGTGAGGGGGTGGAATAAGTGAGTTGTGAGGAAGAAGTGAGGTGAGAGGGGGAGGAAGAAGTGAAATGGGTAGAAGATGAGGAAGTAAGATGAGAGGAAGAAGTGAGATGGGTGGGAGAGGAAGAAGTGAGATGTGTGGAAGAAGTGAGATGGGTGAGGGAGTTAAGAGTGGAAGAATTAGCCAGAGAATGCACTAAATCTTGAGCAATATGGATCCAGTAATTATTAAAAGTGTTAGCGACTGCTGGCGGATTATTAATGGTTTTGTCAGCGATTTTCAATGTGTAGTTATTAGGAGATATTTTTTTATTATACTTAGAGTGAGATTTAATAACATTCCAAATAGTTTTTATTTTCTTTTTTGGGGGAGCTTGATTGATCTTTTGAACTGTATATTGGGACTTTGCTTCTTTCACTACTTTCTGAAGAATTTTGCAGTACTGCCGATAGTAAGATAGAAAAGAGGGATTTGTAGTGTGTAAGCTCATGTAGTAAAGCGAGCGTTTGTTTTCACTTGATATACGGATCCCTGTTGTGATCCAATCTTTCTTTCCTCTATGACCCACGGATACATTTTTATAAGGAAAATGAGTGTTGAATAGTAGCAGAAAAGTGTCATAGAAGAGAGAGAGTTGGCCATCAACATCTGGAAGTGTAGATAGACGTGAGAAATCTGCATGTTTGAGAGATTCTATAAAAGCCGTGATTTGTTTAGGAGTAAATGTCCTCTTCAGTACTTTTTCAGTTTTCCCATACTTATCTATGTTGAATTTCACCACTTGTGCGTACTTGTGATCGCCGAGCCCTGAGTAGATATTAGTGTCATTCTTGTTCAAGAGTAGCTTAGGAGAAAAATTTAGGTAAATATTATCAATGCACGAAGAAGAAGTAGGCGTGACACGAGTAGGGGAGTGAACAGAAGATTTAATGTTATAGAGATTGAGGATAGAGGTAAGATTTGAATTTAGAGTAGAGTTCTGAAGTAAGTCGATGTTTAAGTCTGCACAAATAGTCTGCACAAATACTTCTCGATATCAAATAAGTGGTAACCGTATGGGTTTGATGGCAGAGATTGCCTCAGGCAATAATCACGCCCTTTGTCATTATTATTCTTGTCAATAAAGAGTTATTATTATAATAATTGGTATGATCATTTATTCATTCACACATGTTGGTTGGTCACATGCTGGTTGGTTGGTTAATTGTTATTTACGCAAAGAAAATTCTATTCATATCAAATATTAAAATTGGAAATAGGAGCAAAATTTTCACTTTCCTTATCCTTTAATAAGAAAAGTATTGTATGTTTTATTTTTTCATTTCTTCGTAATTGTTATTTGTGCTGAACATATGTCTGTTGTCTAATAAAATAATTAAATAATAATTTTTCCGATTTCTTATAATAGAAATGATAGGAAGAAAAATTATGTTCTTCGTACAGATGAGCCTAAGTCCATATTATTGTAGGTGCATATACTCTGATCAAGAACTGCTTGTATGTCCCAAAATTCAATTTTTTATTACGTACCTGTCCCTTATGGAAATTTCCTGATACCATTAAGGAAATGGATGATCTTTTAAAAAATACTTTGGAAAATATTTTAAACACTCAACTGAATGGCATTCAGTGTGTACAAGCATGTCTTCCAATCAATGCAGGTGGCCTCGGTATTCGTTGTTTACAAGATATTTGTCTTCCTTCTTTCTTGGCTTCCGTGTATGGTGTTTCGCCTCTTGTGTCTACTCTCCTGAACTCACAGGGCACAGAAGTGAGCCTGCACAATGAAGCTTTGATCTGTTGGAAACAAATTCATGGAGACATTCTACCTGAAACACCTCTCCTTCAGAAACAATGGGTAGAAATCCAAACCAAATATGTCATCGACAACAACATTCTTTTTACTAATCCAATTGATGCTGCTCGTTTTCAAGCCCTCCAACAGAAAGAATCCAACGCATGGTTACATGCAATTCCATCAAACATTGTTGGAACATTTTTGGATGATAATTCTTTCCAACTCTGCATGGCACTTCGTTTGGGTTGCAAGATCACAACTCCTTTCAAATGTAAATGTGGCTCACCTGTAGAAGAAAATGGAGTGCACGGTTTAAGCTGTCAGAAAAGTGCTGGACGATTTTCTAGATATAGCGAATTAAATTCGATTATCTACCGAACATTGTCACTCCTACAATTATCATCCAAACCTAGAACCTGCAGGTATGTCACGTATGGACGGAAAAAGACCAGATGGAGTTACACTCATTTCATGGTCTTGTGGTCAAAAGTTAGTCTGGGATGTAACTTGTGTGGACACCTTGGCTCCAACGTACCTCCAACAAACTATGACTAAAGCAGGATATGCAGCCAACCTAGCAAGCCAGAGAAAACACGAAAAATATTGTAACATCAAAGACCAAGGATACATCTTCAAAGGATTGGCATTTGAGACTATGGGAACATTTGGAGAGGAATCAACTAAATTTATTCAGGAATTGGGAAAGAAAATTAGTTGAAGAGACTGGAGATGGGATGGCCTAAGCCTGGCCATTCAGAGGGGGAATGCAGCCAGCATTGCGGGCTCATTCCCCTTCACAAATTCATTGAATGAAGTCTTTGTGTTATAAAATATATTTTAAAAAAATCTGTAGGATGTTGCTTTCCTTTAAAAAAAAAAAATAATAATGTCAGAATGTTTTGCAACATCAGATTTCTTCTTACAAAATACAGATTATAAAGTCTAGAGTAGTGCTTTTTCATCATCATAGGGTGGCGTCATTTTTAACGATGGTAGCCAGACAGTGGAAGAATGACTCAGCACTTCTACCACTGTCTTTACAAGGAGGCTAATAATTGACAAGGGCCCCCAGAACCAAGCCAATGCTTGTCTACTCCCTGTTTTTAGTTCCCCAGTCAGACTGCTGGTCTACTCCCTATTTTTAGTCCCCCAGCCAGACTACTGGTCTACTCTGTGTTTATGGTCCCCCACACTGAAAAAAATTTATTGTAGGGCTTACTAAAACTTTAGTAAATTTCACAAGTCTTAGGGTTGATTTAGTGACAGCAAAACGTTTTGTTAAGATTACAAATCAAATTTCGTAAACTCTATTTAGTAAAGATAATGATATCTTTCGTTCATCCAACAAATTTATGTTTAGTTACTTTTACTAAACTCATCATTGTATTTTTGACAAGAAAAATTCCATTGTCTTTACTAAAGTATTTAGTAAGATCTCAAGCATGCATTCATAATGCTTACGAATCATCTTGTTATGTTTATTAAGGTTGTTTCTTTCAATTTGTTGAATTTACAATACTGTTTAGTAAAGTTTACAAAATACTTCATTAGTCCATTCAATCGACTCAGTATGGCTTATGATAGTGTTTTGTAATTTTAAACATAGTAATAGTTGATTTAACAACCAGACTTGTTATTGCTTACGCCAGGGATTGGTTAAATCTACTGAACTGTTTAGTAAGTTTAAGCAACCCATTTCGTTCACAATATTGACTCGTCTAGTAAACCTTACGAACAATACTAGTAAATTTTAATGATAGTTTCAGTAAACTTCACTGATAACCTCAGTAATCTTCACTGATAACCTCAGTAAACTTCACTGAAAATCATAGTGAACTTCAGAAACGCCTGAAGTAAACTTTTACAACAATTTCAGTAACTAAGTTATTATGAGAAAATAATTCAAAATATAATTGAAATAATTTAAAAATATGCATGTATGCAACGCTTTTATTTAAAAATACAGATTAATTTGTTGAAAACATTTAAAATACATTAAGAGACATTTAAAATACATACAATTAAAGTTTTAAATGATGAAATACTTGCATTAAATAAATAAAAAAGAATCACCAACCACACAAATTCACACGGCTCACTTACACAACACACTAAGTACACATCAACCACATTCACATAACAAACAAACACAGACTTAGACAACACATCAAATAACCAAAATCTCACACCACCTATCAACCAAATCCAGACTTACACAAAACACCCAATAACTAAACTTTCACAATACCTATGAACCCAAACCACACAAAACATCTACGAATAAACCCAAACATGACATTATTATAATATTAACTGTGTAAATATTAAAATTAACTGTGTATTTAGAAATTAACGTTCTCCAGTGGACGTTAATATTTAAATAAATAAATCAATTTGATTTTGAAAAAAAAAAACAACTATACTATTTTAAAAAGATATGACGTAATAATCACAGGACCATCAATCAACATAAAACAACTGAATCTGAAATTGATTTCGGTATCTATTAATTGTTGTAGATCTTTTGTCTCTCTCGTCTCTCGACACACGTGTTTTAGCAAGAATTTTGTTCAATCTACAATTCTGTTTAGTAAATCTAATCAAAGAGTCTTGTAACCGTCATTGACTAGGGGTGATTAACAAAACTTTCGTTGGGACTACAAATGATTTTCATAACGACCGAGTTTTACAAAAAAGTTTAGTAAACTTAGCTAAACAAGTCTGTCAGAAATATGAAACCGTATGGTTCATTTAACAAACATGTTTTGTAATTTTAGATAAAATCTTGTTAAACCAACGAATACTGTTTTGTGTATTTTATCATATATAAATCTGGTAAGAGTAACGATTTTTGTTTGTTAATTATCAGACATGTACTAATCAGGTGGTATTTTTAACAGAATAATTTTATTAGATTTAACCAAACTTTTTGTAAATCTTACCAATATATTGGTAATAGATCCAGCAAAACAGAACTTGGTAAGCATAACTACTGTTCTGATTACGGTAATTAACACGTTAGTTGGTTTTACGATCAGACGATTTACAAGAATTGATTGATTATTCTTACGAACGCCCAAGTAAAATCTCAAATGACTATTAGTGGGATTAATCAATTTCTTGTTATTTTAACGAAATTTTTGATTAAAAATCCTTTACAAAACTCTTTAGTAAAAACGAATCTAAAATTTTTTTCAGTGCAGCCAGACTACTGGTCTCCTCCCTGTTTATAGTCCCCCAGCCAGACTACTCCCTGTTTATAGTCCCCCAACCAGACCCCAGCTTTTTCATGGCTGCAACAACAAAAAAAATCGGTGTAGGTCACACGCATAAAAAAAAATTTCAACTTGCACCTTTACTCCTTTAAAAAATCAGCTTTTAAAAAACAAAATACGAAGTACCCATTGACCTACTTTCTTTTTTATTGAAGAATATTTGGTAACCGTCTGCACGAGCGTCCACTTAGCTGAACATAATAATAATACTAATAATGTTAATAATAATAATAATGCTACGAACATAAAATTTAACGTCAGTCTCCAGTGATGTAAACAAAGCACAATTTTTTTTTAACATGGCTGTAAGGTACTCTTCAGAATGACGGGTGTTGTACTCGTAAATAAAGTCGGGCAACTTAAGGGAACGGATAGAATTTTTTTTTTCTCCAATATCCAGGTTTTCTTATCAAGAGGTCCTTTTTCCCTTATCATCATATCATCATAGGGTGGCGTCATCGGGAACGATGGTAGCCAGACAGTGAAGGAATGACTCAGCGCTTGTACCACTGTCTTTACAAGGAGGCTAATAATTGACAAGGGCCCCCAGAACCCAGTCAATGCTGGTCTATTCCCTGTTTATAGTCCCCTTTATAGAGGGGTTTCTCTTGTATCGATGTTCAACTGTATAGTCGAACCTTGGATATAAGAGGAAAGTCAAATTTACCTCTCAACAAGGGAAAATAAGCTCTTCATAAAATAAACCTGAATATAACAACCCTTAGCACCACCCTTGATCAAGTTTTGGATTCTGTCTGGCTTGGGGACGTTAAACAGGGAGAAGACCAGTGTCTCGCTAGAGAACTATAAACAGAGAACAGACTAGCCAACCCTTACAAGCCAGGCTAGCTTGCAGTTTCCTAAGGGTTTAATGGCTTGTACAGAAAAATCCAAGTCCTCATGATGGTTGATCGCACCTAGAAATATGTGGTTCAGGACGAGCCAACTTTGAAATAAAGTTGGCTGGATACCATCACTCACCCCTCCAGCTATAGCCAAGCTGGTTACAACAACAACAACAACAACAACCCTTGATCAAGTTTTGGTTTATTAATTTCAATTTCTATGTTTATATTTTATGTGAATTGTAAATAAAACTTAATCGAACATGTTCAATAATAATCCTCCTAACGGTGCAACCTAAGGGTTGGGTGGAAGAGATTGCCAAAGGCAAAAAACCCCGCCCTTTAGTTAGGACATATATTATGTATATATTTATTTATTTTTTCTTTATTTTTTTTCTTCTATTATATTGTATTTAAATTTATAATTATTTGTGTTTGCATATAATATATGTCCTATTAATAAAGTGTAAATAAATAAATAAAATTAATAAATCTTTGTCGTGTCCGACTTCCAGTACGTCCGTCTGTCGTACGACACGAGGCCCGAGAACATCCTGCAGCTGTTCACCCGCGAGTGGTCCCTGGAGCTGCCCAAGCTGCTCATCACCGTGCAGGGGGGCAAGGCCAACTTTGAGCTGCAGCCCAAGCTCAAGAAGGTGCTGAGGAAGGGCCTGCTCAAGGCTGCCAAGACCACGGGCGCCTGGGTGTTCACGGGCGGGACCAACACAGGTGAGAGGTCACGATTTGAAATCTCAAATTGAAAAAAAGAAAGATGACTGTAGCCAGCCTCCGTGGCGTAATGGTTGTGACTACTGAGGTCGGTGGATGGAGGTAAAGTACCCTCTTTACTGGCACTATTTCCTCTCTGTATTGCTCAGTGGGTAAACGTTTTCATAATAATAATTTGCCGAAAACCTCATTTCCGGTGGCTTTTGGCTGAACGGTTGATATAATATTGAAGATTGCACGAGACTTGACCCCCAATATGTAACTGTGATGTTGTACATTATATTATTATCATTATTTAAATTCTAGTCGCTTTTTTATATTCCAATGAACAATTATTTCAATTATTTTGTATTTCAAATTTGACTTTTGTGTCATGTATTTCGTTTGTATCTGTAAAAAGAAGAAAAAAAAAAATCTTATATATTGTTGTTTCCTGTAAATTGGTCATGCACCGTAAATATGCAATACCTAACGGTATTTATTATTATTATTATTATTAATAACCCATCTCCTCCTTGTGGTCCCGGCAGGCGTGACGCGGCAGGTGGGCGACGCGCTGCTCATGGAGAGAAGCCAGAGGTCTGGCCGCGTGGTCAGCATCGGCATCGCGCCCTGGGGCATTGTGGAGAACAACCACGAGCTGATCGGACACAACAGGTGAGCAGCTATGATAGGATCGGACACAACAGGTGAGCAGCTGGCATAGGCCGTGTCGGAACCAAGATTATTATTATTATTATTTTAAACATGAGTGTTTCAGAGCCTTTTTCATTTCATTCAGTCTGGCTGGGGGACTATAAACAGGGAGTAGACCAGCATTGACTTGGTTCTAGGGGTCCTTGTCAATTATTAGCCTCCTTGTAAAGACAGTGGTAGAAGTGCTGAGTCATTCCTCCATTGTCTGGATACCATCGTTCACGATTACATCACCTATGATCATGATGAGCCATGAAACAGGAGCTACTGTAGACGCCTGTGATCGGTGTTGTACCTGGCCCATCCTGTAGTATGCCTCCCCACTGATGGGCGAGATGTGACACAATACTTCCCATTTAGGTACTGCGTCAACTGGAGTGCACCGGAAGGTATCCCTTAAAAAACAACTGGAACCAAATTTAGAATACAATTCTTTTTTGTCAACTCGGGGGATCGAACCCGGGACCTTCCGCATGGCTAGCGAGTGCTTAACCACTGAGCTAATCTCGGGGCCACTATCGCAAATCTGCGCAAACTGTCTAATACAACAAATACCATTTTCATGTTTTCATGAAGTAGGTGTACTTATCGGTTAAAAAATGTAAAATGGTTTGAGCACTAACCATGCCCAGTGGTTACATTCCACTTACAAAGAGTATTGTTACCATCAACAGGGACGTCCCCTACCATTCCATATCCTCCCCCCGCTCCAAGTTCGCGGTGCTCAACAATCGCCACGCCTACTTTCTGCTGGTGGACAATGGCACGGCCGGGAAGTATGGGGCCGAAGTCATCCTCAGGCGGAAGCTGGAGAAGTACATATCCAACCAGAAGCTCCACCCTGGTGAGTAACTCGTGCACTAAATACAACCAGAAGCTACACCCTGGTGAGTAACTCGTGTACTAAATACAACCAGAAGCTGCACCCTGGTGAGTAACTCGTGTACTAAATACAACCAGAAGCTCCACCCTGGTGAGTAACTCGTGTACTAAATACAACCAGAAGCTTCACCCTGGTGAGTAACTCGTGTACTAAATACAACCAGAAGCTTCACCCTGGTGAGTAACTCGTGTACTAAATACAACCAGAAGCTACACCCTGGTGAGTAACACGTGTACTAAGTACAACCAGAAGCTACACCCTGGTGAGTAACTCGTGTACTAAGTACAACCAGAAGCTACACCCTGGTGAGTAACTCGAGTACTAAATACAACCAGAAGCTACACCCTGGTGAGTAACTCGTGTACTAAATACAACCTGAAGCTACACCCTGGTGAGTAACTCGTGAACTAAATACAACCAGAAGCTTCACCCTGGTGAGTAACTCGTGTACTAAATACAACCAGAAGCTACACCCTGGTGAGTAACTCGTGAACTAAATACAACCAGAAGCTACACCCTGGTGAGTAACTCGTGTACTAAATACAACCAGAAGCTACACCCTGGTGAGTAACTCGTGTACTAAATACAACCAGAAGCTACACCCTGGTGAGTAACTCGTGTACTAAATACAACCAGAAGCTGCACCCTGGTGAGTAATTTATGTACTATGTAAAATGTTTATTTTTTTAATTTTTTTTTCAAATGGAGAGGTAAATGTGAAAAATGGTGTAAAATTGCAATCTAAGACAATTTCATTCTAATTTTCTTTTGGCTATCCATCACAGTTAACGAGATATTTGTAGGTTATTTCGTTTTGGAGTTATACATTAAAAACAAAAATTGTTATAAATTTGAATTTTTTTTGATATCTGTTTCTGTTCACGAGATGCAGATTTCGTTTGCAAGATTAAGGCTAAAAACAAAGTGGCCACTTTAAAAAATGAAAAAATTGGATATTGGTTACCCCGTTTACGAGATATTTGCAATTTATTTCGTTTGCGAAATATACATTAAAAAGTTAATGTCCAATTTTCGATGGAATGTTGTTTTAATTAAGGAAATTGAGGATGATTTCTTTCTCTGAAGAATTTCAATATACATATGATACCGTTAACGAGATATTAGTAATTCATTTCGTTCTCAAAATATACGTCAAAAACTAAATGATCGATTTTCTATCACTATCAATAATTATGTAAAATTGAAATTCAGGAACCTAATGTTCCTGAATTTCAATTTTAGATTTCAAAATCTGTTTCTGTTTACGAGATATTTGAACTTTATTTACGAGAAACGCTAGAAACAATACGTCCAATTATCATGAGTGTCTCTTGTTGTCTGCAGGGACTCACTGCAGCACGCCTGTCGTGTGCCTAGTCATAGAAGGCGGGACCAATACCATCCGGGCGGTGCTTGAGTACGTCACGGACACGCCCCCCGTGCCTGTGGTGGTGTGTGACGGGTCGGGGCGGGCGGCCGATCTGCTGGCGTTCACACACAAGTGAGTAACTCTTATTTTACTATTGCAATAGTTTTCGGTTCCAAGTGCCGTTGGGGGACTATAAACAAGTCTGGCTGGGGGACTATAAACAGGGAGTAGACCAGCATTGGCTTGGTTCTGGGGGCCCTTGTCAATTATTAGCCTCCTTGTAAAGACAGAGGTAGAAGTGCTGAGTCATTCATCCACTGTCTAGCTACCATCGTTCACGATGACGCTACCCTATGATGAATATTTTTCGGTTCCAAGTGCGGTTACCTTTTAGGAAAGGTGGGTTTTTAGTTTAGTGGAAATATCACACCCCAAGTTAGGATGGATCTGGGTGTCTTTGAAAGATTTTTTCCTGCCTTCCATGAAAAAAATAATAATAGGTGTACTACAGAGTTCTGTAGCATAGGTCAACATATAAATGTGCCAGACTTGGAAACTCTTGAAGAACAAGTTGAGGAGGACGATTAAGGGTGGAATTAATAGACGTTTTTGTAATACCTCTGTGGCGCTAAGTCACGGATTGCGTATTGTGTAAGATAGGGAAAATCGACACTTACCAACGACTTAAGTTATTGATGTTGTCTATTAATTCGGGCCTAAATCAACATTAATTGGATCTCACCCAATGCATGGATTTTCCGCATTATTTTGAGTTTGTGACCACATAATAACAAGGCTCAGAGGGGTTAGGTCAGTTAGGTGGTAGAAAATTATTAGAGCATTAACCTCGACTGGTTACCTTCCGCTAAATAAGAACAGTCGAACCTGGATATAAGAAAACTCAAGTGACCAGAATTTTTTTCAAGCTTCTCTTGTAATTTTTTTCCTCCTTATAGAGATGGAAACTTGACCTGAAATTGTTTCTTTTAAATCCAGGTCTCTCTTATAAAGAGGTCTTTTTTCTTATAGGGAGGTAAATTTGACCTGAAGTTGTTTATCTTATATCCAGGTTTGTCTTATAAATTTCCATTTTATAAGACTTTTACTCTTAAGGAGATATAAAATTGACCGGATTTTTTTGTATCTTACATTAAGGTTCTCTTAAAGCCAAGTTTATCATAAATCGACTTCTCTTATATCCAGGTTTTTCTGAAAAAGAGGTTTTTACTCTTACAGAGATTTGAATTGACCTGAAATTGTTTTTCTTGTATTAATGTTGCGAAGCTACGGAGGTCGGTACTTGATGGATAAGGCGCGGGGGACTTGTAACCAGGAGGTCGGTGGTTCAAGTCCCGGTTTCATCATAGATTTAGTAAAGCGAGTTTGAGTAGTTGTGACACCACGAAAGTGATTAACACAAATGTAATAACTTAACTTAACTGTATTAAGTGGCAGAGAATGCCTAAGGCATTAACTTCGCCCCGGATTACAATACATTGTACATTTAAATTTATTTTTTTTTTCTTCTATATCTTATTTTGTAAATACCTATTGTTAATTTTTTATCTTTGTAATTTATTGTTGTATGTATTGTATAAAAATTAAGTGTAAATAAATAAAATAAAAAATATTAATGTTGTCGCCTCTGGTCGCAGGTACGCCTCGGAGAACGGGGAGCAGACGGTGCTGGAGAACATGAAGGACTACCTGATCAGCACCATCCAGAGGACATTCGAGGTGGGACAGGACCAGGCGGAGTGTTCTCTACCTGGAGCTGCTGGAGTGCACGCGGAAGAAGAACCTGGTAAGTAATAATACAGGACGAGTGTCTCTACCTGGTAAGTAATAATACAGGACGAGTGTCTCTACCTGGTAAGTAATAATACAGGACAGAACCAGGCGGAGTGTCTCTACCTGGTAAGTAATAATACAGGACGAGTGTCTCTACCTGGTAAGTAATAATACAGGACAGAACCAGGCGGAGTGTCTCTACCTGGTAAGTAATAATACAGGACGAGTGTCTCTACCTGGTAAGTAATAATACAGGACAGGACCAGGCGGAGTGTCTCTACCTGGAGCTGCTGGAGTGCACGCGGAAGAAGAACCTGGTAAGTAATAATACAGGACGAGTGTCTCTACCTGGTAAGTAATAATACAGGACAGAACCAGGCGGAGTGTCTCTACCTGGTAAGTAATAATACAGGACGAGTGTCTCTACCTGGTAAGTAATAATACAGGACGAGTGTCTACCTGGTAAGTAATAATACAGGACAGGACCAGGACGAGTGTCTCTACCTGGTAAGTAATAATACAGGACAGGACCAGGCGGAGTGTCTCTACCTGGTAAGTAATAATACAGGACAGGACCAGGACGAGTGTCTCTACCTGGTAAGTAATAATACAGGACAGGACCAGGACGAGTGTCTCTACCTGGTAAGTAATAATACAGGACGAGTGTCTCTACCTGGTAAGTAATAATACAGGACAGGACCAGGCGGAGTGTCTCTACCTGGAGCTGCTGGAGTGCACGCGGAAGAAGAACCTGGTAAGTAATAATACAGGACGAGTGTCTCTACCTGGTAAGTAATAATACAGGACAGGACCAGGCGGAGTGTCTCTACCTGGAGCTGCTGGAGTGCACGCGGAAGAAGAACCTGGTAAGTAATAATACAGGACGAGTGTCTCTACCTGGTAAGTAATAATACAGGACGAGTGTCTCTACCTGGTAAGTAATAATACAGGACGAGTGTCTCTACCTGGTAAGTAATAATACAGGACGAGTGTCTCTACCTGGTAAGTAATAATACAGGACGAGTGTCTCTACCTGGTAAGTAATAATACAGGACAGGACCAGGCGGAGTGTCTCTACCTGGAGCTGCTGGAGTGCACGCGGAAGAAGAACCTGGTAAGTAATAATACAGGACGAGTGTCTCTACCTGGTAAGTAATAATACAGGACAGGACCAGGCTGAGTGTCTCTACCTGGTAAGTAATAATACAGGACGAGTGTCTCTACCTGGTAAGTAATAATACAGGACAGGACCAGGCTGAGTGTCTACCTGGTAAGTAATAATACAGGACAGGACCAGGCTGAGTGTCTCTACCTGGTAAGTAATAATACAGGACAGGACCAGGCTGAGTGTCTCTACCTGGTAAGTAATAATACAGGACGAGTGTCTCTACCTGGTAAGTAATAATACAGGACAGGACCAGGCTGAGTGTCTACCTGGTAAGTAATAATACAGGACAGGACCAGGCTGAGTGTCTCTACCTGGTAAGTAATAATACAGGACAGGACCAGGACGAGTGTCTCTACCTGGTAAGTAATAATACAGGACGAGTGTCTCTACCTGGTAAGTTATAATACAGGACGAGTGTCTCTACCTGGTAAGTAATAATACAGGACAGGACCAGGACGAGTGTCTCTACCTGGTAAGTAATAATACAGGACGAGTGTCTCTACCTGGTAAGTAATAATACAGGACAGGACCAGGACGAGTGTCTCTACCTGGTAAGTAATAATACAGGACAGGACCAGGCGGAGTGTCTCTACCTGGTAAGTAATAATACAGGACGAGTGTCTCTACCTGGTAAGTAATAATACAGGACGAGTGTCTCTACCTGGTAAGTAATAATACAGGACGAGTGTCTCTACCTGGTAAGTAATAATACAGGACGAGTGTCTCTACCTGGTAAGTAATAATACAGGACGAGTGTCTCTACCTGGTAAGTAATAATACAGGACCAGTGTCTCTACCTGGTAAGTAATAATACAGGACGAGTGTCTCTACCTGGTAAGTAATAATACAGGACGAGTGTCTCTACCTGGTAAGTAATAATACTGGCTGAGTGTCTCTACCTGGTAAGTAATAATACAGGACAGGACCAGGACGAGTGTCTCTACCTGGTAAGTAATAATACAGGACAGGACCAGGCTGAGTGTCTCTACCTGGTAAGTAATAATACAGGACGAGTGTCTCTACCTGGTAAGTAATAATACAGGCTGAGTGTCTCTACCTGGTAAGTAATAATACAGGACGAGTGTCTCTACCTGGTAAGTAATAATACAGGACGAGTGTCTCTACCTGGTAAGTAATAATACAGGCTGAGTGTCTCTACCTGGTAAGTAATAATACAGGACAGGACCAGGACGAGTGTCTCTACCTGGTAAGTAATAATACAGGACAGGACCAGGCTGAGTGTCTCTACCTGGTAAGTAATAATACAGGCTGAGTGTCTCTACCTGGTAAGTAATAATACAGGACGAGTGTCTCTACCTGGTAAGTAATAATACAGGCTGAGTGTCTCTACCTGGTAAGTAATAATACAGGCTGAGTGTCTCTACCTGGTAAGTTATAATACAGGACGAGTGTCTCTACCTGGTAAGTAATAATACAGGACAGGACCAGGCGGAGTGTCTCTACCTGGTAAGTAATAATACAGGACGAGTGTCTCTACCTGGTAAGTAATAATACAGGACAGGACGAGTGTCTCTACCTGGTAAGTAATAATACAGGACAGGACCAGGCGGAGTGTCTCTACCTGGTAAGTAATAATACAGGCTGAGTGTCTCTACCTGGTAAGTAATAATACAGGACGAGTGTCTCTACCTGGTAAGTAATAATACAGGACGAGTGTCTCTACCTGGTAAGTAATAATACAGGACAGGACGAGTGTCTCTACCTGGTAAGTAATAATACAGGACAGGACCAGGCGGAGTGTCTCTACCTGGTAAGTAATAATACAGGACAGGACCAGGCGGAGTGTCTCTACCTGGTAAGTAATAATACAGGACAGGACCAGGCGGAGTGTCTCTACCTGGTAAGTAATAATACAGGACAGGACCAGGCGGAGTGTCTCTACCTGGTAAGTAATAATACAGGACAGGACCAGGCTGAGTGTCTCTACCTGGAGCTGCTGGAGTGCACGCGGAAGAAGAACCTGGTAAGTGCAGGTTTCAAAATTTATAAAATGAAAAATCCAAGTACAAGTAATCCAAGTAATGAAAAATCCAAGTACAAGTAATCCAAGTACTGAAAAGTATAGGGTGGGTGTCCCAGGAACGGATGCGAATATTTTAATTGTAGGTCCGGCACTTCTTGGACTATCAAATAAGCTGATCTTGCAGTGGAACGTTTTGCTTTGTGAAAAAGTTATGGCCGAATCCCTGTTTTTTCCCACAGGTCCGCTTGGATTGTTGTACGTTTTTTTGACGAAATTATGACCATTTGGTAATGTGTGAATAGATGTGTAGCAAGTTCAGGATATTGCCGACCTCTGTGGCTCAGTGGTTAAAAGCAATGGTTGCTGACCCGTAGGTTGCGGGTTCGAATCCCGACCGGAGCGGAAAATTCTGACCGAGTTTTTCGTTTGCAAAATGGCATGGATGTAATAGAAAACTGTCCTGAAGTAATGCGAAAACGGTTCCAGGGAACAACAACCTTTTCTTAAAGTTCAGAATATTGCCCTGCAAATACTATTGGTTGCATTAAAAAAATTAAAATCTCTTAAAAGCTCTTTAAAGTTTAGGAGAAGTACCTTTGTATAAATGTTTCTTTAAAAAGAAAATAAATAAATAAACTATTATTATTATTAAAGTAAAAAAAAAAAAGAAATATTAAATCAAAACATTGTTCGAAAACAGTATTATTATTATTAAAGTTAAAAAAAAAAAGAAATATTAAATCAAAACATTGTTCGAAAATAGTTTCAATTTATTTCTCGTGTTTCTCCGCCCCTCATCAGATCACCGTGTTCCGAATCAGCGACAGGACGGGAGGGGAGGGCAACGCGCAAGAGCTGGACCAGACCATTCTCACGGCCCTGTTCAAGTCGCAGCACCTGTCCCCCTCCGAGCAGCTGAGCCTGGCCCTGACGTGGAACCGCGTGGACATTGCACGCTCGGAGATCTTCGTCTACGGTCAGGAGTGGCCACCAGGTGAGAGAGCTGAGAACCGTTAAAAAACACACAAATAGATATAAAAAAACGCTTGCATACGAGTCTGCAACCATTTCGACATTTTCATCTTTACTATTCAAGGTCCAAAACGCAACTGACCAAATTTCGTATTGTGCGCATGACACACACTTTCCCTCTTCTCTTAGGGTTGCAATATCGAAACGAAAATATCGATATTAGGTATATCGATAATATCGAAACCATAATATCGATATCCGATATTAGAAGACTTCTCTCCCTTTACAATTCGATATTTCGTTACATAATATCGTTACATAATATCGTTACATAATTTCGTCACATAATTTTGGTTATGTGCCAGAGCAAAGACATGAAAATGTCAAAAATTACAAAGGAAATTGCCCTCCCCTACATCTAGTTCTCACTTATCCCCTGATATCACATTAAGAAGCTAGTAGAAAGAAATTAATTTTGAGTGGGTAACAGACTTGTTTTCAAAGGATAAAGCCATAGTCAATCCTATTCAAGAGTTTGAAAGATTATATTCTTAAATCGTCCCTGACGGTCCCTATAGGACGGGACCGATGCGATGAGATGTTGAGTGATGACGTCAGTGGGTAACAGACCTATTTCTAATGGCTAGTGCTAGTGGGTTAAACCAGACAAGGAAAAACGCTTGCATACGAGTCTGCAACCATTGGGACATTTTCATGTTTTTTTTTCGTTACATAATTTCGTCACATAATTTCGTTAGATAATTTCGTCACATAATTTAGTTACATAATTTCGTTACTTAATTTCGTTACATAATTTTGGTTATGTGCCAGAGCAAAGACATGAAAATGTCAAAAAAAACAAAAAACCACCATTAATGATTCAAACTACGTGTGCCGTCTTAAAGTTTGTCTTTAAGACGGCACACGTTGTTTGAATCATTTAAAAAAAAAAAAAAATCTTAAGCGGTTAAAACGGCTATGGCTCTCCACGTAGTTTTGATATTTTGTCCGTATAAAATATCAGAAATATGTTCAGACTGTGCAAAACGAATCTTAAGGACCTCAAAAATTCCCTTTGTGGGTTGATTTTCAAGAGAACGTCATATATCCTTATTCCTTACAGGAAAGAGATAAAAACGTGAAATTTTGTTCTGCTTTATTTTTAGACAATGTCATATATTAAATTAAGAAATGAATGTATTAGGAATGTACCACCCACGCAGTTACGGTTTAATCGAAAATCGAAACCCTTTTAAAAATATTGTTACATGTTTTATTAATTTTACTAATGTTTTAAAAATAAATATATTAATTTGAGTTGCTACTGTATCTCCGAATATATCAATATAGATGTTGGAATGTATTAGGATCCCTGTCGTATAACGCGATTTGTTTAGAAAATCCCACCAACGTTACTTTTAATTTTTTATCTTTAGTCTTTCCTGCTGTAACAATTAGGCGTTTTCCCAAACTTCCAGGTGCCTTGGACGAGGCAATGATGCAGGCATTAGAGCACGACAGAATAGACTTTGTGAAGTTGTTGCTGGAAAACGGAGTAAGCATGAGGAAGTTCCTAACCATACCACGTCTTGAAGAACTCTACAACACGGTAAGTAAACATGCACATAGCTCAGTAATAATAAAGATAAAAAATTTCAGGAGGTGAGATTGCCACAGGCAATAACCCCGCCCTTTAGGTAGGACAATAACTTCATTCTCTTTTTTTCATAAATATTTGCTTAATCTTTTTGTTTTTCTTTATATTTCATTGTATTTTACTGTATATATTTTTTCTTCTACCTAATAAAGCTTTCTATAATAATTTCTTTATTTGACGAAGTGTATGTACGAATTTCTTTGTGGTGAAGCACAAGGCCTCTTCACAATTTTTGTGGGTAGCGCAGCATTACTAAGAGCCTCGTTTACATTTCGAATTATTCTATTACATTAATTTCTATTTACTCTGGTAATGCCGCCACTGGTCGTTACTCATACAAGTAACTACTCATTTTTCCTCACGAGGTATGAGTGGACCCCGAACATCCAAGTACAGAGCAGAAAAATTCCTGCCCCGCTGGGGATCGAACCCAGGTCACCGTGCGTGCAATGCCCAGCGCGCTAACTCACTCTGCCACGGTGACTACTTTGACGAAGTGTGTGGGTTTCCACCGCTGGAATTAGTCATCAGGCCCTTGTTTCAGAAAGCACTCTCACTCCCGTAATCCCCGAATCTCCCTTTCAATAGTCACACAACGATTGGTTGATTTGAATGAAATAACAAATCAGAGTGCGCTGTGTGACAATAGAAAGGGAGATTCTGGGATTGCGGGAGTAAGAGTGCTTTCTGGAAAGAGAAATATTAGGTAAGGGCTTCGAAAAAGTGGCCCGAGTACTGATCCTTGCGGTACTCCTCACGATAAATCCAAAACTGTTCCTCGTTCTTTATAATCAATTAAGATGCCTTTTTTATAAATAGCACAACACTATTAATCAAGCCAGTATTCTTCTCAAACTCCTCTTTTATGATACCCCTCCCCCTCCATGTAATCGAGTTGAATGCAATTTTTACGTCAGTAAGTTTAATTACTGCAACTGCATCAGTTTCCATGCTTGTGAATAGAAAAACAAAGCCATTATTGATGAGTTCCCATTCCCATACGTACAAGGAAAATTCAAACAGATTTATCAAAATACTATGAAAGGTAACTTTCCCTTAGCTGTTCCCTACATAGTTTCTTGTTGTGGCAACTTTCCCTTAGCTGTTCCCTACATAGTTTCTTGTTGTGGCAACTTTCCCTTAGCTGTTCCCTACATAGTTTCTTGTTGTGGCAACTTTCCCTTGGCGGTTCCCTACATAGTTTCTTGTTGTGCTTCCAGAAACAAGGCCCGAGCAACACGATGGGGTTCATTCTGCGCGACGTGAGGCCGCACATTCCCCGCGGCTACATGTACACGCTGCATGACATCGGACTGGTCATCAACAAGCTGATGGGCGGGGCTTACAGGTGAGTAGAATACCCCGCGGCTACATGTACACGCTGCATGACATCGGACTGGTCATCAACAAGCTGATGGGCGGGGCTTACAGGTGAGTAGAATACCCCGCGGCTACATGTACACGCTGCATGACATCGGACTGGTCATCAACAAGCTGATGGGCGGGGCCTACAGGTGAGTAGAATACCCCGCGGCTGCATGTACACGCTGCATGACATCAGACTGGTCATCAACAAGCTGATGGGCGGGGCTTACAGGTGAGTAGAATACCCCGCGGCTACATGTACACGCTGCATGACATCGGCCTGGTCATCAACAAGCTGATGGGCGGGGCCTACAGGTGAGTAGAATAGAATACCCCGCGGCTACATGTACAACACGCTGCATGACATCGGACTGGTCATCAACAAGCTGATGGGCGGGGCCTACAGGTGAGTAGAATACCCCGCGGCTACATGTACACGCTGCATGACATCGGCCTGGTCATCAACAAGCTGATGGGCGGGGCCTACAGGTGAGTAGAATACCCCGCGGCTACATGTACACGCTGCATGACATCGGACTGGTCATCAACAAGCTGATGGGCGGGGCTTACAGGTGAGTAGAATACCCCGCGGCTACATGTACACGCTGCATGACATCGGACTGGTCATCAACAAGCTGATGGGCGGGGCTTACAGGTGAGTAGAACAAGCTAATGGGCGGAGCTTACAGGTGAGTAGAATACCCCGCGGCTACATGTACACGCTGCATGACATCGGACTGGTCATCAACAAGCTGATGGGCGGGGCCTACAGGTAAGTAGAACAAGCTAATGGGCGGAGCTTACAGGTGAGTAGAATACCCCGCGGCTACATGTACACGCTGCATGACATCGGACTGGTCATCAACAAGCTGATGGGCGGGGCCTACAGGTGAGTAGAATACCCCGCGGCTGCATGTACACATTTTTTTTTTTTTTTTTTTTTTTTTTTACACTTTATTAGATAATAGGACATATACAATACAAATAATTACAAACGAAAATACAAAATACAATATAACAAAACAAAAAAATAATAATAAATAAAGAAAAAATAAATAAATATATATACATAATATATGTCCTAACTAAAGGGCGGGTCATCAACAAGCTGATGGGCGGGGCTTACAGGTGAGTAGAATACCCCGCGGCTACATGTACACGCTGCATGACATCAGACTGGTCATCAACAAGCTGATGGGCGGGGCCTACAGGTGAGTAGAATACCCCGCGGCTACATGTACACGCTGCATGACATCAGACTGGTCATCAACAAGCTGATGGGCGGGGCCTACAGGTGAGTAGAATACCCCGCGGCTACATGTACACGCTGCATGACATCGGACTGGTCATCAACAAGCTGATGGGCGGGGCTTACAGGTGAGTAGAATACCCCGCGGCTACATGTACACGCTGCATGACATCGGCCTGGTCATCAACAAGCTGATGGGCGGGGCCTACAGGTGAGTAGAATACCCCGCGGCTACATGTACACGCTGCATGACATCGGACTGGTCATCAACAAGCTGATGGGTGGCGCCTAGAGGTAATAATAATAACAACAACACTACCTAGTGCAGGGGTCTTCAACCTGTGTTCCGCGGGCCACTTGTGGCCGCCGAGTCATTTTTGGTGGCCCGCGAGCTCATTAATGCTATTTCCTATTTCTTCCAGCACAAGCTGGCCAAGATTTTTTTTTTTTTATGCAAAAGTTACGACAGTGACAAAAGCAGTGACAAATCCGATGGGATTCGAACCCGGGTTTCCCACCTACAAGACTAGTGCATTGACCAACACTCCCTCCGGATTGCTACAACAAAACTTCAACCCAATATTGTCAAATCGGTGGATGCCATGCAATGCCAACCATCCCATTGAAGACCTAGGTTCGATCCCTCACAGAGTTGATTTTTTTCTAATCAGAAACTGATCAGAGACTGCTGTACAATTTTTTTTTTTTAATTTTCTAGTTTTTGTATAAAAAAATTGAGTGAAACAATTTTTTTTTGTTGCAAATAAAAATACCAACACTTGTTCCTGAAATTAAAAATAGTTTTCGGAAAAATTTTCAACCCCCCCCCCTTAATTTATGTTTCTAATAGTGGCCCGCGGACTTTTCCGGAAAAGAAATATGGCCCAGAGACTGAAAAAGGTTGAAGACCCCTGACCTAGTGGAAGGTAACTTCCTTACTTAATTTCCGTGTCCATTACTGTTATGTCATGGTGGTGGAAGGATTGATATGGGTGTTGAACACCTTGGACGCCCAGAAGCCATGCTCTGTCCGTGTCCATTGTGTAGTGTGATTGTGGTGGTTTATGTTGTTACCTAGACAGTTTGCGCAGGATTTGCGATACGTTACGCTAATTGATTTGAACTTTTCGGCCGTATCTGACGAAAACTCGGTAAAAATGTACGTACGTATTCTGCTCAACGTAACTCATATTCATTGAAGACTAAATTTTATGATGAGAATATAATTATATGGTGGTGTATATAACTATAAAGTTGAAAAACACCACTTTAATATAATAGAATATAGATAGATAGATATGATGAGAATGTTCTTATAATTTTTGTGAGAAAAAAAAATTGTATTTAAAACCATCGAGAGTGAAAAACATTACTCGAAATTCGTATATAGATAGATAGATAGATATGATGAGAATGTTCTTATAATTTTTGTGAGAAAAAAAAATTGTATTTAAAACCATCGAGAGTGAAAAACATTACTCGAAATTCGTATATAGATAGATAGATAGATATGATGAGAATGTTCTTATAATTATTGTGAAAAAAATAAGAATTGTATTTAAAACCATCGAGAGTGAAAAACATTACTCGAAATTCGGTAATAAGAAGGTTCCTCCTCAGTGTTCTTACGGCACTAAAAAAAAAAAAATCCCAGACAAAGCCTTAAAAAATCCCTAAAAATCCCTCAATCGGCTCCTTATGTCCCTTAAAAAATCCCTCAAACTAAAGCCATGAGTGAACCCCATCCTCCTGTTCCAGGGCGTCCTACACCCGCCGAAAGTTCCGCCTGATCTACGCGAAGGTGATGAAGAAGATGGTGTATATAACTATAAAGTTGAAAAACACTTCTTTAATATAATAGAATATAGATATGATGAGAATGTGTTTATAATTTTTGTGAAAAAAAAAATAATCGTATTTAAAACCATCGAGAGTGAAAAACATTACTCGAAATTCGAATATACATAGATAGATAGATATGATGAGAATGTTCTTATAATTTTTCTGAAAAAAAAGTATTTAAAACCATCGAGAGTGAAAAACATTACTCGAAATTCGTATATAGATAGATAGATAGATATGATGAGAATGTTCTTATAATTTTTGTGAAAAAAAAATAATTGTATTTAAAACCATCGAGAGTGAAAAACATTACTCGAAATTCGAATATACATAGATAGATAGATAGATATGATGAGAATGTTCTTATAATATCTGTGAAAAGAAAGAAAAAAATGTATTTAAAACCATCGAGAGTGAAAAACATTACTCGAAATTCGAATATACATAGATAGATAGATAGATATGATGAGAATGTTCTTATAATATCTGTGAAAAGAAAGAAAAAAATGTATTTAAAACCATCGAGAGTGAAAAATATTACTCGAAATTCGGTATTGAAAAAGTTCTTTCTGTCTGTCCCGGTAGCTCAGTGGTAAAGGCGGCACTCTGTGAATCCAGAGAATCCAGATGTCGTGGGTTCGAAACCTAGCCGGGACATGACAAGTTATTCTCCCATTTGGGATTTTTACCACATAATAATATGTCTTGGGCTTACTGCTGGAATAATGGGACTTTAATAGTCTTAATCGGGCAGTATAAATAAGGCGATATTATTATTATTTCTTTTCCAGGGCGTCCTACACCCGCCGCAAGTTCCGCCTCATCTACGCCAAGGTGATGAAGAAGTCGCCCAACTTCCACCGCAACTCCGCCTCCTTCATCAAGTACTACGGCAACACCAACCTCACCCTGAGCCTGCTCGCGGGCACCATGCCCACCTCGGAGAACATGCACATGTTTGAGTACCCCTTCAACGAGCTGCTGGTGCGTAGAACTTTTTTTTTTTTTTTTTAAATTAATGTTCAAACGCAATGTGTTTCACTGCAATTACATGAACTTAATACTTAACCTAGGTTATATTAAAAATTTCTAAACCTAGTTGTTGCTTACATTCATTCTTAAAGATATTCACATTATTTGAAAGGTCCAATTTAGAGGAGTGTTGATTGTATAGTAACTAGTAACATAGCAGATATTAATGGTGAGTTTGTTTATTAGTTTGTTTGTTTCAACTGCATGGTCATACACGACGGGGGTTTTACCCTCCATTCGCAGGAAACTTACAAACCTGCTACCAACATTGACCTTACCCAGCCTGGGTTGGGCCGGAATGCCAGCATCACGAAGTCTTCACCTCGCTGGACGTTGCTTAACTTCGGTGATCCTACGAGAACCGGTGCATTCAACGCGCCATCCACTTTGGGAGAGAACTCTTTTAGGGCGGAAATAAGAGACGTTTTTGTAATACCTCTGTGGCGCTAAGTCTCGAATTGCGTATTGTAGAGGGGCGGAAGTAATACATAAATTCTATATCACATGTCATTGCTAAGCCTCAGTTTTCCCTATCTCACACAGTACGCTATCCGTGACTTAGTGCCACAGAGGTATTACAAAAGTGTCTATTAATTCCGCCCTAATAGACGTTTTTGTTATACCTCTGTGGCGCTAAGTCTCAGATTGCGTACTGTATAAGATAGGGAAAACCGACACTTACCAACGACTTAAGTTATTGATGTTGTCTATTAATTCCGCCCTAAGAGACGTTTTTGTAATACCTTTGTGGCGCTAAGTCTCGAATTGCGTACTGTATGAGATCAAGAAAACCGATGCGTCCGATGCTAAGCAATGACTTCAGTTACATGGACAGTTATGAACTTTGTATCCAATAGTTTCAAGAGTTTATTATTTACGATCACAGATCTGGGCCGTGCTGACCAAGCGCCAGGAGATGGCTCTCCTGATGTGGCAGCACGGGGAGGAGGCTCTGGCCAAGTCTCTGGTGGGGTGCAAGCTGTACAAGGCTATGGCCCATGAGGCGGCGGAGGACGATCTGGAAACCGAAATCTACGAGGAGCTGCGCAGCTACGGCAAAGTGTTTGAAGATATCGGTAAGTTTCTTCTTCTTTTTTACTTGCCTTATTCTTTTTTATTTACAATAGAAAACATAAAATATGTACGTAGAAATTGAAATAAATAAAACAAAACTTGATGAAGGGCGGTGCTAATACTCTTTGATGAAAGGTATCAGCAATGTAGTGTTTAACTCACGCAAAATCCTATCAGTGTAAATATTTGTAAATATAAATAAAAATTAAATCAATAAAATAAAAACATAAGTAAAATATCATCAAACATCTATTTAAAACTCAAAACCACAGTTTTATCAATTTAGACATTAAAAAATAAAACTAAATACAACTTATAAATCAGTTTTTTTTCGTACTAAAACATCGCAAACCTCAACTATCAAGGTTAAGGATTATACATAAATATAACATATGTATACCTAATATACCACGGATAACAGTACAGTGACAGTGAGTGACCAGTGTTGTTTATCATAACTCAATCCGAATGCAGAGTGCATTGTAAACAAAAGACAAAGAAGTGACACCGAACGCAAATCAAGCCAACTCATACAAAAGAATAGCTAAAGACCTAATAAATATACACACATAATAAACACGCCAATCTCTATGGAACTAGTAAGTACAATATTCTAGATAACAAACGATTCTGACATTACCTATCAAACCAGTGGCGCAGGGTAATTTATTCATACTTACATCATCTGAAATATCTAGATGTAATAAAATTTAACAAGTTATACCATAAAACCTAATAGAAAAAGCAATCTAATAAAATATTTCCACAAAAATGTACCGAATAAGTTCTCAAGGAGAAATGGAAAATATTTTCTCTGATGACGACAGAACAATACTGGAAGAATTTTCATCTTTAATCAGCCAAATAGCAAGCCTAGAAAGAGAGCATACACCCAGCCATATTAGACCTATTAAACAAAAAATAATACATGTGAGTAATTTATTTCAAACTAATACATTAAACAAAGAAAAAGATCTTAGAAAATATCAACTGAAAATAAACAAAGTAGAACCAGAACTCCTCGAAATCAAAAGAGAAATAGAAACAATGAAAATCAAAATCAAAAATACCGAAGCAGACAAAATTAATTTAGTAAAAGAAAGTGAAGAACAGGTAACGTCATTAATTGACGAAAACAGGACACTAAAAATATCCATAGATTCACTACACAACCAAGTACAATATCTAAAAACAAATATAGAAGACAAAGAGAACTCCATTTTGAACCTTCAAAAAGAAAACGAAGGAAACATACTTACAATTGAAACATTAAAAAATACTTTAGATAAATCAAAAAGTACATACTTGAATTATTATTCAACTACCCGATACAACAGTTCATTTGATATTAGTAGCATGATTGAATTAGACAACAATCTCCATACAGAACTCCAAATAACTCAAAGAAAACGACATAGTGATGTTAGTAATGGAATACACCATCCAAATACATCAAATAACTCCAATACGCTAAATGAGTTAGACTTATCCAACAAAACTACAACACAAAACATGGAAGAAACGCTACATCCTTATCTCACACCTAATATAGAGATCATAAACAATAAAACACAACAGCAAGATTTGGAAACTCAAGGAATAATCAACAATAAACCCACAATCCAACCAAAATCTACACCAAACAGCAATGATGAAATTATAGTTACAGATGACATAAGAGATAATAGAACAACAACACAAACAGACAAAATTCAAAAACAAATAACTGAACTACAAGAAAAGACTTCTGCAAACTCATACCAAATTGCAGAAATAATGGAACTATTAAAAACGAAAGCAAATCAAGAAATCAATATACAAAAAAGCAACAACAAAAACTTTGACATATTTGAATCTACTCCAAACAAACCAAAATCAACTGTCAAGTTTCACTCTTCAACCAATGATAGCTTGATGGAAAATGCCATTACAACAATAAAATCACCCATAAAAACTACCTCCAATGAATGTGTAGAAAAAATGCACAACTGCATGATCCAAAATTTTAAACACATAAACCAACAAACCCAATCAGGTCCTCAGACACTAGAAGCAATAAAAACTACAGAGAATCCAGTTGAACCCATTATAACATATAAAGAAAATAATATGATATCTCATCCCAACACATCAAAGCAAACTATTATCAAACCACAAAACCCTGAAACGAAAGAAAAAACTGACATCCTGATTATCGGAGATTATCACGCAAAGAACTTGAAATCCACCCTAGTCAAATATCTACCAAACAATTTAAAAATCAAAGACAACATCTATGATGACAGCGATTTTCCTCAAATCAGTTCATTGAAGGATTCTATATCATGTTCACATCTCATCCTCATGGCTGGAACACACGATATTCAGAAGACACCAATGCTTGAAATCAAAGAATCAATTGACAGAATCATCAGAAAACACAGATCAAGTATTATACACTTCGTTCAAATACCCGACAGATTTGACAATATTAATCTCAACTACCATATTAGTCAAGTAAATAAAAGTATATACTTCCACCTTCGAAAGTTTTCTAATGTCATTGTATACAAAACAAAAGAAATAGTCAACAACTGGGACTACAATCAACAAGTTCATCTCAACAATAATGGCATTAGCAAAATCTGCAGAACAATCAGCAAGAACATCAGACTCCAAAACAAGCAAATAAATCGTACACCTGTACAACCAGAGCAGACGTCATCGTCATCTTCCCAACTGCATCAAAAGCACGAAAACCCCAGTAAAGAAAATTATCATCAAAAAGTATATCAACGCAATCCTAACCGGGAACCTCAAACTAACAATTTCAAGAAATTCTCATGGCATCAACATAGCTACAATCAACAGTCACACCCAGTAACTTCGAAGCAGCCAAGGAATCATCACGCCCCGCAATATGTAAACAACTACGACACTGACTTCCCTCCTTATCGACAACATAAACACACAAGGGAACTTGAATCAGCAGAATCAGCATAACCGACGGCAACATACTATGAACAATTTTTGTTAAGTAATGACGAGTCTGAAATTACAGACATATTATTTATTGACACTGTAAATATTTCCCCTACTGACACACTATCTATTGACATTGTAAATAGTGTTTTACCTACTGACACTGTATATAACTATTTATTTCACACTGACACTCATTTTATTGACAATATTCATTCATATTTCGATAATAATCCACATGAAGTTTATGACACCTACTACCCCACACATAATATCTATCCTGATGAGAGAGCTCATTATGAAATTCCAGTCATCAACAATAGAGTCTACCATTTTTCTGACGTATTTAGTAATTTCAATTCCGGTGTAAATCATAATAACATAATTTGTCTAACTAATAAGAATTCTCCCTATATCAAAAGCCTCAAAATATATTATCAAAACACCAGAGGTCTCAGAACAAAACTAAAAGACTTAAGATGCAACATAATTTTACTTGATTTTGACATTTTTGTTCTCACTGAAACATGGCTTTGTGATTCCATAAGCAATAAAGAACTAGGTTTCGACAATTATAAAATTTATCGATGTGATCGCTCACAATATACATCCCAGCACAGTATGGGAGGCGGAGTCCTCCTCGCGATACGTAAGACACTTTTACCAAATCAAATAAAAATATCAACAATCGACAATGAGACAATATACGCTTACTTCAAAATTAAAGATCAAACTTTCATAATTAACGCTGTATACCTCCCTCCATTAACATCTCCAGAAAAGTTCATATCATACACCAACTCACTAGATGACATAATTTCTAAATGGACAAACCCACAACTCATCATCTGTGGAGACTTTAACCTACCATCAATGCATTGGCAAAAACACCCTGAAAAGAATAAATTCACCATCACATCAAGCAACAAAATTACTCATATAAACATTCTCAGTTCTTGTATGTCCTACATGGACCTGAAACAACATAACCTCATTCCAAATGCTAATAATAATATCATTGATCTGATCTTCACAAATTTTAACAGTAACAAAATTACTGTGACAGAATCTCATGACAGTCTTGTAAATATTGACAGTCATCACCCACCCCTATTTATTGACCTTACCGTTACCCTTGATAACACCAAATATCGATCACAGTCAAAAACCACACCATCACATGTCTTTCATTACAAGAGTGGTAATTTTTCTTCTCTCAATAAAGCTATTAAAGAACTTAAATGGGACAATTTACTAGACAAATCTGACATAAACCTTGCTCTAGACATTTTTTACGAAAACATAAACAGACTAAAAGCATGCCACATACCTCAGAAACAAATTACAGACTTCAAATTTCCAATTTGGACAACTGCTGAGCTAAAAGATCTTATTATTAAGAAAAAGTGTGCTCACAAACATATGAAAAAGAACCCTCTTGACATTACTCTTAGATCACTATTTACCTCATTAAGACGTACGTGTAAAATAAAAGCCAGTAATGACTATAGAGCTTATATTCACAAAATCGAGACAAAATTAACCTCTGACCCATCAAAATTTTGGCCCTATCTTAAAAACATGAAAAATGACACCGATCTTCCATCGACGTTCAATCTAGACAGCACTATTTCTACTGATAGCAATCACATCGCTAATATGTTCGCTGAGAACTTCTCCTCAGTTTACTCCCAAGCTCAACTTCCACCCCCACTGTTCACTTTTGACAATTGTCTGACATCTGTCTTATCTGAAATTAAAATTTCACGATTAGACATTTTAGATGAAATAAAAAATCTCAAGTTTGATTCTTCAAGTGGACCAGATAATACCCCGCCCATCGTCATAAAAAAATGTGCCTATACTATCGTGACACCTCTCCTTATTTTATATAACTGGACGCTTGCTACAGGTATATACCCAGACAAATGGAAAACTTCTTATGTAATACCAATTTTTAAGAACGGTGACAGAAATGACATAAAGAACTATCGTCCCATTTGTAAGTTATCATGCATTTCCAAATTACTAGAAGCTATTATATATAGAAAACTAGCACCTATTTTATCTCCTTTGATCATAAACAATCAACATGGCTTCATGACAAAACGCTCAACTGCTACAAATTTAATATCATTTTTTCAATTTGTTGACAAAACTCTTAACAGTGGAGGACAATTTGACTGCTGTGTAACAGACTACTCTAAAGCTTTTGACGTAGTGAATATTAATTATTTATGTGCAAAACTCGAAGCCTATGGACTAACAGGACCTTTATTGACATGGTTTTATAATTATTTATCTTCACGCATTCAAATAGTAGTCTATAAACAGAACCGCAACCAAACGTTCTTCTCTAATCCTTACTCGGTAATGTCAGGCTGCCCTCAAGGCGGACACCTCTCTGGTTTACTTTTCGACATTTTCATCAATGACATACACACCCGTATTGACATTCCATTTTGGTTATATGCAGATGATAAAAGAATAGGTATTCCCATAAGATCCACCACTGATGTAGTAAAATTACAAACATCTATGAATAACATATATCATTGGTGCAAAGAAAACCAAATGACACTTAATATAAAAAAATGCAAAATAATGACTTTTCATAGGACAAAAAAACCAATAATACACAACTACTATTTTAATGATGAACTTGTTCCAAGAGCGTATTCAATGAAAGATTTAGGAGTGACACTAGAACCAGACCTAAGATTTAATACACACTTTGACAATATAACTAAAAAGGGCTTTAAAATGCTAGGTTTTCTAAATCGTAACTCAAAAGACTTCAAAAATCCAACGACATATAAGAACCTCTACTATGGAATTGTCAGACCTAACTTAGAATATGTATCTCAATTATGGTCCCCATATTATGACATTCATATAAAACAATTAGAATCCGTACAACATAAATTTTTGAGACAATTAGCATACAGACAATATAAGACCATTGAAAACCATAACTACACCAACATCTTAAATGACAATGATATTTTGACCCTTCAACATCGTCGAGACGTACAAGACATCATCTTCCTGGCCAAACTGCTTAAAAACATGATTGATGCGCCTGACATTCTGGAAAAGATCGACATCCGGGTGAGAGGCAGAAACACCAGGAACTCTGACATACTAGAGGAAAATTTCTGCAGGACAAATATCGCAATGAACTCAGTAATCACGAGGATGAAAAGATTGACAAATCACGCTATTCAGCAAGATCCTTCCATTGACATATTTCATGATTCTATCTATTTGCTAAAATCAAAACTGATAGCCCTAAAATCCATCCAAAGGTAGAACTTTATATCAATTATTACCTAAAAATCGACAGTACTAGTAATTTATCGCTAGAGTATTTACTATTTATTATTATAAATCATGTCAGTCATATTTTATTTTATCTATTAATCATTTTATTATTTTATTCAATGGCGGTTATATTTTTAGTATATCAATAAACTATTTTATAATTTTTCAATGACAGTCACACTTTTATTTTATTAATTCACTATTGTATTATCTTATTCACACTTTTATTTTATTTATTGACTATTTTATTATCTTATTCAATGACAGTCACACTTTTATTTTATCTATTGACAATTTTATTATCTTATTCAATGACAGTCACACTTTTATTTTATCTATTGACTATTTTATTATCTTATTCAATGACAGACACACTTGTATTTTATTTACTGACTATTTTATTATCTTATTCAATGACTGTCATAGCTTTTTATGTATTTACAATTTGACTATTTTATTCAGTGACAATTTTCATGATATAAAATTTGACATCTATTTGACATTGATCAATATTTTCATTTATTTTAAACAATTATTAATTTAAACTAATTTATGTACCAACTTGTACCAACTTTTCATGTCATTTTATTTAACTTCTTCATCTGTATTTTCCTTTGAAATTCTTTTTATATTTATTAATTTTAGTATTAAGACTAGGGTCACATTGTAAAACTGGGTATCTCCCGTTAACTTATTAAATAAATAAAATAAATAAATAAAGGTAACCACCAGGCGAGGTTAATACTCAAAGCGTTTTCTAACAGAATTAATTAATTCTGTTACAATGCTACAAAACAAATACCAGGCGAGGTTCATACTCAAAACATTTTCTACCACCTAACCCTCAGAGTCATATTCTTATAATAATAATAATAACTCTTTATTGACAAAGGGTGTGATTATTGCCTGAGGCAATCTCTGCCATCAAACTTATGTGGTCAAGAGCTCAAGTTAATGAGGAAAAATTCATGCACTGGGTGGGATTCGAACCAACGGATCCCTACGCTACCTGGATCACCAGACTAGCGCCTTGACTACTTGCTATTTATTTTTATTTATTTATTTAGAAACTCTTTATTAGCAGAACATATATATACAGACAAACAATGGTAAAAATTAAATATAAAATTGACAGTACTAATAATATAAACAAGAAAAAAATAAATAAAATATATACATATGTCCTAACTAAAGGGCGGGGTTAGTGCCTATGGCAATCTCTTCCACCCAACCCTTGCTATCAGTGCCTTGTGTCGGTCTCCGCAGCGCTGGAGCTCCTGGACTTCTGCTACCGCCAGGACGACGACCAGACCCAGCAGCTGCTCACCTGTGAGCTGCAGAACTGGAGCGGCCAGACCTGCCTGAGCCTCGCCGTGGCCGCCAACCACCGGCCGCTCCTGGCCCACCCCTGCTCCCAGATCATCCTGGCCGACCTGTGGATGGGCGGCCTGCGGACGAGGAAACACACCAACGTCAAGGTGAGCGCGCTTTAAATCAGGGAATGTAGTTAGTTATCATATTTGTGTTAATCACTTTCGTGATCTCACAACTACTCTTAACTCGCTTTACTAAATGCTGAAACCGGGACTTGAACCACCGACCTCCAGTTTACAAGTCCGCCACCTTAACGATCGAGCTACTGAAGTCGGAGATCAGAGGAATGTATTTTTTTTTTTTTTTTTTAATCTAAAGATGAGTGTTTCACAGCCTTTTTTATTTCGTAGCTTGGACACGGAAGGAGCCCAGTACAATGGTTCTGGTTGTCCAAAGAGTTTACCCATATCAATATTTCCACCACCATGACATTACACATGGACTCGGAAGGTAAAGTAAGTATTTTGTAGCTATGAAACAGGAGCTACTGTAGGTGTTTGAGGTCCGTGTTGTAGCTTGCTCATCCCGTAGTATGACTTCCCTCTAATGAACGAGAAGTGACACAATACTTTCCATTTAGGTGCTGGGTCAACACGAGCGCACCGGAAGGTATCCCTTACAAACAACTGTAACCAAATTAAGAGTACCTTTTTTTTTGTTTGGCCTTAGACTCAGGAGAGTCTAAGGGCCTCTAATGTTCTCTTCTATCTCCTCTCAGGTTATCATGGGTCTCCTCTGTCCGTTCTACATTGCTTGCCTCTAATGTTCTCTTGTATCTCCTCTCAGGTTATCATGGTCTCCTCTGTCCGTTCTACATTGCTCGCCTCTAATGTTCTCTTCTATCTCCTCTCAGGTTATCATGGGTCTCCTCTGCTCGTTCTACATTGCTCGCCTCTGATGTTCTCTTCTATCTCTCAGGTTATCATGGGTCTCTGTCCGTTCTACATTGCTCGCCTCTGATGTTCTCTTCTATCTCCTCTCAGGTTATCATGGGTTTCCTCTGTCCGTTCATCATTGCTCGCCTCTAATGTTCTCTTGTATCTCCTCTCAGGTTATCATGGGTCTCCTCTCTCTGTCCGTTTTACATTGCTCGCCTCTAATGTTCTCTTGTATCTCCTCTCAGGTTATCATGGGTCTCCTTTGTCCGTTCCACATTGCTCGTCTCTAATGTTCTCTTCTATCTCCTCTCAGGTTATCATGGTCTCCTCTGTCCGTTCTACATTGCTCGTCTCTAATGTTCTCTTGTATCTCCTCTCAGGTTATCATGGGTCTCCTCTGTCCGTTCTACATTCCTCGCCTCTAATGTTCTCTTCTATCTCCTCTCAGGTTATCATGGGTCTCCTCTGTCCGTTCTACATTGCTCGCCTCTAATGTTCTCTTCTATCTCCTCTCAGGTTATCATGGGTCTCCTCTGTCCGTTCTACATTGCTCGCCTCGAGTTCAAGTCCAAGGAGGAGCTTCAGCTGATGCCACAGACGGAGGAGGAACATCTGTACGGGCTGGAGGACGACAATGACAACGATAGTGTGGAGAACGGAGCCACCCACAACCCGCAGCACAGGAACACGGAGGCGGATGTGGAGGTGAGTGATCGGGAGGTCGGTGGTTCGAGTCCCGAGTTATGTATCTCTATAGATATATACAACTATATATAACAATAAATTAACTAGTCAGGCACGCGCCGGTATGGCAGCATAAAGTCCTCCTAGAATTTTAAAATTTTAAGCATCAAAATTTCAAGTCAAAATTCTAGGAACACATGACATCCAAAGAAGGCGTTTCAAGGACAAGCTCAATAAGGAGAAAAACTGATTTTTTTAATAAAAGGCAAAAATGTTTGCGAAATAATATAATAATAATATATAAAACTCAAATCTGTGTGTGACTGGCTGACTATGTCGTCCTCTTAGGGGTTGTCTATTTACAATACCACAGCCCAAACGGTAACAGATATTGAAATTTTCATGAGAGATGACCCCCCTAAATCACTGTCAAACTACCTAGAAAATTATCAAAATTAAAATATCTATTGCCATTTTTAAGTAGGACACGAGCCACGGAAAAAAAACCTTAACGGCGACGAAATGCCAGATTTTAGCTAGTATTTTATATAAAACAAGGATTCTATAAATTTTCATTTATAAAGAATCCTAGTTTTATATCATCATCATCATAGGGTGGCGTCATCGTGAACGATGGTAGCCAGACAGTGGAGGAATGACTCAGCAGTTCTACCACTATCTTTACTATGTATATAAAATATACATAAATAACATTAATTAGGATTTCTAATATGAACTTTATAATAAATAACTCCGTGTTAAACAAAAATTTAATGAAGCAAGTTTGAGTAGTTGTGATATCACGATTGTGATGAACACGAATATCATTAAGTTCATTTCTCTTTTTTTTACGATATTATTTTTATCTTTGGGTTCGAAACCCAGCCGGGACATGACAAATTATTCTCCCATTTGGTATTTACAACATTAATAATACGTCTTGGACTTACTATTGGAATAATGGGACTTAATACTTCTAGAAGGGCAGCATAAATGAGGCAATATTATTATTATTTTTACATAAATTGACGGGATATATCTTTTATTTTATCAGATTTTTATTACAAACAGGTTGTCATCGAGGTGTTCCTTGCGGTCCTCTAGCCTCAACGTTCATTCATTTGTTCGATCTTTTACATCAGAGCAGAACAGATAGTATTTTGATGATGTGTTACTTGCCAATACACCTGGGGCTCGTTTCATAAAAAACTTTCATAATTGAAGTTACGTGGAGCTATCGTGTAAAGTATTTCCGTCTCATAAAGCTTTACAAGTCACTTTACGATTTCCCTTTTCATTGACACTCAAATATCCATTCCTAAAATGTAAACAAACGAAATTAAAAAAAAAAATATTTTTTATACATTTAATTCATTTTCTTGTATCTTTCAGTTTTCTCTAATTCATTCAAATAACTAATAATCATTCAAATAACTAATAAGCACGAGTAAAAATAGAAGAAAATGTGTCGCAGTTCACTTGACAAATGACTTTAAAAATCAATTCGTAAAGTTTCTTGATGGAACAGAATTTGGATATTGAAGAGTGAATTCGTCAAATATGAAGTGTAAAGTGCTTTATGTAATAGGCCCCTGATCATGTTTCGGAAAACCTCACAAAAATCATTGACCTGGCGAGCAGAGTTTGAAATAAATCCTGATAGGTGTGATTTTTATTCTTATCAAACTGTGTTGATGTTTATGGTGTTGAATTTTCTAGCATTTTAACCTTAAATAATTGAACGTCGACCATACAAACCAAAAGTTATGTTCTATTTTTTATTATTTTGAAGATTGTGCACAACGGCGAAATACTTTTTATGTATTAAGAAAACTTCACAGAAGGAACTGGTATGAAACCCACACTGGATTTTTTTAAGATTGCACAACGGCCAAATATTTTTATGTATTAAAAAACTACAGTTTAAAAACTTCACAGAGGGAACTGGTATGAAACCGACAATAGATTTTTTAAAATTGCACAACGGCCAAATGCTTTTATGTTTTAAAAAAACTTCAATTTGAAAACTTCATAAGGAACTGGTATGAAACCGACACTGTTTCCAACCGACCCGCTCAATTTTCCATCGTGGCGAGATGTGTCTCATCGGATTACTCACTCACTACCATGGCCTTGGATTGATTCGAATCAGAATCGTATTTTCACTCGTGTATTTTCTCGTTTCAGGGTGAGACGTATCGCTACCATGTACGTATAATTTTCTATCTCTAGCTCTGGGACATTGATGAAATAACGTCCGCCTGTTATTCTTATTTCGGCCCTGTGTTACCGAGATTCTACAAGTTATGTGACAATTTACAATTTGGGAGATTAATAGAAAGTCGAAATTAATAGACAAAATCTTAATTCATGGCTTGGTATTAGTTTTCCCATTCTAAGACAATACCTACGCAAAATCTAGACTTATCTCCATAGAGGTGTTACAAAAAAGTCTATTAGTTCCGCCCTCAGACAGATGAAGTGGTCTTCGCAATTTACTTCTTGGGACATCCAAAAAAAATATACATTAATTTACTCCATTGTATCACTTTGTTAATCTAAATTTCAATTTTATCTGTCTCAATTGGTAGATTGTAAATTTACTTACTGAACTCAGTAGCTTGATCGATAAGGCGGCGGATTTGTAACCTGGAGGTCGGTGGTTCAAGTCCTGTTTTCAGCGTAGATTTAGTACAGCGAATTTAAGTAGTTGTGATATCACGAAAGTGAATAACACAAATATGATAACTTGTAAATTTACGTGACACAGTGGTCACTAACTTTGTTGATTAACAAGATTAGTTTCTCTACTAATTTCTGGGTGACTTGTTGAATGTATTCTTCATGCTAACCTAACTTCTCTTCTCAGCAACCAATACAGGGTGGTTCAGCTCTATGGCAACAACGGTAAGGGATTATAGGACATTATTATCAAACCATATTTTTAGAAAGTAAATAACGAACTCTTGTCGAGAACTGAAGCACCGGTTCTGCATAGGTATTAGCATACACTGCCTCAATAGAAAATGGCGGACAACATGCTATTAGCATATGGTTTCCGCCATTTTCTATTGAGGAAGTGCTTCACACAAGATGCCCAGACAGCATTGGGAGTTTTCTCTATATACATCTAATTATTGTTTTTAAATCAATGTATTAAACAAATTCAACCTAGTTTTATTTGCAATAATTTATACACATTGAATATTTACATAGAAACTTAAAATAACAAATCAAAACTTGATCAAGGTCGGTCTCAATTTGAATTTAGTTATTTCTTATCATGACCTATGAGCACTTACCGTTTGTTGCCATAGACCTAAAACAACCTATATAATTATCTTGAATAAAAACAGGAAAAAAAGATCTTGCTGTTGTAAATACTAATGGAAAACTTATTAATAGTAAAAATGTATGTTGTACCTATATTATATAACATGAACTTTTGCACTCTCATGTTGACAGGTACTTAATATAATTGTGCATTGCTATTAATAAAACTAACATTGACCTAAATTACTTCATGGTTCAGGCATGCTAAGTATATGTTAATAATATCTTTCTGTTGTAATTTCTTTTACATGTTTCTCAATTTATGTAATAATCACTCATCAACCTCACCCAGCCTGAGTAGTACCGAAATACCAGCAAATCTCTTCTAGTCTACTGACAGAAGATGGCCACTTATCTATGTCCTCTTCAAATTACCCTTAATCAGCCTGAGTGGGATCGGGAATAGCCAGCAGAACGTGAATTGCCATGATGACGATAGATGGATTCGAATCCAGAACGGTCAGCAATTCATGTCCTCGACACGCTGGACGTTGCTTAACATGAGTGACTGAATGAGAGTTGGACTATTGAACGTGCCATCTCCGCGTTTCAATTTTTCTTGGGGGTTCATTTTGTACAGTGTTCAACTGTTCAATGTTCAATCTTCGACGTTAGTAACGCGTTTGATAATTCACTAACTTTTTTCTTCTTTTTTTTCCATCTTCTCTCTCACGTTCTCGTCATCTAACAGAAAGTCAATCCTATCAATTCTGTCAAGACGATATCATCTAGCCAGACTTTCTCAACAAAGGTACCCACTCTTGAAAGTCTCTATTAGTCTATGTTCTTTTACAGTGGTGTGTTGTACACTAACTATAAGCACTTCTATGCCATTATTATTTTTTGCCATTTGCACCACTTTCTATTTGTTGGCGTGCGACTCAAAGAACACACCAAATCTTTCTTGTCAATGTCTTCGTGTCCGCCAAGTTTCTTTTGTCTGTGTCGTACGTTCTCACCATTTCTGTGTTCTCTGTCTTCTGTCCTTGTTTGAATAATTCGTAGGATTTGTATTCCTTCTACATTATTCTGTATTTTTTCATTCCTTACTACCTAAATTCTGCTTTCTCATAGATTTTCACCAGAAAAACTTTTGTAATTTTAAAAATTTACATTCTTATTAACCAAATTCTGCTTTCGCATAGATTTTCACTACAGAAACTTTTGTAATTTTCAAAATTTACATTCTTTTTAGCGAAATTCTGTTTTCTCATAAATTTTCACTAGAAAAACTTTTGTTATTTAAAAAAAAATCATCCTTAATACCCAAATTCTGCCTTCTCATAGATTTTCACTAGAATTTTTTGTTGTTGTAATTTTTCAAAATTTACATCCTTATTACGCAAATTCTGCTTTCTCATAGATTCTCACTAGATAAATTTTAGTCTCATCATCATCATCATCATCTGTAGAATGCTTTTATTTATATCTACTTGTATTTCTGCTTCATAATTTAATCACTAAGTAACTCCTCATCGGGTGATGTCATGTGGCTAATGTCTAACCTCTGTAAATATGTCTTATATAGCTCTAAATCTAAACAATTGAACAAATTTTAGTCGTTTTTTTCTAAGTGTTGCTTAGTTTATTTTATCAATAGTGTATTTCCAATATTATTTCCAAGTATGTATATCGATGGATAAGGGAAGTATTGTGTCCGTTTTAGTAATTGATTTTTGCTCTGATTTCAATTTTTAATTCCGAGTATACATATTGGAAGTATTGTGTTCGTTTTTGTAAATATTTTTTTTTTCTTGCGATTTTAAATTTTTTACACAGTACAGTATATCTGGACACATCGTAACCCCTGAGCAACTTTGGTTTTGTGTCTATTTGTCTCTCTATTATTTTCATTTATTGCAACGCGCAAATAATCTCCCTAGTTCGTATAGAATTTTAATGAAATTTTGTATTCATTGAGGAGACGTCTTGTACATGGTATCATTTTTAATTTGATATCTTCGAACCAGCGGGTATTCGAGATAAAGGTTTGTGCGAATTATATGTATAGGTTTTTAATATGATAACAACACTAATTTGATTTAAAAAAAAAAACTTTCATTATAATTTTATTTGCAAGTTTGGCGGATTACAGCTTACAGAATGAGTTCATTATCGGTGTTTTTTAAAAAAATATGTATAAAAATACCAGACCGACACAAAATCGAAGTTGCTCAGGAGGTTGGTTGCAAGATGTTCAATTTTTTCGAAATCGGAGCTCATTCTAAAAAAATGGTTATAATCAGAAACCTTAGTGAAAAAATAAATAAAATATTTTACCGTAAGGCATTAACATTGCCCCAGATTTCAAAACATCTTTCATTGTACATTTACTTTAATTTAATTATTTTATCTATATTATTATCTTGCATTGTTTAATATTGTATATATTTTTTAGGTTTCTTTGTAATGTTGATTGTTTTGTAAATAAAAATAAACAGTTGTATAGTAATGATAACCACTAAAAAACTGAGTGCTTACAACTCCATCTTGTTGACCTTTGGTTACCCAATCTCCACCTATCTTTCTCCTTTCGGTAGAGTTTGATACTAAAAAAAAAAACTGACAATCATATCCTTTCCCTCGATCTTTCCCCTTTCGGTGTAATTTTTGGTGGCGTTTCATACTATCAGAGAATCTGAATGTCATATCCCCTCCCTTCGTCTTCCTCTTTTTGGTAGAGTTTCCGTTGCAGTTTAAAACTGCGAAGAACCTGAATGTCATATACTCTACCTCTTCTATCTTTCTACTTTTAGTGGAGTTTGATAGTGTCCATATCCCCTGACTCATCTGAAATACCGACGGTCATATTCTGTCCTTGATAGAGGAATAAGTAATTGAAAATTCATAATGTATATCACTTCGGTAAAAATCCTGTCACATAAAGTCAGCCAATTGGGATGGATGGAATATACTCGTAGAGGAAATCACAACAATAAAAATTTAATTATTCTTCTTACATGCTTATGAAGGTAATAACGGTAGCCATATTGGCATTACGATTTCTCCATTACTTATTCCTCCATGCTCTCCCTCTATTCTTTTCTCCTTGCGGTGGAGTTCGATACTGCACAAGAAAACTGAATGTCTTTACCTCTCGCTCTATCCTTTTCTTCTTTCGGTGGAGTTCGATACTGCACAAGAAAAATGAATGCCATATCCTCTGCCTCTATTCTTTTCTCCTTTCGGTGGAGTTCGCTACTGGCAAAAAAACTGAATGTATAATCCTCTCCCTGTATCTTTATTTTTGCGTTAGAGTTTTCTTTATACTGCCAAGAAACTGAATGTATTATCCTCTCCCTATATTTTTCTTTTTGTGGTAAAGTTTTCTTTGCAGTTTGATACTGCCAAAAGAAACTGAATGTCATATCCTTTTCCTCTATCCTTCTCCTTTCGGTGGAGTTTGCTTCTGCGATAAAAACTGAATGTCATTCCCTCTCCTTTCCACAGGCTCTCATATCCCAGGATTCTCACACTCTTCGCGACACAGTGGTCACGGAGAACGGCAAAGTGATCGCGGAACCCACCGGCAGTATCGATTCGGACAGTGTCTCGCAGTTCTACCCCCTGCCGCGCGATTTCTTCGTCGACATCAAACAGAATAGGCCGCTCAGACTGAAGAGGAAACTGTACGAGTTCTACACGGCTCCGATTACGAAATTTTATGCTCACTCAGTAAGTTTTATGTTTTTTTATTTGTCGTCACTCCGAACTCAAAGAGGTCTAAGTGCAAAATCACTATTCTGGGTTATGTACTTAGGAGTTGGGAAAACCTCTTCTCGTCGTGATATGACAATGCAGTTGAAGCAAAGTTAAACCCAAATTAAAAAAAAAAACTCTTCTATCATCTCACAAAGAGGCATAGAGCTGTATCTCAAACTAGTAAAAAGTTGTTTATTTCTCGATAAGTTATTCGTATGAGTTTCTTTTGAAAAATCCATCATTTTCAAGCTACACGTAGATCAATTAAATTATTAAATAAAATGAAAAATTACATTTTTCAAAATACTCAGACTTTCTTAAATTATCTTTTTTTTTATGAATCTGAGGTTAATCTGGGTGAGGTTAATGTGGGTAGCTGGTACGATTCCCGACGAATGGAGGGTAAAACCCCTGTTCTGACTATCTCAATCAGGACGTTAAAACCAAATAGAATCAACTCTTCACAATAGATCTAATTACGTCGCAGTGTTAATTGTAAGGATTTCACTGAAAATCCTGCAAACCAGGTTAGATAATATTAATATAATTTCTTAGCCACATATTAATAATGAGCTTGTGTGATCATTTTCTTCTACTTGCTAGATAGCGTACCTGATATTCCTGATCACATTCAGCTATGTGGTCCTTGTAAAGATGGAGAACACGCCCTCCACACAAGAACTCTACGTCATCTGCTACATAGCAACCATGGGATGCGAGAAAGTTCGGGAAATCTTTTCCTCAGAACCGGTCGCTATCAGGTAAGAATTTCATACTTTAATTAAAATACTTGACAAGTAAAAAAACATCAATCATTTACATCAGCCAGCTAGTATACCTCATACAGATGTTAAGCAAGCATCAAACAAAAAAATATAATCAATATTTTACATATAAATACTTAAAAATGTAAAAGTTATCATCGTATTAGAGACAATCGTGACAGATCTTTAGAATTTCTTACAACATAATCGAGGAACTGGTGACAGCGCATTGCTACATTTTTAATGTAAGAGAGAAATTTCATTTTTGCAAATCACAAAGAATGTCCAAATCTCATGAATATTGAACAAGGAAGTACATAGATTCAATGGACAGGTGAGATCGAAGAGGTTATTATTATTTTGAAAAAAACATTATCATTGAACATTTATGAAGAGAAAGTTGCAAACCATTAGCTGATATCAGTTAGTAGGAAATATTAATATCATGTTGAAGCAGTAGGCAATCGTCAACCGACTGAATGGCTTTATATAGCTTATCGTCATCAGCAAACATATTAAAAACAACATCGTAAAAACAGTGAATTTTGGTAAGTCATTAAAGGAGAAGCTGAACAATAGGGGACCAATATGACTTCCTTGACGAACTCTAGAAAGAACTTTTATAGAATTTGAAAGAGTTTCGCCAGTTAGAATGGCGTGAGTTTTACCTTGAAAGTAATCATTCAGCCATTTGAGAAAAGGACCGCCAATGCCATGAGATTTGAACTTTTCAGTAAGAAAAGCACAATCAACTTAATCAAATGCTTTTGCAACATCTGTGTAGAACTGTAGACAGAATGGACGGATGATCCTTTCAGAAAAAATTCAAGGATTTCGATAACAGAGAAGATTGGTAGCTGTTGACAGTTTTGAAATCATATTGAAAATCATTGATGAAGTTTTCACAGGCAAAATATAGTCTTGTCATAGCAAGCTTATTCATTACTTTAGGAATATGCTGAAATGGTCTCTTATGCTTCATGCAAAGCGCACAATTAGCTTAGTGGAAATTACAACGCTTAACATGCGAAGGATCCCGGGTATGGATCCCACACCAAACAAAACTATAGAACACCCATCTTCAAATTTAAATAAATAAAAAACACCACCAACAAAAACTGTATGTTTTATTATTGTTATTATTTATTAGTAAAGTCCATAATTATAAAAACTATGATTTATTATTGTTATTATTTATTGGTAAAGTAAATATTCATTATAAAGAGACGGATATAAAAAAAACAATAGCAATAAGAAAATAATACAATTTTTTTTTTTAAATCAGGGCAAAAAAAAATATTTTCTTCCGATACCTCGGAAGAAATACAATTATGTCATAACTAACGGGTGGTGTCATTTCCTATGTCAATCTCTTCCACCCAACCCTACCTATAAATGTCTAAACATTTCCCATTCCAGCCACAAGTTCTCCGTGTGGACGTGGAACGTGTGGAATCCCTGCGACGCGGCCGCCATCATCTTCTTCCTGATCGGACTGAGCCTGCGCATTAAGCCCTCGTCCATGCCTGTGGGCCGAGTCATCTTCTGCGTCGACATCATCTACTGGTATCTGCGCATCCTCAACATTGTCGGCGTCAACAAGTACTTGGGTAAGGGAACATTATTATTATTATTCCGTGTTCCCAGGGCCTCTGGTCACCATTATGGCGAGATGGTGAAAAACATGATTTACTTTGTGGTGCTGCTGCTATTCTATTCTAATCTATTCTCTTTAATTCAATTCTATCCTATTCTATTCTCTGCTCTTCTCTTCTATTCAGTTCTATTGTATTTCCTGTTCCCAGGGCCTCTGGTCACCATGATGGCAAGTTGGTGAAGCACATGATCTACTTCGTGGTCCTCCTGCCATTATATTCTAATCTATTCTCTTTAATTCAATTCTATACAAATCTATTCTCTGCTCTTTTCTTCTATTTAATTATATTCTATTCAATTCTATTGTATTCCGTGTTCCCAGGGCCTCTGGTCATCACTATGGCGAGATGGTGAAAAACATGATCTACTTCGTGGTGCTGCTGCTATTATATTTTTTAATCTATTCTCTTTAATTCAATTCTATCCTATTCTATTATTTGCTCTTCTCTTCTATTCAATTCTATTGTATTCCGTGTTCCCAGGGCCTCTGGTCTACCATGATGGCGAGATGGTGAAGAACATGATCTACTTTGTGGTGCTCCTGCTATTCTATTATCTTCTCTTCCAATCTATGCTGCTATTCTATTATCTTCTCTTCCAGTCTATCCTTTTACTATTATCTGCTCTTCTTTCTATTTATTATATTCATTCTATTGTATTCCGTGATCCCAGGGCCTCTGGTCACCATGATGGACGAGATGGTGAAGAACATGATCTACTTTGTGGTGCTCCTACTATTCTCTTCTAATCTATTCTCTCTTTAATTCAATTCTATCCTATTCTATTATTTGCTCTTCTCTTCTATTCAATTCTATTCAATTGAGGGGTAAGATGGTGAAGAACATGATCTACTTTGTGGTGCTGCTGCTATTCTATTTAATCTATTCTCTTTAATTCAATTCTATCCTATTCAATTATTTGCTCTTCTCTTCTATTCAATTCTATTGTTTTCCGTGTTCCCAGGGCTCTGGTCACCATGATGGGCAAGATGATCTACTTTGTGGTTCTCCTGCTATCTATTATCTTCTCTTCCAGTCTATCCTATTCTATTCTCTGCTCTTCTCTTTATTTAATATATTCTATTCTATTCAATTCTATTCTATTCCGTGTTCCCAGGGCCTCTGGTCACCATGATGGGCAAGATGATCTACTTTGTGGTTCTCTGCTATTCTATTATCTTCTCTTCCAGTCTATCCTATTCTATTCTCTGCTCTTCTCTTCTATTTAATCATATTCTATTCTATTCAATTCTATTGTATTCCGTGATCCCAGGGCCTCTGGTCACCATGATGGGTAAGATGGTGAAGAACATGATCTACTTTGTGGTGCTGCTGCTATTCTATTCTAATCTATTCTCTTTAATTCAATTCTATCCTATTCAATTATTTGCTCTTCTCTTCTATTCAATTCTATTGTTTTCCGTGTTCCCAGGGCCTCTGGTCACCATGATGGGCAAGATGATCTACTTTGTGGTTCTCCTGCTATTCTATTATCTTCTCTTCCAGTCTATCCTATTCTATTCTCTGCTCTTCTCTTCTATTTAATTTATTCTTTCAGTTCTATTCTATTTCGTATTCCAGGGCCTCTGGTCACCATGATGGGCAAGATGGTAAAGAACATGATCTACTTTGTGGTGCTGCTGCTATTCTATTATCTTCTCTTCCAGTCTATCCTATACTATTATCTGCTCTTCTCTTCTACTTAATTATACTCTATTCTATTGTATTCCGTGTTCCCAGGCTTTCTGGTCACCATGATGGGCGATGATAGTGAAGATCTCTGCTCTTCTCTTTTATTTATCATATTCTATTCTATTCAATTCCGTGTTCCCAGGCCCTCTGGTCACCATGATGGGTAAGATGGTAAAGAAATGATCTACTTCGTGGTCCTACTGCTGGTGGTTCTCATGAGCTTCGGCGTGTGTCGCCAGTCCATCCTGTTCCCTGACTCAGAGCCCAGCTGGGGACTGGCCCGCGAGGTCTTCTTCCAGCCCTACTTCATGCTCTACGGCGAGGTGAGCGCTTCTCCTGTGCATGTGGTGTCTTTCTCACAGCTGGGCCTCTGGTCACACATGCTTCTCCTGTGCATGTTGTGATCTTTCTCAGATGGGTCGCTCAGAAGCTTCTCACTCTGAGATAGGTCACACCCCAAGCTTTCAACAGCATTGATTGATCTTTTAACAACGCCTCTGAGAGTTATTTGGGTAACTAACTCACGATTGGTATTATGGGTAAAACAACAGCACTTGATTGAGTTATTTGGGTAAACAACAGCACTCTGATTGGGTTATTTGGGTAAACAACAGCACTCTGATTGGTTATTTGGTAACAACAGCACTCTGATTGAGTTATTTGGTAAACAACAGCAAATCTGATTGGGTTTCTTGGGTAAACAACAGCACTCTGATTGAGTTATTTGGGTAAACAACAGCACTCTGATTGAGTTATTTGGGTAAACAACAGCACTCTGATTGAGTTATTTGCGGTAAACAACAGCACTCTGATTGAGTTATTTGGTAAAACACACTCTGATTGAGTTATTTGGGTAAACAACAACCTGATTGGTTATTTGGTAAACACACACACTCTGATTGAGTTATTTGGGTAAACAACACACTCTGATTGAGTTATTTGGTAAACAACACACTCTGATTGGTTATTTGGGTAAACAACATGCACTTGATTGAGTTATTTGGGTAAACAACAGCACTCTGATTGAGTTATTTGGGTAAACAACGCACTCTGATTGAGTTATTTGGGTAAACAACAGCACTCTGATTGAGTTATTTGGGTAAACAACTGCACTCTGATTGAGTTATTTGGGTAAACAACACACTCTGATTGAGTTATTTGGGTAAACAACACACTCTGATTGAGTTATTTGGGTAAACAACACACTCTGATTGAGTTATTTGGGTAAACAACACACTCTGATTGGGTTATTTGGGTAAACAACGCACTCTGATTGAGTTATTTGGGTAAACAACACACTCTGATTGGGTTATTTGGGTAAACAACACACTCTGATTGGTTATTGGAAACCTGAAATTTGGACCTGATTGAAAGTGAAGAATTTGGGGTTTTCAAAGTGAGATGGTGCTTTTTGGAATGAGGTCCTCACGTCTATAATTATTAATCGATAATTATTAGTAATAGTATACCGAAGTAACCATTTACCAAAATTAGTTTATGACATATACTAATACATATTACATAATTACATATTAGTTAAACATGTTTATATTCGACAACTTGATGTGAATTTATGTAAAACACTACACCGACTACAGTAGCTTGATCGATAAGGCGGCGGACTTGCAACCTGGAGATTGGTGGTTCAAGTCCCGGTGTCAGCGTGGATTTAGCAAAGCGAGTTTGAGTAGTTGTGATATCACGAAACTGATTAGCACAAATATGAGAACTATAATTAGTAAATTTTAAAAAAATCTTTAATTTATATAATAATTGGTAAATTTAAAATTAATCATTTTCAATTTTTCTATAGACTGGATTAGTATTTATTGATCCCAAAATAAAATTCAATATAGTCCACAAGACGTAGTTATAATGTATCAGTAGTATAGTTGTAAATCTGAAGAAGAAAAAAAAACCATTTTCCTTATCTCACAGAGTGTGCATCCTTTTTCCTTTCTTGATAGAAAGTCCTCTGTTCTCCCACTATTCGCAACACTTATTCATCTATTGGTTGGGTAGAAGAGATTGCCACAGGCAATAACCCCGCCCTTCAGTTAGGACACTAGTATTATTTTCTTATTTATTTATTTTTCAAAGTATTTTATCTTTCATTTATTTTTTTCTCAATTTTATGCTGTAAATATTGTGTCCTCCTCTAATAAATATTAAAATAATAGTGATAATAATTCCTACCATTTTCCTCTACAACCACAGTATCTCTCATGGGGTGTTGTAATTATTATTACAAACTAGCGGGCTGTCGCCCGCTTTGCGGGCCGAGGCATGGCCGTGAAAGCAAAAAATCCTTTTTCGCCAATGGCAGGTGTTGTAGTGGGAGTTTCGAAAAATCCCGTCTTATTGCACATCTAGACTATAAGACAAAGCTACCTACCAAATTTCAGCTTCCTAGGACTTACGGTTTGGGCTGTAGAGCGATGATCAGTCAGTGGTCAGTGGTCAGTGAGTGTCTTTGACATTTATATATTAAGATATTCTAAATCAGAGTGTTCGATAGAGATCCTTTTAGGCCGTTTGAGAAATCGACCGATTAATCTATTGCATAGTGCTAATCGCGTTTTTTATTGGCAATTTCACAGAAATAGAAACTTGTTGTTTACTTTATATTAAGAGCTCCCTGATTGGTTCATTTAAAAATGAATAGCAAAACAAGATTCTGTTTAGATATGTAGTGTTGGTTCGACCAACATTGTCCCGGTAGCTCAGTGGTAAAGGCGGCACTGTGTGAATCCAGAGATTCCAGAGGTCGCGGGTTCGAAAACCAGCCGGGACAAGCCGTCTTGGGCTTACTGCTGGAATAAGGGACTTAATAGTCCTAATCGGGCAGTATAAATAAGGCGATATTATTATTATTACTATTACATTCGACCAATAAAAATGTTATTTTCCACTGTGCAACGAAAATTCAATTTTAACGCCCGACTAGATGTTCAATCGGTCAATAAATATTTGTGAGACCACCAAGTCTGACATTGCAACACCCCATAAGTATCTCTCTTCTTTGTTTCTTATTATCACATCCATATAACACTATACCCCATACAGAACATTTGGCAATCCTTATTCTTAAACTTGTCGGTATTTTTCTGTGCATCCAAGAGACCGATTTTAGTTGGAGCTCACTGTCCCATTTGATTTCAAGTTCTTATTTAGTATAAGCTCTATGGACCAGGCAACCAGCCTTTGATAAATTATTTACCACTTTTGATTAGGATTTATGAGAGTGTCCATTATTTATTCATTTATTTTTTAAATCATAGGGCAATGCGATGCACAGTATGATAGCCTTTAGATTGGCATTTATGAGAGTGTCCATTATTTATTCATCTATTTTTTAAATCATAGGGCATTGCGATGCACAGTATGATAGCCCTTAGCTTAGCGTTAGCCCTCGTAGCTTATACCCTGTGTGCTGGCTTCTAATTTGCTTTAGCTTTCGGATCCTGGGATGAACCGTTTGTCACCCAAGCTAGCAGCCCCCGAGGTGAGAGATATCTTGCCTAGAAAGTCGTCCAAGGTGAGGCTTGCCAATTTTGCACTACTTCCCCCCCAGTACCTTGTTCCCAAGTTCATATATTTTTTTTCTTTTTTTTTTTCTTTCTTTAAAAGAAACATTCATACAAAGGTACTTCTCCTAAGCTGTGAACGGCTTCTAAGAGAAGTGGGCTACTATCTCACTGCTTATTGAGACTCTTCGAGCATGTTTTAGGAAGAGAGAGAGAGCTTGAAAATCAATTTAGCCATGCGCAGTATTTAGCTATCTGGACCTCATTCCAGAAACCACTCTCACTCTCAAAATCCCCAAATCTCCCTGTCAACCGTCACACAACGCTCTCTGATCGGTTATTTCGTTCAAATCAACCAATCCTAGAGTGCGTTGTGTGACGGTTGAAAGAGAGATTTGGGGATTATTAAAGTGAGAGTGGTTTCTGGAACGAGGGCCTGTTCTTTCAAATCGTCTACGTTCAAGTACTCATGAATCAAATGAATTAATTCCTTTACAGGCAAATATTCCAAAGGTTTACATAGACTTAGCACTCACTTGATATCATCTCCTTTGATAACCCATATATCAGCAGAGATTTAGGTACTTAAATTTACAAAGATTTATAATTTTCTTGGCGTTCTTTGCACACGAAATGTTTTCGTGGGAATATCAGATGTTTTGGTCTGAGGTGAATCAGGTTCAGATCACATTTACTTTGCGGACAATTCTTTCTCAATCGTTCTTTTAATGTAATGTCGTTGAGCACATACTAAATTGTATTTATACTCACTAAAAACAATTTGTTATTTTTATTGATTGTCTTTTAATCGTGTGATCACCTTATTCACCTGAGGACAGAAAAAAGTCGTCAAGTCAACTCTTGGAATTGTCTCTTTTTTTTATTCATCAAATATTCCAACCCCACATCCGTCTCAAATGTAGGGCTTCTTTAATTTTTTTATGACGGGTTATTCATAATTATATGTCAAGACCATTTGTCAAATAAATTAATAAAAAAATAAAATGACCTTAGATGTTCAAGAGCCGTTAGTAAAAAAGAAGACAACATATTCAGTTCTTCCGAATACATACACATGATACATTTTTCGACCCAGTTTTGAAATCTTTTCGTAGTATGTTGTTTTTGTGTAAAATTTCCTCTCTAGTAAGGGCGTAAATAATAGACGTTTTTGTAATTCCTCTGTGGCGCTAAGTCACGGATTGCGTATAAGTATAAGTAGTGCTTTATTTAGACTGTCAGCGCAAGACAGGTAGTCCCATTATGCCAACAGTTTAAGAAAGCACCTCTTTATTTATTTGAGTATAAATACAATGTAAATAAAATAACAATTAGAGAGTAAAGATAATAGAAACGCTTAAGTTATCGATGTTGTCTATTAATTTCGCCCTTAATGTATTGATTTTTTCTCCGTGTGATTGTGAATTAGTTTAGTTTCTTCCGGGTAGGTAACTGATTCTGCCAAAATCGGTGAATACCTATTTTCAAATCTATATAATTCTATAAAACTCAAATCTGTGCGTGTCTGACTGGTTGGCTGACTATGTCCTCTTAATTTTGTCTTTTTAAAATTTCATGAGAGTTGACCCCCCCTAAATCACCGCCAAAATACCCAGAAAATTATCAAAAGTAAAATATCTATATCATTTTCCAGATATACGGATTTTCCGGTCCGATAATGATTCAATAGAATGATTTTCTTCGGGAAAAAAAGTGTTAAAACCTAAGGTGTTATACATCAAATCAGTGTAGTTTTTCATGCTAAATCACTTGGTGGAATTGGTTTTTCCCAATTGCACACGTCCGGTCCTACAGCTAGAGTTCGAGCGAGATTCTCGGAGGACAACAGTTTCAGTTTGATTACGAGCTGTATGAACAGACGTGCAAAATATGGGAAAACCAAAGCTACCACGTGATTTTGCATGAAAATTACTCTGATTTAATGTATCCTACCCTGGGTTTGTATAACACCTTTGTATAATTCATCGAAAATCCGTTTGATCAACGTATCGAGTGAGGTGTTAATAGTGTGTAGAATTCAACGTAGGATTTGAATATCTAATAAAAAATAGGGGGTTCCATTTAAAAATCGAAAGTTGATGCCTTTTTCACTACTTTTGGAATACCCTGTAGAAATTCCAATCCCGCCAAAAAAATGGAAATTCTTGCGTTAGACTTCTTACAAAAATTCAAGTAGGTACCTATCTTGAGTTGTTAAAAAGATAAAAATCCGTTCCGGAACTTTTCGTTCCCTCTGTATACCTTGGAATGATGGAACTTTAATAGTCCTAATCGGGCAGTATAAATAGGGCGATATTATTATTATCATTTGCTTTTTCCATGCTTTTTTGTACTTTTAGTAATTCTCCTCTATGAACCATCAAAGAAAATCAATTCTAACACTCTAACTGCCGTGTGTAACTTTAATGTTCACACTGACATTTCTTGTGTGATCATTAATGTTCACACTGATATTTCTTGTGTGATCATCAATAATGTTCACACTGACATTTCTTGTGTGATCATTAATGTTACACAGCAGATGTCTTTTCAAGAGCTACCTGGTGTGTAACAATAATGTCACACGTGTAATGCTTTTTATATCGTGAGAGGATTCTCTTGGCACTGTAGTTTCCTACGGTATACTTGGTAAAAAATGTTTGTCTGTGCTACGTGTAACATTGTTGTTCACACCCCCAAAACATCTTTGGCACTGGGTGAGAGTATTGAAGAAATGGTCCGGCAGTTAAAGTGTTAAAAATTATTTACGTTGACACAGAGATCATTTGTGATGTACATTTTTCGATTTTAGCGTTTTTCCTCGTCTCAAATACTTTTCCATGTTTTTTTGCGACAAGTGACGAACAGGCCAAGCAAGTGTTATCTAATTTTATCACCAACTAATATTTGTTCCAATTCTTTCTTTTGTTCAAATTCTTTCTGGTGACTTGCTACCTGTGTTAATTACTTGTGTTATTTCAAGTGAAGGAGCAGAAATAGCAGCACCCCCATTTTTTTCTCTCACAGCCGTCACTGAAGTAAGCCACCGCTACCGGTGGTAGGGTTTTACCTTTGCACTGAAATTCTTGACACTACACATTTTCTCCTGCATTCTTGTACATTTTTTTTTCTTTACATTTTCTTAGGGCGGAATTAAAAGACGTTTTTGTAATACCTCTGCGGCGCTAAGTCACGGATTGCGTAGTGTGTAAGATAGGGAAAACCGACGCTTAGCAATGACTTGAGATATAGATTTTGTCTGTTAATTTCGCCCTTAGTCTCTAGATAAAACAGCCGGCTTAAGAGTAGCATTTCAGCAGCAAGTAATATCTATTTGGTTTCCTGGAATCCATGGCATGCGCACGGCAGCTATTTCAACTCCATTTTGCACTCTCTGAAAGCGTCATGCGAACGAAATCTGACGGTTGATAATGAGATTTTTGAGAGTGGAAAGTAGTTTTTCGGAACAAGTAGTTCAGCTGGAGCACACAGAAGAAGTAGTTCTGCTTAATGGATTGATAGTCTTCAGCCAACTTCAGTTGAAAAGTTGACTGGTTCTGAACCTTATGTTTCTATGTGCGATCAACCATCGCTGGGTACAACAACAACAACTTTAACTTAATTTTTTTTTTTTTCGTTTTTTTTCGTAAACTTTTATTTACTTGTCTTGAATCACATATTTCTATGTAGATCAACCATGGCTGGATATAAGCTAGTCACAACTACAACATATAGTTCACATGCATTTTTTCTTAATCTTTTTTGAAAAGTTGGTTTGTCCTGAACCAAATATTTCTATGTAGATCAACCATCGCTGGATATAAGCTGGTTACAACAACAACATCAACACCAACTATAGTTCACATGCTTCTTTTGGTGAACTTCTTTGAAAAGTTGGCTCGTCCTGAACCACACAAGATGTGTGGTTCTATGTGCGATCCCCATCGTGAGGACTTGGGCTTCTTATTTACAAGCCATTAAACCCTTAGGAAACTGCAAGCCAGCCTGGCTTGTTAGAGTTAGCTAGTTCCGTTCTCCGTTTTTAGTCTTCTAGCGAGGACACTGGTCTTCTCCTTGTTTAACGTGCCCCAGCCAGACACAACTTGTAGTTTCATATGCATCATTTTTTTTTTTCAATTTGGTTCTAACGTCGATTTCAACTGAATGGTCATATCACGGCGGGGGTGTTACCCTCCATTCGCAGGAAACTCACAAACCTGCTGCTAGCCCCATTATCCTTACCCAGCCCGGGTTGGACCGGAATGCCGGCATCACGAAGTCTTCCCCTCGCTGATGGACGTTGCTTAACTTCGGTGATCCTGCGAGAACCGGTGCAGTCAACGCGCCATCGACGGGCTGGCAATTCATCTTTTTCGTAAACCAATCTCTCATTCCAGGTCTTCCAGGACAAGATCTACCCCAACAACTGTAGTGACGTGGATGGCGAAGTCAAGTGTGTGTCGGGGCGGTGGGTTCCACCCCTCGTCATGAGCGTCTACCTTCTCATCTCTAACATATTGCTCGTTAACTTGCTCATTGCCGTCTTTAATAATATCTTTATGGAAATTAATGCCATCTCGCATCAGGTAAGTTGAGTCCGGTTCACCTGAGAACTTATTTCTGGGCTGCTTTCTGTTATTTTTTTTACTTCCGAGAAATTTCTAATATTAGAAATGGGAGGTATTGTGTTTTTTTTTCGGTGCGCTTTCCATCTGTGGCGATTGTTTTCTAGCTCGTGCAAATGTCTGTTCTGGTCAGGTAAGTTGTGCTGAGGTTCACCTGAGAACTGATTACTGGGCTGCTTTCTGTGTTGATTTTTATTCTGACGCGCTTTGTTGTATTCTAGTTCATGCAAATGTCTGTTTCTAGTACATATCGCTGGTGTGGGTTTTTTTCAGTAAGGGTATCTGTTTGTGTATGTGTTTTTTGATCTTTTGTTCTGTCCCGGTAGCTCAGTGATAAAGGCGGCATCACTGTGTGAATCCATAGATTCCAGAGGTCGCGGGTTCGAAACCCAGCCGAGACACGACAAGTCATCCTCCCATTAGGGATTTTTACCACGTAATAATACGTCTTGGGCTGCTTACTGCTGGAATAATGAGACTTGTTAGTCCTAATCGGGCAGTATGAATAAGGCGATATTATTATTACATATTATAAATAGATTTTTTTTACTAATTTCACATTATCTCTTCACCTGCCTTCGATAATTTCACCACAAAGAGGTCAACCTTTACTCAATGACTTATCGTATTTGAACTTTTAGAAAACTCTTCAAGCTTTGACTCATCATAGGGTGGCGTCATCGTGAACGATGGTAGCCAGACAGTGGAGGAATGACTCAGCACTTCTGCCACTGTCTTTACAAGGAGGCTAATAATTGACAAGGGCCCCCAGAAGCAAGCCAATGCTGGTCTACTCCCTGTTTATAGCACCTTTAGGGGATCCATACATGAGTCATTGCATACACTATCATCTATATCTAAAAGGTCTTTGTAACAACCACTGTTTTTTTATTTACCCTCTAAATTTTTTTTTTTATATACAAAACAATCATCGAACATTAATAACATACAAAAACTAATTGAAATACATATACCTGTACATACAAAAAAATATATAGAACAAAATTAAAGTATATTAGTTCTCAGGAAAAACTTATAATTATATATACACAACTCTTGGTAAAACAAATAAACATCAAAATAATTTATATGTAAAAAACACTTGGCTCTTTTTGTTTTATTTTAAATAAGTAAAACAAAAAGCCAAGTGTTAGTTATTTTCAAATTATTTCGAAGAACAAAATTAGTTTAATTTACAATTTATTTTGTAATTTGGGGCGAAGTTAATTCTCTACCAGTTTCTTGTAACTCTCACAAGAGATTTGGCTTTCAACAAACTATCTCGTTTGAATGGCGATCAACGTTCCAAAAGCTTCTTAATCCAAAAAATGTCGATCGCCAATCAACGAGGAAATGCTGTGAGCACTATGGGCACTATTCCTGATGGCTTGCGTTTCGAAGAGCTGTTTTATATTTAAAATCTCTATATATAAATGTCAAAGTCACTGACTGACTGACCACTCACTGACTGATCATCGCTCTACAGCCCAAACCGTAAGTCCTAGGAAGCTGAAATTTGGTAGGTAGCTTTGTCTTATAGTCTAGATGTGCAATAAGACGGGATTTTTCGAAATTCCCACTACAACACCTGCCATTGGCGAAAAAGGATTTTTTGCTTTCACGGCCATGCCTCGGCCCGCAAAGCGGGCGACAGCCCGCTAGTATACATTATAACTACTATTAATATTATTTATCGTCCTCATAGGGTGGCGTCATCGTGAACGATGGTAGCCAGAGAGGAATGACTTAGCACTTCTACCACTGTCTTTACAAGGAGGCTAATAATTGACAAGGGTCCCCAGAACCAAGCCAATGCTGGTCTACTCCCTGTTTATAGTCCCCCAGCCAAACTGCTGGTCTACTCCCTGTTTATAGTCCCCCAGCCAGACTGGTGGTCTACTCTCTGTTTATAGTCCCCCAGCCAGACTGCTGGTCTACTCCCTGTTTATAGTCCCCCAGCCAGACGCCAGACTGCTGGTCTACTCCCTGTTTATAGTGACCCAGCCAGACTGCTGGTCTACTCCCTGTTTATAGTGACCCAGCCAGACTGCTGGTCTACTCTCTGTTTATAGTCCCCCAGCCAAACTGCTGGTCTACTCTATGTTTATAGTCCCCCAGCCAGACTGCTGGTCTACTCCCTGTTTATAGTCCCCCAGCCAGACTGCTGGTCTACTCCCTGTTTATAGTCCCCCAGCCAAACTGCTGATCTACTCCCTGTTTATAGTACCCCAGACAGACCCCAGCTTTTTCATGGCTGCAACAACAAAAAAAATCGGTGTAGGTAACACGCATAAAAATTCTTTCAACTTGCACCTTTGGTATTGGTAAAGGTAGGGCTATCGGCTACGAAAGCTCTTTGTCACTGCGACCTTAGATAGATCTTTTGCACCTTTACTCCTTAAAAAAAAAAAAAAAAAAAATAGATAATAAAAGAACCTCAAATTTTTACTGTCAAAGTCGCCCACTTGCCGCCTGTTTGTCACTTGTCGTCTCGTCGCGCGCCCCCGTGTGGTCCGCGTCAGGTCTCCTGTATGGGCGCGCGTGCTTTCTCTTTCTTCTGTCCAGGTGTTCGCCGACGACATCAACCCCCCCTGTGGCGACTCCCCCGGCCAGGAGCCCTGCACCCCGGGGCGCTGGATCACCCCCCTCGTCATGTCCACCTACCTGTTGGTCGCTAACATTCTCCTCATTAACTTGCTCATAGCCGTGTTTAACAATATTTTCATTGAGGTGAACGCCGTGTCTCATCAGGTGAGTATTTTTTTTTTTTTTTTCTCCTTTCTCCTAATTAACTTGCTCAAAGCCGTGTTTAACAATATTTTCATTGAGGTGAACGCCGTGTCTCATCAGGTGAGTATTTTTTTTTTTAAAGAGCTTCTTCGGCTGGGTGGAAGAGGTTTGGTTGGGTGGAAGAGGTTCGGTTGGGTGGAAGAGCTCACAGTGTGAGAATCCTGCCGTTAAAGCCATTAAAAAAAAAAATTGGAACCGCTTTCGCATTACTTCAGGACATTTTTTTTTTTTAAAGAAAGGCAATTTGAACCGCTTTCGCATTACTTGAGGGTACTTTACCTTTTTTTTTAAGTTTCCATGTATTGTATTTATATTTCACAATAACATCGTCAACAAACAATGAGGGTATACTTACCTTCAAAAGATAAAAAATCTTGTGCTGAAGGTGGGGAAAATGGCATTCCCTTTACATCCATGCCATTCCGGAAACGGAAAAACTCGGTCAGAATTTTCCGCTCCGGCCGGGATTCGAACCCGCAACCTCCGATTTGACACTATCCCTTAACACGCCCTGTAGTGGAATTTTCAACCAATCACAGCGCATTATAGTCTGAGGAGTAAAGGAGTTAAGTGATAGTGTCTTCTTAGATTTAATCTAATCCTGTTTTATAATTCAGCCCTTATTAATTAAACCAACTTCATGTAATTTTTTCGTCAGACTTTCAATTGAAATGGTTTTAAACGTTGGGGAATTTGCTTATAACAGGCCCAATTTTGAAACAGAATTAAATATCTAGGATTTGTTAATCCAAGCTACTATCACTTAACAGCTGATATAAATGCGCTGTGATTGGTTGTATTTCCCACCAGAGGACGTGTTAACCCTAGCACTCCCAAGCTTTGTTAGGTAACAGATACTCCCAAGGGGGGGGCACAAAGTACCCACATAGAAAAATAAAGAAAAATCTTGATTTATTTAAAAGTTTCAATTGTTTCTCTTTATTTATGAATAATGAAAAAATAAAATCAGGTTTTTACACTTCTCTTTTACTAATTTCTTAATTTGAGGCCAATTTAACGGCTTTTCCTAATTTATCAATTCTGAACAAATGAAATCAGGTTTTTACACTTCTTATTTACTTATTTCTAAACTTTGAGTAAATTTCTCTGTAGTAAGTAAATTGTTTGAGCCGACCTCCGTGGTCTAGTGGTTAGCATGCTTGACTACTCGTAGGTTGCGGGTTCGAATCCCGGCCGGAGCGGAATTGCGGGTTCGAATCCCGGCCGGAGCGATTTGGTCGGACAATTCTGACAAACATTGAAAAAAATCACGTTGTCGTTTGAAAAAAAAACTACACTAGAATATGAAAAACAATATTTCTGACAATTACATGAAATTTCAGCCAAATTGGTATTGTATTATCAAAGTTACGAGCATTTTTTCTAGGTGTGGGTACTTTGTGCCCCCCCCTTGGGAGTGCTAGGGTTAAGGACAAAACAGGATGAGATTAATCCACTTCTGTTTCATGATTCGGTTCTTAGTATGTAATCTATGTATCTACTGAAATGTCTTGTTTTTACATAATAAAAGTGGGTTTCTTGCATTTTTAAAATCATATATGTGCATGTAAAAATATGATAAAAGTGGTTGTACAATAGCTTCAAATTAAATTGTATTTTATTTGTTAATGTGTAAACGCAGTATATAAATAAAAAAATGTGAATTTTGAGAGACTCTGCTTTTGTGTCCTTATGCCACAAAGGTCTTATAAAGGTCACAGAACTTTTGGATTGCTCAGGGATTTTGAAGTTCTGTTTTTTTTTTGACAAAGATAAGTGAGGTCAAAATTTAGACTTTAGCCGTATCCAATATACTGTGAAACGAAACCAGCCAGCCTCCGTGGTGTAACGGTTGTAACTACAGCCCGTGGTCCAGAGATCCCGAGTTCGATTCCGGGATGGGCAGATAAAGACGTTTATCTGCCCACTTGATAAAGACGTTTTGAGCTTACTGCTGGAATAATGGGACTTCATAGTTTTAATCGGGACCGGCCTCAGTGGCTTGATCGATAAGGCGACGGACTTGTGACCTGGAGGTCGGTGGTTCAAGTATTAACACGGAGTTTGAATTCGAAGATCGACACTCACACTCTTTCCGCCGCCCCCCCGTTCAGGTGTGGATGTTCCAGCGGTTCACGGTGGTGATGGAGTACGAGCAGAAGCCGGCCCTGCCCCCGCCCCTGATCATCTTCTCGCACGCCCTCCTGCTGGTGCGGTACCTGCGGCGCAAGTGCGAGGGGGTGCGGGAGACGTACGACAACGGGCTGAAGCTGTTCCTGGACAAGGAGGACCTGGAGAGGCTGTACGACTTTGAGGAGGAGGCCGTGGAGGGGTACTTGTTTATTATTATTTCGAGGAAAATACATTTTTTTTTTTTTTTTCTTCTTCTAAGATAATAGTGAGGAGACATTTCAGTCTATCTCACTAAAACTATAACTAGTATGTTAAAATTAATTGTTTAAAACTTTCCGCACAAGATGACAAGTTTGCAGGATCACACTCTTCTGGATAGTTGTTTCTACAGAGTGTCGCATATCCAATAGCTTCAAATTGCGAGATGTAACTCCTTCACTTGACATGACAGTGGGTATATTTCGGATGTTATTCAATTTCCATGTTTGTTTCATGTCGTATTATTATTATTAAACAAGTTGGATCAAGTTTATTTACAAAATAATGACATAGAATATATACAAACATACATAGATATTAAAATTAAGAAAACAAAACTTGATCAAGGGCGGAGTGCTAATGCCAACGACGGCATTCTCTTCCGCACCACCCTTGATAAAAAAAAGAGAAAAGAGAGAGAGAAAAAAAAAGAAGACAATTTAAGTTACATAAAAAATAGAAGAAGAAAAAAAAATAAACTATATACCTACATAAAAGAAGAAAAATAAAATAAAATATGGGTTAGTGGGAGGGGGGGGGGGTAAAAAAAAGTGAGAAGAAAAAGAAAAAAAAGGAGGGCTACACAATTATACAATACAACATAATTATACAGTATCACTGATCCAATGCAAAAATGTATTCCTTTTCTCACTCTTCTGTTTATACTGATTAAAATAGAGAGGTTAGTTGATGGCATGAATTTACAGAACTATTACCTGCTGATGAGAGCAAATAAGCTCGAAACAGCTGTCCAGGTATGTTCTGATATTCATGTACATCTAGTACAACTTCTCACTCTTCTGTTTATACTGATACTGATTATACTGATTTTTTTTTTTTTTTAAAAAAAAAGGTACTTCAGGGAGAAGGAGACGAAGCTGGCCATGTCGACGGAGGAGAGGATACGGAGCACCACGGAGCGGGTGGAGAACATTCACCAGAAGGTAGAGGACATCAACCAGAAGGAGAACAGCCAGAACTCGTCCATCCAGGTAGATGCTTGTATTATTATTATTAGTAGTAGTAGTAGTGGTAGTAGTAGTAGTAGTAGTAGTAGTAGTAGTAGTAGTCAGGAGAACATTCACCAGAAGGTAGAGGACATCAACCAGAAGGAGAACAGCCAGAACTCGTCCATCCAGGTAGATGCTTGTATTATTATTATTAGTAGTAGTAGTAGTGGTAGTAGTAGTAGTAGTAGTAGTAGTAGTAGTAGTAGTAGTAGTCAGGAGAACATTCACCAGAAGGTAGAGGACATCAACCAGAAGGAGAACAGCCAGAACTCGTCCATCCAGGTAGATGCTTCTATTATTATTATTAGTAGTAGTAGTAGTAGTAGTAGTAGTAGTCAGGAGAACATTCACCAGAAGGTAGAGGACATCAACCAGAAGGAGAACAGCCAGAACTCGTCCATCCAGGTAGATGCTTGTATTATTATTATTATTAGTAGTAGTAGTAGTAGTAGTAGTAGTAGTAGTAGTAGTAGTAGTAGTCAGGAGAACATTCACCAGAAGGTAGAGGACATCAACCAGAAGGAGAACAGCCAGAACTCGTCCATCCAGGTAGATGCTTGTATTATTATTATTATTATTAGTAGTAGTAGTAGTAGTAGTAGTCAGGAGAACATTCACCAGAAGGTAGAGGACATCAACCAGAAGGAGAACAGCCAGAACTCGTCCATCCAGGTAGATGCTAGTATTATTATTATTATTAGTAGTAGTAGTAGTAGTCAGGAGAACATTCACCAGAAGGTAGAGGACATCAACCAGAAGGAGAACAGCCAGAACTCGTCCATCCAGGTAGATGCTTCTATTATTATTATTATTAGTAGTAGTAGTAGTAGTAGTAGTAGTAGTAGTAGTCAGGAGAACATTCACCAGAAGGTAGAGGACATCAACCAGAAGGAGAACAGCCAGAACTCGTCCATCCAGGTAGATGCTTGTATTATTATTATTATTAGTAGTAGTAGTAGTAGTAGTAGTAGTAGTAGTAGTAGTAGTAGTAGTAGTAGTAGTAGTAGTAGTAGTCAGGAGAACATTCACCAGAAGGTAGAGGACATCAACCAGAAGGAGAACAGCCAGAACTCGTCCATCCAGGTGAATGCTTTTATTATTATTATTATTAGTAGTAGTAGTAGTAGTAGTAGTAGTAGTAGTAGTAGTAGTAGTAGTAGTAGTAGTAGTAGTAGTAGTCAGGAGAACATTCACCAGAAGGTAGAGGACATCAACCAGAAGGAGAACAGCCAGAACTCGTCCATCCAGGTGAATGCTTTTATTATTATTATTATTATTAGTAGTAGTAGTAGTAGTCAGGAGAACATTCACCAGAAGGTAGAGGACATCAACCAGAAGGAGAACAGCCAGAACTCGTCCATCCAGGTAGATGCTTTTATTATTATTAGTAGTAGTAGTAGTAGTAGTAGTAGTAGTAGTAGTAGTAGTCAGGAGAACATTCACCAGAAGGTAGAGGACATCAACCAGAAGGAGAACAGCCAGAACTCTTCCATCCAGGTAGATGCTTCTATTATTATTAGTAGTAGTAGTAGTAGTAGTAGTAGTAGTAGTAGTAGTCAGGAGAACATTCACCAGAAGGTAGAGGACATCAACCAGAAGGAGAACAGCCAGAACTCGTCCATCCAGGTAGATGCTTCTATTATTATTAGTAGTAGTAGTAGTAGTAGTAGTAGTAGTAGTAGTAGTAGTCAGGAGAACATTCACCAGAAGGTAGAGGACATCAACCAGAAGGAGAACAGCCAGAACTCGTCCATCCAGGTAGATGCTTTTATTATTATTAGTAGAAGTAGTAGTAGTAGTAGTAGTAGTAGTAGTAGTAGTAGTCAGGAGAACATTCACCAGAAGGTAGAGGACATCAACCAGAAGGAGAACAGCCAGAACTCGTCCATCCAGGTAGATGCTTTTATTATTATTAGTAGAAGTAGTAGTAGTAGTAGTAGTAGTAGTAGTAGTAGTAGTAGTAGTCAGGAGAACATTCACCAGAAGGTAGAGGACATCAACCAGAAGGAGAACAGCCAGAACTCGTCCATCCAGGTAGATGCTTTTATTATTATTAGTAGAAGTAGTAGTAGTAGTAGTAGTAGTAGTAGTAGTAGTAGTCAGGAGAACATTCACCAGAAGGTAGAGGACATCAACCAGAAGGAGAACAGCCAGAACTCGTCCATCCAGGTAGATGCTTTTATTATTATTAGTAGAAGTAGTAGTAGTAGTAGTAGTAGTAGTAGTAGTAGTAGTCAGGAGAACATTCACCAGAAGGTAGAGGACATCAACCAGAAGGAGAACAGCCAGAACTCGTCCATCCAGGTAGATGCTTTTATTATTATTAGTAGAAGTAGTAGTAGTAGTTAGTAGTAGTAGTAGTAGTAGTAGTAGTCAGGAGAACATTCACCAGAAGGTAGAGGACATCAACCAGAAGGAGAACAGCCAGAACTCGTCCATCCAGGTAGATGCTTTTATTATTATTAGTAGAAGTAGTAGTAGTAGTAGTAGTAGTATAGTAGTAGTAGTCAGGAGAACATTCACCAGAAGGTAGAGGACATCAACCAGAAGGAGAACAGCCAGAACTCGTCCATCCAGGTAGATGCTTTTATCATTATTATAATAACTGTTTTGTAATACAATTTAAACAAATATACGAAATTCAATGCTTTTTTTATTATTTTATTATTCAAAGATTTCACTAATTTATTTCTGTCTCGGTAGCTCAGTGGTAAAGGCGGCACTCTGTGAATCCAGAGATTCCAGAGGTCGCGGGTTCGTGGGGGTACTAGACCATAAGACACCTACCACCTAAATGTAGATATCAAAAATCTGACATTTCCAATGACGCTCAAGATTCAAGATCGACTGACCACTGACCACGGCTTTGCTATGAATCATCTCCGCTCTTCCGAGCTTCATTTTGTTCCGGATATCTTCCAAAGTCTCTGAGGTTGTGGTCGGGTATTTCTAGAACGTAGATTCTACAACTTTCGTTCGTTTTTTATCCCCGGCAGCTTCAAGAGCAGTGGTTATTTTTGTAGCAATGAAAGTTATTTCTATCTTGTTTACCTCCGTCATCAATTTATCAGTTTATTAGAACATTATATTTTTATCTAAAAATATAATGTTATATTTTTATCTAAAATTTATCTAAATCAGTGTCTGCCAGCCATTTTTTCAATTTACATTTGAATATTTTAAGGTCTTTGAATATTATTGAAAATCCCCCCACCAGGCCCTGGAGTTCCGGCTCCGCAAGCTAGAGGACCTGTCCGAGCAGACCCTGTCCACCCTCAGCGTCATCCACCGCTTCATGGCCACGCACAGCACCGCCTCATTCGGGGCGGGCAGATCCGTGCCCGAGGGGGAGCCGCCCCGCCTGGGGGTGCCGCCCCTCAGTGAGCGGCTGAGGAGAACCAGCGAGAGATCGGACGGGGTGTCTGAGCAGGGCGAGTTTGTGGTGGTGCCACCCCCGCGGAGGCGCCCCCCCACCAGGTCTCTGACGGGTGAGTCAGCACTCTAGGGGCGAAATTAATAGGCGAAATTCATTTATTTACACTTTTTATTTATAAAACACTCAACAACAAATTAATAACAATAAATTAAAAAAAAAAAAAAAATAGAAATATGTACAAAAAAATAAAGAACATTATTAATTTTTAATTACAACTGTTTTGTAACCGGGGCGAAGTTAATGCCTCAGGCATTCTTCTAGAAAGCACTCACTTAAAATTCCTTCTAAATCTCCCTACTTACAGTCAAATTTCGTTCAAATCAACCAATCTGAGTGTATTGTTAAATCATTTTTACATCCTAACCCTTAGAGTTTTTATTATGTGCTCAAAAACCCTAATAAAACTGTGTCATTCGATATACAGATCACGGACCCAGCGCTAGATAATTTAGGTCATCATCATCATAGGGTGGCGTCATCGTGAACGATGGTAGTGGAATGACTCAGCACTTGTACCACTGTCTTTACAAGGAGGCTAATAAATGACAAGAGCCCCCAGAACCAAGCCAATGCTGGTCTACTCCCTGTTTATAGTCCCCCAGCCAGACTGCTGTTGTACTCTCTGTTTATAGTCCCCCAGCCAGATTATTTAGGTTCCTACATAAAAAAATATACAAAAAAATTTGAAATGTACCCCACTTGATGGGTTCTAAAGTCAAAAATGTTCATCGTGCCGCTTTTCAGCCTCAGGAAGGTTCATAAAGTGAAAGCTCTAAGCTCCGAGGCATGAACTTGAATTTATTTTCCTTCCTTGACCCGACCTCAGTAGCTGGATCGATAAGGCGGCGGACTTGTAACTTGGAGGTCGGTGGTTCAAGTCCCGGTTTCAGCGTAGATTTAGTAAAGCGAGTTTGAGTAGTTGTGATATCACAAAATTGATTAACACAAATATGATGACTTTAAAAAACTTTATTCTCCCTCCTTGTCACCAGAAATCCGACCCATCCACCCATTCGAGCTGCACCTAGACAGAGAGGGCACCTCTCTCCCTCTCTACACGCCCGAGATTAGGCAGTCCTCCTCCAATGACCTGAACCCCGCCCACTTTGCCGAGGAGGACGAGTTTGCCGAGGCGGGAGAACCCAACACTGAGGTAACATTGTATGAAGGCAGTAGTAGTAGTAATAAGTAATTGTATTTGTTTTAAATAAAATTATTACAATGGTTGGCACATTGAAAACATAAAAACAATAATAAACGCTTAAACAGTATAAATACCAAAACAAAAACAACTAAAAACAAGGAATGAACACAATGGTTGGCACATTGAAAACATAAAAACAACAATAAACGCTTAAACAGTATAAATACCAAAACAAAAACAACTAAAAACAAGGAATGAACCTCTGTATAACTTTTAGGAGTTAATTTTCTTTACTAGTTACATATAGGTACTTATGGTTGTGGAAATTGTGAACACACTAATTTAGTAATTTTCGAAAACAAATAAAAGATTATTTTACTTAAATTTTAACTAAATTAATCTACCCTACTGCCAAAGTGTGATTTACATACTAGTAGAAGGCGGAGCCTTCACTACGCTCACTAGGCCAATAACCTCCGGACAGCATCAATCAACCAATCTGATTGGCTGACTAGCGCTACGAGAGACCAACTACCCCGATAAAACCTCCTCCTTATATTATAAATATTATGAAAACCGAATAAATTTATTATTATGATTATAACTTGAAATATTAAAATCGAATAATTTAGCGAAAGATTAATTATGCTTGTTACTTACAAAATACAATTCCACAATGTATGAAAGTATAAATACTGACCAATGTATGAAGGTATAGATACTGACTTGAACCGTTTCAAATTACCTAACTTGATCTCTCCGCAATATGTATTAGTTCGATTTTTGTGAAATACCCAGGCTGGGTGAGGTTAATGTGAGTAGCTGGTACGATTCCCAGCGAATGGAGGGTAAAACCCCCGCCCTAATCCAGGACGTCAAATCAAATAAAATCTTTGGCGTTAGGAAGGGCATCCAGTCGTAAAAAATGTGCCAAAACCAATCAACCTCAACCATGAGGTTGAACAACGTCGACCCTGCTTAAGCGGGCTAAGACAGAGTAAAAGAAGAAGAAGTCAGCTCTGGGGTTCGAGTCCGTTACCCTCCGCCAGGAAAGCGAGTATTTATTTATTTTATTTATTTATTTACACTTTATTTTTTTATACAATACAAACAACATCAAATTATTAACAAAGATAAAAAAAAAATTAACAATATTTACAAAATATAATAAGATATATCAAAAAAATATTTAAATTTATATGTACAATGTATTGTAATCCGTGTCCCCCCCCCCCCCCCCAACAGGTGTCGGAAGCCCCCAGCATGGCGCGTCGTCGCGGCCTCTCCTTCTCCATAGGAGACGCGGAGGATGACTCATCACCGGGCGGCGGCAAGCTGAACATGCGTCGCCGCCGGCAAAGCTCCAGCTCCGTGTCGAACGGCGTGGTGGAACTCGGCATGATGCACGCGGTCGACTCGCTTGAACCCGGCGCCGCCTTCGTTCCTCGCCAGCTCAGCCAGACTCACTCGGAGCCAGACAGCTCGGCGGCGGAGCCCGCCAGTCTGGCCAAGGTCTATGTGGAGAGGAGTGTCACGTGGGCGGAGCCTCGGATCAAGGTCATCCCGCCCGCCACGCCCCCCAGGTCGATGCTCATGGCCATGCACACGGAGTACACCAGGTAACTCGCTCATTTCATTTTCAGTTCCCCTTCATGTCTAATCGTTTCTCTCCTTCTTCTCTGATAGGTCATTCATAAGTTATGTGTCAAGATCATTCGTCAAATAAACTAAAATTTACACTGGTTTTTTCCTAGGGAGTAATGAAATTTGGGCACATTTCGTTTACTGACAAAAAAGGATGTCAAAACTGAAATGTTATGTGTATGTTAAATTAGAAGGGATCTTTTCTCAAACAAATTTGCCTTCCTTTCTTCAGGACGCGTTCCCAAAATTCAATAAGAAATCTGGTTCTTCATGAATATTCAGGGTGTTTGTTTTTCTATTTTTGTTAGAGAATGGACCCCCCTCGATTGGTCTCTAGGTCTTAGATTTCTAGACCTTGTGGTTTTTGTATTGACCCGCATTTTAGTTACATCCGCTGTATATACTATTGAAAAATGTCATTTGGCCACACTAGGAGAATATTTTTGTTGTGTTAGGGACAGGAAGTCAGCCTCCGTGGCGTAATGGTTGTGACTACTGCTGATAACTACCTATCTAAATAGTCCAGAGATCCTGAGTTCGATCCCCGGTCGGAGCAGACTTTTTCGACGAAAATTCTGTTCCATCCAAACAAGTGGGGCTGGCCCCACCCAGGCTGGGTGAGGTTAACGTGGGTAGCTGGTACGATTCCCAGTGAATGGAGGGTGAAACCCCCGTCCTGACTACTCCAAATCAGGACGTACATCAGACTTAGAATCAACTGGTCACTTGTTGTAAACTTACTCGTAATGTTTACAACATACGAAATTAGGTATGGATAGGTTCCATTTTATTTACTAGCTACCTACTGGAAAAATGTTTTTTGAGCCATTTTAACCTATCTACTATTTTTGTGTAACAACTTAGGTACCGTTAAACTTAGTTTTATCCCTACACATATGTTTTGTTAGTTTTTCTCTTCTTAATACACTCAATTTTTTGACCCCTGTGATTTTATTGAAAATTAATTCCCTTTGGAAGAGACAAAATCCGCAATTCGACACTTGCGGAAATCTTTTGTTTAAAACCGATCATTTGCGACAATGAAAAAAGGTTTCAAACCATACATTTGCGACAATATATTGCAGGTATAGATTTCAATGTTTCATACAGTGTGAATCAAATTTTAGTTCGTACTGGTAGGTGTTTTTTTGTTAGAGGAATTTTGTTGTTAGATAGGGTTAGGTAAAGTTAACAAGGTGAGATTGCACGATAGATCACTGAAATTAGCGCAGGGTTAGACCGGGTCGCTACGCAACCCGGCCTAACCGCCTGCGCTAATTTCAACCTAACCTAAGCCCCTCACCCAACCATCCTACCCGGCTAACGAAACACAACATTTAGTCTGACAACCGTTTGTCTGACAAGGAGTCTCCTCAAATAAAATAAATTTATCTAAGATGAGAGAAGGAATTCATTAAATCGGATAAATTCACATACGTCCATATTTTAGTCGACCCGGTATTTATTTGGAAATTCCGAAATGAACAAAGGAGTTAACCTGTTCCTTTGTCTGTCTGATATTGTCGCAAATGTTACAGTGAATACCTTTTTCTGTTGTCGCAAATGTCGGGTTTTTTCAGGTAAATTGTCGCAAGTGATCGGTAGGCACAAAATCACATGGCAGAAACTGTGTTAAACACTATTTTTTTCATCCCTACACATATATTTTGTTCATAATTTAACTTTAGTTTTTCTCTTCTTAATACAATCAATTTTGGACCCCTGTGATTTTATTAAAAATTATTCCCTTTAGACCGACCAGGCAAAATCAGAAACTGTTCACAATCTAATCTTTATTTAAAATATGAATGTCACATTTCTAACTCTTCTTCCTCTCTTCTTCAATCTATCAGGCCAACACAAGATTTTTCCTGGGTCAGGCAAAACCGTTCCAAAAGGTAGATTTTCACATTACGTGGTTTTATTTATTTTTCTGACTGGATATACTTTGGTGTTGGAAGTTGGTGGCATGGTGTTGCGACATCTGAGGATTCTATTTTTTGCTTTTTTGCACTTAGTTAACATTACTGCAGGCAGGAAATTCAATAATAATAATAATATTATACTTATTTATACTGCCCGATTAGGACTATTAAGTCCCATTATTCCAGCAGTAAGCCCAAGACGTATTATTATGTGGTAAGAATCCCAACTGGGAGGATAACTTGTCTTGTCCCGGCTGATAACTTGTCTTGTTTCGAACCCGCGACCTCTGGAATCTCTGGATTCACACAGTACCGCCTTTACCACTGAGCTACCGGGAAAGACAATAATGACACTCTTAAGTGGAAAGTAACCACCAGGCGAGGTTAATGCAGCATTTCCTACCATCTAACCCTCAGAGTCTTATTATTATGTGGTCACTAGCTGAGAAAAATTCATGCACTGGGTGGGATTCGAACTAACGGATCTTTATGCTACCTGCATTACTAGCGCGTTAACTACTTGACTACCAGTGCACATCCATTAGGGGTTTCTAAATGCCATGGTAATCGATTTTAATTGATACTAACAAAAAGGTCTACCTTTAGAACATGCTTTGCATGCTGGGAGTTGTATAGCCACTGACTGAATTTACAATGAATGGCGTTATGAGGGTGGCTAAAATAATCAGCACTTGGATTTTTTTTTTTTTTTCAATAAATTTTTACTTGCTTATTTTTCGTAAAATTCACAATAGCTAATAAGTAATAATTTCAAAAGACTTTAAAAGTATTGAAATATTTTTTTACACATACTTATTAGGCTTTTTTTCTACCAAGGATTTCATCGTGTTCAAGGCTTCGGACACCTTTATCTCTCATTAACCAAACACAGTGAGGTTCTGTTTTAACTTGCACACTGGACGATTTGGCATTCGTTTGTCTGTCTGTGCGTTGTGAGAAAATATATTTGAGTTCATTAGTGAAATTTGGTGATTGTGAAAGCTTAGGGGGCCGCACTGTGGTAAAAAAATCGAAAAAAATATTAAAAAAAAGGGCCGGTTGATATTTATTAATTAAATCCTATCGAGTGGGGTATTGAATGAAAGGTCTGGATGTCCTCATGCTTGATTGAACATTTATAATGCGATAGTTGAATCTGTGTGAGGTTTATAGTTCACAGAACCACTAGGTAATAACATATTCACAACTTAAGTTGTAGTTTTGTTTTACAAAAAAAAAAAAAAAACAAAAAAATCTATTTTTTTTGCACTGGTATTCCAAACAACATACAGACATATTCTTTCTATTGTGTTTTGTTTCTGTACCATTTGTTTTTTTATGATTTCTTAATTTTTCTTTGAAAACATTTTTTTATTTATCCAGTCAGTTTTTCTGTATTATTAGTTTATCTTTGTGTTTCAACTAACTTTATATCTTCCATTTGTTTTGTTAAGTTTTCTTCATACGTTTATCTATACCTTTAGGCCCGAATTATGAAACAGGATTAAATATGTAGGACTTGTTAATTCAAGCCAACATCACTTAACAGCTGATATAAATGCTCTGTGATTGGTCGAAATCCCCACCAGAGGGCGTGTTTAAGGGAGAGTGTCTCGATAGAGGACTATAAACAGAGAACAGACTAGCCAACCCTTACAAGCCAAGCTAGCTTGCAGTTTCCTAAGGGTTTAACGGCTTATAAAAAAAAGTCCAAGTCCTCACGATGGTTGATCGCACATAGAAATATGTGGTTCAGGACGAGCCAACTTTGAAATAAAGTTGGCTGGAGACCATCACTCACCCCTCCAGCTGTAGCTACAACAAAAACAACATTAAGGGATAGTGTAAGATCAGTTAATCTAATCCTGTTTCATATATCGGCCCCTGGTCAGCTTTTCTTTAGTTTATCTTAGTTTAGCAATAGGTAAAAAAAAATATGTATATACATATTTTCAAAATTAATAGTATAGAAGAGTGTAGAATAGAAAACATGTGTAGAATAGAATTTGGTGTATGAGTAACACACAAGTACCTAATTCTTAAGTTATAATTTTTAAACATCAGTTCCTGATACAAAAAATATCACAGGCCATCCAAAAGGGCAATAGCTCGAGCATCAGAGGCACGCTTCCTCTCGGTAGTGAGTTTGAAGATTTTTTTTTGTCTTTGAAATTTATTTTAAATGTTATTTTCAAAAAAAAAATCAAATAACAGGAAACTTGAAACAAGATTTAACTTGGATATTCTCTTGTTTCGTCTGATTCTGTCACAGTTGGTTCAGTTAAGATATTTGCGTTTATGAACCACCGCATTGCCTGGTAGCCATTTTTGTTTAACCAACGCAACATTAAAACATCAACTTACTAGACTAACTAGAGCTTGGAGATAACTGGGTTTTCAGTGCTTCGTTTGGATTTTATCTCTTTAAGTCTTATTGTAATATGGCAGGATGTTCACTAGAGTGAGCACTTCCACCCAACCATATCTTTAATGGGAAGTCGGTGCCAAAAAACACGTACTATGGTGTTTGACACGACTGAAGGGATTCCTTCTATGACATTAATTTTTATTTAGTGTTTTACAACAACAACAAGTCATAACAACACCATTACTAGACAAAGTTTTGTACGCCGCGCCGTGCACCGTCTGTCACAAGTCATATCTCTTGAACGGTTTAAGCTAAGACAGCTGAAACTTTGTTTGATCTATCCCTCGTTCCAGAGAGCACTCTCATAATCTCCAAATTTCCCTTTCAACTGTCACACAACGCACTCTGATTGGTCAATTTTGAACGCAATAACCAATCAGAGTGCGTTGTGTGACAGTTGAAACGGAGATTTGGGGATTATGAAAGTGGAGAGTGCTTTCTGGAAAACAAATACTAGACCGTTCAGCAGACGGAAATAACTTGCAGGAAAATTTCCTGATTTTCAAGAGAACCTCTCTATTATCGGTTTCATCTTTGTACCTTATGACGTGGCTCAGTAGCTTGATCCGACAAATACATATTAATTATTAAACATGTTTATACTCGACAACTTGATGTAAATTTTGTAAAACACTTAACCGACCTCAGTAGCTTGATCGATAAGGCAGCGGACTTGTAACCTGGAGGTCGGTGGTTCAAGTCCCGGTTTCAGCGTAGATTTAGTAAAGTGAGTTTGAGTAGATGTGATATCACGAAAGTGATGAACACCAAAAATGATAACCTTATGACATGGATTATTGTCCGCCCTATTTGGATTTTTCAAACACTTATTAGGGCTGTAATATGAAACAGGACTGAATATCTAAGATTTGTTAATACAAGCCACCATCACTTAACAGCTGATATAAATGCGCTGGGATTGGTTGAAATTCTTACCAAAGAGCTTGTTAAGGGATAGTGTAGGATTATTTTATTTATTCCTGTTTCATAGTTCCTTTCTTAGTGACCAAATACCTCAAAAAGTTCTTAATTTGATTTTTTAAAAAATAGCAATTTTGTTTACTTTTATGTAAACATACGTAGATGACAAAACCGAAAATTTGAATGTCTAAACTTTGCTACAAGTAACATAACCTCTGAGGTTTTCTATCAAGCCTATGATCATTTTTCCATTTTCACGAGTTTTTTTTATCTTTCAGACTGGTCATTCATTTCATATGTCACGACCAGCTGTCTTTTAAAAAAAGTACCTTAGTATAAATGATTACTAATAAATAAATAAAACTTCATATCAAATCTATATATTTTAGTACATTTAGACCAATTTTCATCACTACAATTTTATATATGTGATATTCAACCCCCAAGCAGCCTAATACGATCTTTTCCTTCTTATTGGAACTCAACGATCGTCTTAGGCTGCTTGGGGGTTGAATATCACATATATAAATTGTAGTGATGAAAATTGGGTTAAATGTACTAAAATATATAGATTTGATTTGATTCGCCATTGCTACTCAACGATCGTCTTAGGCTGCTTGGGGGTTGAATATCACATACATAAATTGTAGTGATGAAAATTGGGCTAAATGTACTAAAATATATAGATTTTATTTGATTCGCCATTGTTACTGTATTTAGAATGGTCCTTTAGAATTTAAAAATTCAGTATAATCAGTATCAGTATAAATAGAAAAGTGAGAAGTTGTATTAGATGTGCATGAATATCAGAACATACCTGGACAGCTGTTTCGAGCTTATTTGCTCTCATCAGCAGGTCATAGTTCTGAATATCCATGTCATCAACTAACCTCTCTATTTTAATCAGTTCCATAGTATCACCTATCTCATACATAATACCGTGACTTAGGTATCACCTATCTCATACCTAATACCGTGACTTAGGTATCACCTATCTCATACCTAATACCGTGACTTAGGTATCACCTATCTCACGGACACGGAATTATAATTATTAATTCCAGAATTGAATGAAATAAAACTTATTAAAACTTATTGAAGCCCCGGAAAGTTCTCGTCTTCTCATCCCCGCCTGTTCGGTTCCCCCCAGCATCACAGACGAGTTGGAGACAGTGTGCGGCCTCCTCAGTCCCCCCCGCTCGCCCCGCCTCCTCTCGCCCCCCGTGCCCGGGGAGCCCACCTCCACGCACGGAGGGGGGGGCGGGCCTCCGCCTCGCAACTACCGCCGCTGTCGCCACGCCTCCGAGATGTCCAACCCGGAGATGGCGGTGTACCTGGAGAAGGAACACCTCCGCGATGCGGAGGAGAGCGACTACCACCTGATGGAGGAGATCATCCACACGCGGTTCACCTCCAAGGAGGCGGGGGGATCATCCGACGCGGACAAGTTCGACAATAACGCGTTCTTCCTCACCGTGAACGAGGAGACGGCCAGTGAGATCCGAGCCAATGTAAGTCCACTGCTTGGTGAAGCTTTTGGATGGTTTTAACGAAGAAACATTTCTTGGAAAATATAAATTAATTTTAATCCTTTTTTTTAACATGTTCGTATAATTTTTTGATTTATTTATTATTATTTATTTAGCTTCTTTTTTATATTATTATTGAAATATCTAGATAGGGAACTCCAAGGGTTGGGTGGAAGAGATTGCCATAGGCAATAACCCCGCCCTTTAGTCAGGACTTATGTATTTATATATTTTCTATTCTTTTTCATTTTTATTGTATATAGTCTTTCCTTTTTTTTTTTTTTTTTTTTTTTTTTTTTTTTCATTGTTAAAATAATTATCTGTATGTACATAATGTCCATTTATACCTAACAAAGCGTTGTATAATAATAATAAAAAAACATGTTGATCTCCTCATCAAGTTCAGTTCGAATAGTAATGAATGTAATGATAGTGCACTGGTAGTCAAGTGGTTAACGCGCTAGTCTGGTAATCCAGGTAGCGTAGGGATCTGTCGGTTTGAATCCCAACCAGTGCATCAATTTTTCCTCATTAATTTGAGTTTGTAACCACATAATAATATAACTCTGAGGGTTAGGTGGTGGAAAATGATTTGAGCATTAACCTCGCCTAGTGGTTACCTGACACTAAAGAGTATTATTATTATAGTAGTAGAGCTGTTGGATGGTAATGTAGTAAAAAAACATGTTGATCTACTCATCAAGTTCAGTTCGAATGTAAAATAATATTCCTTGTGTGTATTTATTAATAATGTCAATAAAACTTGATCGAATTTGTATGATAATAATAATAAATATATTTGATTTCTATTTTCAGGCGCGGTCCTTGCGTCGCAGCAGCGCCATTGAGATAGGAGAGATGGCCACGCCCACCACCTCCATCACCCCCAGCATGCAGAGCCCCTCCACCTCCGCCCCGCCCCCCCTCCCGGGAGACACAGCCGGCCCTGGAGGAGGCGAGCCCAAGAGGAAAACCTCCCAGCCAGACAGTCTGGCGGTGCCCAACAGCGCGGAGACCATGTGTTGAGACCAGGCCTGGTGCTGTTATGATGTCTCAGAGACAGTAGCCAACAGTGTTGAGACCAGGCCTGCTGTTGTTATGATGTCTCAGAGACAGTACCCAACAGTGTTGAGACCAGGCCTGCTGTTGTTATAATGTCTTAGAGACAGTAGCCAACAGTGTTGAGACCAGGCCTGCTGTTGTTATAATGTCTTAGAGACAGTAGCCAACAGTGTTGAGACCAAGCCTGCTGTTGTTATGATGTCTCAGAGACAGTACCCACCAGTGTTGAGACCAGGCCTGCTGTTGTTATGATGTCTTAGAGACAGTATCCAACAGTGTTGAGACCAAGCCTGCTGTTGTTATGATGTCTCAGAGACAGTACCCAACAGTGTTGAGACCAGGCCTCCTGTTGTTATGATGTCTCAGAGACAGTACCCAACAGTGTTGAGACCAGGCCTGCTGTTGTTATGATGTCTTAGAGACAGTACCCAACAGTGTTGAGACCAGGCCTGCTGTTGTTATGATGTCTCAGAGACAGTAGCTAACAGTGTTGAGACCAGGCCTGCTGTTGTTATGATTTCTCAGAGACAGTAGCCAACAGTGTTGAGACCAGGCCTGCTGTTGTTATGATGTCTCAGAGACAGTAGCCAACAGTGTTGAGACCAGGCCTGCTGTTGTTATGATGTCTCAGAGACAGTAGCCAACAGTGTTGAGACCAGGCCTGCTGTTGTTATGATGTCTTAGAGACAGTACCCAACAGTGTTGAGACCAGGCCTGCTGTTGTTATGATGTCTCAGAGACAGTATCCAGCAGTGTTGAGACCAGGCCTGCTGTTGTTATGATGTCTTAGAGACAGTAGCCAACAGTGTTGAGACCAGGCCTGCTGTTGTTATGATGTCTCAGAGACAGTAGCCAACAGTGTTGAGACCAGGCCTGCTGTTGTTATGCTGTCTCAGAGACAGTACCCAACAGTGTTGAGACCAGGCCTCCTGTTGTTATGATGTCTCAGAGACAGTACCCAACAGTGTTGAGACCAGGCCTGCTGTTGTTATGATGTCTTAGAGACAGTAGCCACAAGTCTTGAGACCAGGCCTCCTGTTGTTATGATGTCTCAGAGACAGTACCCAACAGTGTTGAGACCAGGCCTGCTGTTGTTATGATGTCTTAGAGACAGTACCCAACAGTGTTGAGACCAGGCCTGCTGTTGTTATGATGTCTTAGAGACAGTAGCCAACAGTGTTGAGACCAAGCCTGCTGTTGTTATGATGTCTTAGAGACAGTAGCCAACAGTGTTGAGACCAAGCCTGCTGTTGTTATGATGTCTCAGAGACAGTACTCAACAGTGTTGAGACCAGGCCTGCTGTTGTTATGATGTCTTAGAGACAGTAGCCAACAGTGTTGAGACCAGGCCTGCTGTTGTTATGATGTCTCAGAGACAGTACCCAACAGTGTTGAGACCAGGCCTGCTGTTGTTATGATGTCTCAGAGACAGTACCCAACAGTGTTGAGACCAGGCCTGCTGTTGTTATGATGTCTCAGAGACAGTACCCAACAGTGTTGAGACCAGGCCTGCTGTTGTTATGATGTCTCAGAGACAGTAGCCAACAGTGTTGAGACCAGGCCTGCTGTTGTTATGATGTCTCAGAGACAGTACTCAACAGTGTTGAGACCAGGCCTGCTGTTGTTATGATGTCTTAGAGACAGTAGCCAACAGTGTTGAGACCAGGCCTGCTGTTGTTATGATGTCTCAGAGACAGTACCCAACAGTGTTGAGACCAGGCCTGCTGTTGTTATGATGTTTTAGAGACAGTACCCAACAGTGTTGTGACCAGGCCTGCTGTTGTTATGATGTCTTAGAGACAGTACCCAACAGTGTTGAGACCAGGCCTGCTGTTGTTATGATGTCTCAGAGACAGTAGCCAACAGTGTTGAGACCAGGCCTGCTGTTGTTATGATGTTTTAGAGACAGTACCCAACAGTGTTGTGACCAGGCCTGCTGTTGTTGTAGCGACCGTAAACAAGTCAATTCAAATCGTGTTGTTGATTCGGCTCGAGGAAAGTGTCAACCTTCTTCTGTTTATTCCACAGATCCAGGACTGCAAGCGGGTTTTTTGTTGCTTCTGTCAACACTTTAATCAGAACTAAAATTCCGATTAAAGCAATGCCTGACAGAAATATTAGCGTAAACTATATTAGAAGCAATAAGGTACTTGGGTAAATGATGTTATTAGAAGTCTTTGCTGAGCTACCAACTAAAGTTGTGATATGAAAAAATACTTAGTAACTTGTACTTAAAATCTCAAGAAATTAAAAGAAAATATTTCACACAGTATAATAACACAAAGAAGTTGAATACATGCACTTCATATGGCGGCAATATTCGTTACTTAGTAAGTTTTATGTATACATGTGTAATTGTGTACTTAACTACTTAACCACCTTTGCAATGTAATTCCACCTTTGCAATGTAATTATAGACACCATCATTAAGAGGCAATTACTTACTCTAAGGGCGAAATTAATAGACAAAAGATATTTTCAAAACGAAATATATTATAGCTTTATCCCAGATAGGGCTGACGTCCTTCCAGAAGGACGCTTGCCTTCTGGAAGGCAAAATTTTCCGCGTTATGAGGGTTATTTTCGAACAACTATCAAATAAAAGCTGGTAGATGTAGTCCAGAAAGGGATTGCGAGGAAAAGTCCCAAAAGAAAAGAAAAATAGACAAAAAAGATACCTTAAGTCATTGCTTAGCCCTGGTTTTCCCTATCTTACACAGTACGCAAGCCGAGACTCAGCGCAACAGAGGTATTCCAAAAAGTCTATTAATGTCGCCCTTAGATAGATAAAAATTTCATTTTGTACTTTAATTGTTAAAAATAGATAGGGTACTTATAAAACCATTAACAATAAGTAACATACAATAGTGTCGAGTATTGTGTATGCTGAGAAACATATACATTACTAAGGGCGAAATTACTAGACAAAATCGATAACTTAAATCATTCCTTATCATCAGTTTTCCCATCTTAGACAGTACGCAATCCGAGACTTAGAGCCACAGAGGTATTACAAAAACGTCTATAAGGGCGGAATCAATGGACGTTTTTGTAATACCTCTGTGGCGCGAAGTAACGGATTGTGTACCGTGTAAGATAGAGAAAACCGACGCTTAGCAATGATTTGAGTGATAGAATTTGTCTATTAATTTCGCCCTCAATGTGTCATGCAAGTTAATTATTAAATTTTATTAAGTGCCAAAGTTATATTTATAAAACTTCTATTTCGAATATAATTTATTTGTATTATAATTATTTGTTCTACAATTTTACTCGGAAAGCAATTTCTAATATAATATTTTATCTATTTACTATTTTTAATGAAGAGATGTTTTTTGGTCCCCTTCCAATTTCTTTCCTCCTCTGTCTTTCCAAGTACATATCACCTTGCCCCTCCAGATTGCCTTGTCTAAATCTACTTTTATAATGTACATTTTCTCTATCTGTGATTAATTTTCTAGAATTTCTTTGTGTTTTTTTTTTTCTCCTTTTTTTTAAACGCCAAAAAGTACCATCTCATAAAAAAAGAAGCGAAACACGTTGACTTATTCTGTGGACTTTGTCACCATGTCACCCGATATCACCTGATTATTTTATTGAGCTTCTCTTTAATTAAAGACGTGTACAGTTATGATGAACAGAATAAACAACTCTTGTAGAAAAAAACGTCAAATCGTGCTACTAAGAACCGTTTATGAGTGAAGGATTTATGAGTTGCATGAAGGAAACTTTGAACATCTTTTGTAAATAAAGTGAATATTATCATTATTTAAAGATATAAGTAAATTTTATTGATGAGACAATCATTTTATAATGGAATTATTTTAGTCTAAAACAGGTTCCTAAAACTCTGGCTCAAGATTTGGAGGTTACAGAATATATCAGCGTAGTTTCGCTTCTTTCTCGGCAGTTTTATTTCGAATCGAATTTTTTTCCAAACTTACTTTTTTATGCTTGTCTCACTTTTGAACTAAACAATATCGAGTTCTATTTATATATTTTAAAAAAATTGACCTTCAAATAAAGTCTGTCCTCAGGGTGTCTACTGGTCAGGGAAAACCTGGAAAACCTGGAATTGTCAGGGAATTTTTCGAGACCGAAAAAGTCAGGGAATTTTGTGAAAAAACACCATTTTGTCATGAAAATGAAAAATAAAAAAAATTTGCCTGCGGCGCCACTGTAATCCAGCAGTGTGATAATGATTCTTTGGTAAGAAACACAAAACACTCATCACTTTTTATAAAATTAACAAAATTTTAGCAGGTCTTATATAATATTCATATAACGTCTCCTTAAAAAAGTAGACTGGAGAAACTGGAAAAATGGTCTGGAAAACCTGGAAAAGTCAGGGAATTTTACTTTGACCATTTAGTAGACACCCTGGTCCTGTTAGCTCAGTGATAAAGGCTCTGTGAATTCAAAGATTCGAGAGTTCGCGGGTTCAAAATCCAGCCGGAACATGACAAGTTATCCTCCCATTTGGAATGTTTACCACGTAACGGGCTTACTGTTTTTTTTTTTTACGGGCTTACTGCTGGTATAATGGGTCTTTAATATTCCTAATTGGGCAGTATAAATAAGGCGATATTATTATAAAGGGCACAGTTGGCAAATTCCGGAAGTCCTCACGAAATGTCCCCCCAAAACGATTAGCGAAAATGCGCCATCTTCATTAGCTATCGAGATACTTGAATGTGCCCTTTCTTGGACACCCTACCCTGTATATGTGTTTCTGTGTCTGTATACATAATATTAACGAACTCGAAACAGAGTTTATAATTTTATTATGTATTTTGTTTTATTGTTCTTATTAACGGTTAGTCACAGGGCGATGAAATTTGTCGGGTAGTTCAGGGTGTCACAATTATCAAATGTCAGCAAATTTCATCTCGAAAATACAAACTATTCGCACACATTTTTTTACAAGTTCTTTATCAATTTCTGACATTTTACATGAACTTTCCGGGTTCAAAGTTTTTTCAATAACCACGTTCGAGATCAATTTGTGAACAGTGACCAAACCTTGGTTCTGTTTTGGAAATTTCTAACAAGACCAAACTTCCTGTATTGTAATAGAAAGTCGTGTGGTGTTCGCACCAGTTTATTTTAATTTTGATATTTGTATAACTTACTTTCTTTGTCATTTTAAATAATATATCTTTTTTTTTGTATTTTTTCCATATTGTAAAATTGTGAATATTGTAATGTTTTATAATTTAGAAATTGTACTAGCAATAAGAATACCTCTACAATCCATCACTATAAATTTTCTATTTTAAATATTTTAACCTTTTTATCTGTTTCAATCGGCCGAGTACACATATTTAAGACTGTTACCCTTCATATGAATAGTTGAATGTGTGAGTTGAAGAATTGGGAATGTCACAATGGGAATCTATATATGTATAGCAAGATATGTTACGACTGGGCCTGATTCCAGAATGTTCATTCACTCTCAAAATCCCCAAAACTCTCTTTCAACTGTCTAATTTCGTTTTAATAAACCTATCAGTATTGTTTAGTAGTTAAAAGAGAGATTTGGGGATTATGGGAGTGAAAAACCTTTCCGGAGCGAGCTACTCTCGTGAAAAGTTGACCTTTTTGACATTCTCCGTTCTTGAACTCACTCGGTTCCTGAAATGTTTTCAATATGTACCTACTAGTAATTGAATTAAAATATACACGAGTTTCTCACACCAGAGAGCTATTCCTTTGATAGGAGAATTTTGTTTAATATTTCCTATGAACAAATATTACTTTATCTTTCTGTATTTGAACACTTGTTATTTTTTCACATACTTTCGTAGACACTAGAACCCCCATTCCAGCAAGCCTTTTCACTCTCATAATCCCCTTTCGACTGCCAAACCACATTGATTGGTGTATTTGAACGAAATTTGACGGTTGAAAAGGAGATTTGGGGATTTTTTAAACATGTTTACCTAGACTTATGTGAATTTATGATAAAAACACAGATCTGTCTAGGATTTAATTTTGAATTCTAGACATTTATACGTGTTTTTATTATTTATTTTTTAATTTTAGATTTAAAAAAGGTAATTGTGCCCCGGAACCGCTTTCGCATTACTTCAGAGCAGTTTACTTTTACATCCATGCCATTCCGGACACGGAAAACCTCGGTTAGAAGTTTCCGCTCCGGCCGGGATTCCAACCCGCAACCTCTGGGTCAGCAACCTATGCTCTTAACCACTGAGCCACGGGGTCGGCTATAGATTTGGGGATTTTGAGAGTGAGAGTGTTTTCTGGAATGAGGCCTAGGACACTTTGTCTTTTTTTATTAATACTATGCAGATGATGTAGTCTTAGAGCGAAATAATAGACAAAATCGGATTCACGAGTTTAAGTCATTACTTACATTTCCCCATTTAAAACATCACGCAAAATTCAAGACTGAAGTCAACAAGTCCATAGAAATATTGCAAAACCTAGTTTAAAAAAAGCTATCATATTTGTGTTTATCACTTTCGTGATGTCACTACACAAACTCGCTTGACTAAAATATCTACTCTGGGGCAAGTAGACTTCGTTTGTAGATGTTTAAATAAACGTTCATTAAAAAAAATCTATTCTGAAACCGGGACTTGAACCACCGACCTCCAGGTTACAAGTCCGCCGCCTTATCGATCAAGCTGCTGAGGTCGGTAGTATTACAAAACGTCTATTAATTTCACCCTTAGCTTAATGATGTTTACCTCGTGTCATATGGCCTATTACCAAGTAGATACTACACACATGTACGTGCTTTTTATTCCTCGAATATTAAATATAATAATATATTACTTCCAATGATTTTCTTTTTATGTCCAATGGCCTGCAAAAGGCAATACTTACTTTCTTTACTTTCCGAGTCCAGAAAAACCAATGTCAAATGTTCCACCAATGTTTTGCTGTATTTTGAAGTTAGCATGTTAATTTTCTTAGTTCATACCTAAAGAGAAAAGGGAAACTCGAGCTAGCATTCTGTACATTATGCATTCATTTTCGGCGAAATATGTAAATTGAGGATGTTAATAAAAGGTACTTTCATTATCAACAATGAACTTTGATACCTGTACAATTCCTAATCTTAAATCTGGCTCAAAATTCAAACTAGAACCTAATACCTAAACTGGTTTAAAGTAACCTAGTCATCGATAGAAAATCAAAAAAAAAATTCCTGCCCCGCTGGGAATCGAACCCAGGTCACCATGCGTACAATGCCTAGCGCGCTAACTCACTCTGCCACGGTGACTATTGATATGACCATGCAGTTGAAAGCGATGTTAAATTTTTGTTTAAAAAACGCTTGCATACGAGTCTGCAACCATTGGGACATTTTCATCTTTACTATTCAAGGTCTAAAACTTAACTGACCAAATTTCGTATTGTGCGCATGACACATACTTTTTCTCTTCTCTCTTTTTATAATTTAATATTTCGTTACATAATTTCGTCACATAATTTTGGTTATGTGCCAGAGCAAAGACATGAAAATGTCAAATTGTATGTTTCAAACTCCTCCATACTGCCAGCGTAGATTTCGCGTTGAATGCAACGGTTCTCGTAGGATCACCGAAATTAAGCAACGTTCAGGGACGTGAAGACTTCGTAATGCTGGCATTCCGGCCCAACCCAGGCTGGGTAAGAATGTGTGTAGCAGGTTTGTGAGTTTCCTGCGAATGAAGGGTAACACCCCCGTCGTAATATGAACATGCAGTTGAAAGCTATACGTTAGACCCCCAAAAAAAAATCCGTACTCCCTCTTCTTAGATTTCAAGAAAGCCTTCAGTTCCATCTGTACACCAATCAATCATTCTAGAAAAACTTGAACAAATAAGAGTGAGTAAACAAAGATTCAACCTTCAAATTGCCTTAAAAATAATCAATGGTAATAAAACAAGCCCTTGAAAAAGAAATTGGCGTAGTTTTTTATTGGGGGGGGGGGGGGGGGGGGGGGCATGTAAATGTCATAACGCCAGATAATTTTGGACTCTTACCAACTAAAACCTTTCCGACTATGACTCTTCACATGGGAAATGTCAACCGGAACCTTAATTAAATTGGCGTGGTACATGGAGTCTCCCTCAGTATTACTCCTAATTTACTACAAGAAATATCTGAGATTGAGGTAAATACAAGTTTAGTGTCAATGCAGATGATCTAGTGATCTATACAGGGTGCTACAAAAAACATGTACTCATTTTAAGACCGTAACTAGAGGCTAAATTTGCACAGATTTACGATACGTTACGTTAATTGAATTAAATTGAACTTATTGACCGTATCTGACGAAAACTCGTTTCTGCACATGCGCACAATTCCTTAATTCAACTATCAACTAGCGTCCCGTAAAAATTTAAGTACATACGTAGGTACCATAGCGTGTAGAATTAAGAAGTGAGGAAACGAACCCCAGTTGCATGGAAATGCCACGCAACATCGCAAAGGAGTAGAATATTTCTTGCGGTCTGTCTCGATATGAACTGTTTATGTTTACATTTTATACGGGGAAGAAATTTTGTGAGGGACGAGGAGAGGAGACTCTTTTGCGATACTAGCGCTTAGGACGCCACGATGCAGGCCGGCGGGGGGTGGTTTCCACACTTCTTAATTCTACACGCTATGAACGTACTTTAGTACTTTGCGTAACCTCACTATTAAGGCCATATTGTTCTATGAACATGTGTCCGTAGTCCGTACATCACATGTTTACTGTTGAAAGAAGAAAAGTTAAAACCCCCGTCGTGATAAGACCACAGAGCTGAAAACGACGTTAAACCCAAATAAACAAAACAAATTTTATTAATAAACAAAGGTTTTAATTTATTATAATTTTGCACAAAATAAATAGATTTGATGAATTTACAATACTTCTAACTTAAAAAGTAAATAATGAATCAATTTTAGAGTTTTTAAACTTTATCTATTGACAAATTGTTATATTTTATGTACTTTAGTACATACTATGTACTTTTGTACATAGCACAATCAAGTCAGGAATAACTGGCTGAGATTATTTTCCCGAGTTTCAACTTGCGTAAAAAATACTAGATGAGGCCTTTTACTTGTGGGAGGGACGTACACTTGGGGTTTCGTTTATCAAATACATTAAACGGTGTGATAAATCTCTGATTAGTGAGTGCTCAATTGCTAATCAATATTGTTTTGGTGTGTTTAGGTGGAGTGCACTGGTAGTCAAGTGGTTAACGCGCTAGTCTGATAATCCAGGTAGCGTAGGGATCCGTTGGTTCGAATCCCAACTAGTACATGAATTTTTCCTCATTAACTTGAGTTTGCGACCACACAATAATAAGGGCGGAATTAATAGACAACATCAATAACTTAAGTCGTTGGTAAGTGTCGGTTTTCCCTATCTTACACAGTACGCAATCAGTGACTTAGCGCCACAGAGGTATTACAAAATCGTCTATTAATTCCGCCCTAAGACTCTGAGGGTTAAGTGGTGGAAAATGCTTTGAGCAGTAACCTCGCCTGGTGGTTACCTTCCACTAAAGAGAAGTAGTATTTTTATTATTATTTATCTATGGCTTTTTGATCAATCAAATTGGATAAAATAAAACTTGTGCAAGTTAATAATTAACTAAAATTAATCGTTGGTTAAATAATCAACTGATTAGTGTGACAATTACTGTGCATTATTTTTTAGCTGCAATTTGGAAAAAAAGAAGTGGTATTTTTTACGCAAGCACGTCCCGTACCCAACAAGAGAGATAAAATCAAGGTGAACGCAAGCCATATTTTCGAATAATGACATTTTAGATATTCAACATTTCACTTAACATGAATAGCTAATCCGGACGACAGTCTTAACTACCAAAAAACAAAAATTGCACTTGTAATATTCACATTTATTTTTCAATGATTAGTAAGAAAATATTTCACTCTATGTTAGAACACTCAATAGAGTTTCATCAGTGATATCGGAAAAATAATAGTACTTATTCTATGAAATTATTATCACTGATATTGAGGGCAAAATAATAGACAAAATAGATAGGTATTGCTTAGCATCGGTTTTCCCTATCTTAGACGGTACGCAATCCGAGACTTAGCGCCACAGAGGTATTACAAAAATGTCTATTAATTCCGCCCTTAGACTCACTAGGAAAAATAATAATTTATAACGAAGAAATTGTCAGTAAAACTAGTTAGGAGGTAAGGAAAGCTTCTAGAAGAAAAGGGGATTTCAATACCAGCATTTTTTTAAGCAAAGCAGAAAAAGAGTTTTTTTACAGATTTTTTTTCTTTCGATTTATCCTTTTGAGGGAAACCCAAAGTTATTGGAAACTTCCACTGATAGGAAATAAAAATTATGGACTCCTATTTTAAAAATCTATTTCTTTTCAAATTTTGTTATTAAAAGATTTCAAAAGTATATGCTCCAATATTATCTGACAACCCGACTTTTGGTTTTCAATTTTCTTAGTAAAACTTCAATACCACCAACTTTTACCCCAGAACTGCTTTCGCATTACTTCAGGGCACTTTACCTTTTGTCAGAATTTTCTGCTGCGGCCGGGATTCGAACCCGCAACCTTCGCGTCAGTAACCACTGAGCAACCGAGGTCGGCTTATATTTTTCAATACCACCAATGGATTATATTTTTTCAATCTTCTAACAAGAGTGGTTTTTGAGAAACAGATAGTGGCCGGGAGGTTTAAACCACCCGGTATTGTAAAACTAGTATTAATTCGGATCCTAGGGTAAAAAATATTAATTTCAACTGGGCTACAATATTGGCTTCTAATTATATCCAAGTGGTTCACTCCAAATTTTGTTGTTGTGCATGGAGTTAATTGGAGATTAACTTTATTAGAAAATCTATTTACTAGAATGAATTATAGGGGCCTCATTACAGAGTGCACGAACCAATAAAGAATTAGCCTGCGTCGATGGCGCGTTGAATTCACCGGTTCACGTAGAATCACCGAAGTTGAGCAACGTCCAGCGAGGTGAAGATTTCGTGATGCTGGCATTCCGGCCCAACCTAGGCTGGGTGAAGTTAATGTGGGTTGTAGGTTTGTGAGTTTCCTCTGAATGGAGGGTAACACTCTCCGTCGTGATATGACCATGCACTCGAAAGCGACGTTAAAACCAATTTATATAAAATAATACTAGCTGAACTACAGCACTTTGTCGGCGTTCAGGTTTTGCCCATGGCCAGGATTCTATTTGGAACTTTCAACTATCCTTTTTTAGCTCGCACCTAAATACCCCAGCCTTTTCGCAGAAGCTGTGTTGATTTTAAGTCAATGAATGTAAATTGATTTTACATATTAATATTTATAATTCATCGGGATATTAAAGCCATAATTTACATGGTTCGAAGAAGACAGAGTGAATGAAATTATTTGAACAGTAAATAGTTCAACAATTTCATTTGTAATTGCATTTTTTTTACAGGTTGCAATATTGATATCGCTATTTTACAATGGTGTTTATAATTACAAGAAAGATGCGCTCTTCGCGTAGTGTTGATCACGTAGTTGTGTTAATCTTCCAGATTTGAGTTTTCCTGAAAAAGAAATGATAAGGAAATATTAATCATACCTAAATAAGAGGTAAGTCAATTAAAATTTACAGATAGAACATGGAAATGATAGAATGATAAAAATTACAGATAGAAATGGTAAGTGTTATTCTTCCATTCTCGGGCAAAGAGGAATGGATAGTGAAACCCTCCCTACCAAATGGTCGGTGGTTTGGTAAGTGGTATCTATTTTATGAAAAAATGTGTGAGATCTTTACCATTATTATTATTTAGTTATTTATTAATAGGACATTACAAACGAAAACAATGATAAAAATAAATTACAAAATTGAGAACAATATAAACAAGAAAGAAATAAACATCTATGTTATTTATCTTTTTACATAGATAAAATATTTATGTTGTAAATTTTTTTTACAATCAGATATTTGTGTTTGCAACAATAGACGACTAAGATTGAAAAAATATTACTGTCCTAAAAATAGATATTTTTGACGTCTGCTTCCGTTCACAAAAATTACTGATTAATTACAAAATTACAACAGCTAAAAAAAAGGGTTGTATGGAAGAGATTGCCAAAATCAATAACCCCGCCCTTTAGTTAGGACATACATTATGTATATATTTATTTATTTTTTCTTCATTTTTTTGTCTTTACTTCTCCTTATATTGTATATTAATTTGTAATCATCTGTGTTGTATTTATGTCCATATTAATAAAGTGATAAATAATAATATTTTCTAAGTTATCATATTTGTGTGAATTACTTTCGTTATGTCACAATTACTCTGCTCTAATGTTTACCGAACTTGTGATGATTCGTACCACCGACCTCCAGGTTACAAGTCCAAGGGTTTAATGGCTTAAAAGGAAAAGGCCGAAATTCTGACGATTTAAGACGGTCTTTTCGCCAGTTCTGGCATCGCCAGTTTTTAAATTCCAAGGGTTTTATGGCTTATGAGGAAAAGGCCGAAGTTCTGACGATTTAAGACGGTCTTTTCGCCAGTTACGGGGCATCGTCAGTTTTTAAACTAGCTGTCGACTTACCTCAGCCGGCGCGCTCCCCACTACAACGAGTCTCTGTGCCCCACCCACTTCTTGTTGGTGTGGTCGAACCTGTGAGCTATCCACTGCTGCTCCAGGAGCTTGTACCGGTCCGGACTCAGGTAGAGAGGCTTGCCTCGTCTGTGGGGACATAAGTTAGTCTTAAGTAATATAATAATAATAATAATAAGACTCAGGCAGAGAGGCTTGCCTCGTCTGTGGGGACATAAGTTAGTCTTAAGTAATATAATAATAATAAGACTCTGGTAGAGAGGCTTGCCTCGTCTGTGGGGACATAAATTAGTCTTAAGTAATATAATAATAAGACTCAGGTAGAGAGGCTTGCCTCGTCTGTAGGGACATAAGTTAGTCTTAAGTAATTAATAATAATAATAAGACTCAGGTAGAGAGGCTTGCCTCGTCTGTGGGGACATAAGTTAGTCTTAAGTAATACAATAATAATAAGACTCAGGTAGAGAGGCTTGCCTCGTCTGTGGGGACATAAGTTAGTATTAAGTAATATAATAATAATAATAAGACTCAGGTAGAGGGGCTTGCCTCGTCTGTGGGGACATAAGTTAGTCTTAAGTAATATAATAATAAGACTCAGGTAGAGAGGCTTGCCTCGTCTGTGGGGACATAAGTTAGTCTTAAGTAATTAATAATAATAATAAGACTCAGGTAGAGAGGCTTGCCTCGTCTGTGAGGACATAAGTTAGTCTTAAGTAATACAATAATAATAAGACTCAGGTAGAGAGGCTTGCCTCGTCTGTGGGGACATAAGTTAGTCTTAAGTAATATAATAATAATAATAAGACTCAGGCAGAGAGGCTTGCCTCGTCTGTGGGGACATAAGTTAGTCTTAAGTAATATAATAATAAGACTCAGGTAGAGAGGCTTGCCTCGTCTGTGGGGACATAAGTTAGTCTTAAGTAATATAATAATAAGACTCAGGTAGAGAGGCTTGCCTCGTCTGTGGGGACATAAGTTAGTCATGAGTAATATAATAATAATAATAGCATACCTACTTCACAACTATAGGAACATTAAATATTGTACAACTATAGGAACATAAAAAGAAAAAAGTATAATTACCTACCTATATAAAAAATACAAAAAATATGAACTTTCCTTATTTTAAAGTTTCCAGGTGGAGAATTAAAACATATTTTTTTTTTTACCTTGTAACAGCTGTACCAATTTCTTCCATTTGTCGTGTTGCAGAAATGTAAAATGAGACTAAGATTATAATCTTTTTAGGTAATTATTAAAATAGATCGGGTTGTTGGGGCATATCTTTGAATTTTTTCATGCATGATATTATAGGGGATTTGAGAATATTCTTGTTTTTATTAGGGATGGAAAAAAATGAGTTCTGTCTATTCTAAGCCTAGGGTCTGGTATTCTGAAATTAAGTTGTGAGAGAATATATTAAGCTACCTAGAGGTCAGTAACCTTCGGACCACTTACTTGAGCTCCCGGTCCATGATTGTCCAGGTACATGGACCAGTCTATAATAATAAGATCAATGAAGCTACCTAGAGGTCATTAACCTTCGGACGACTTACTTGAGCTCCCGGTCCTCAGATACATGGACCAGTCTATAATAATAAGATCAATGAAGCTACCTAGAGGTATTAACCTTCGGACACTTACTTGAGTCCCGGTCCCATGATTGTCCAGATACATGGACCAGTCTATAATAATAAAATCAATGAAGCTACCTAGAGGTCAGTAACCTTCGGATCACTTACTTGAGCTCCGGTCCTCAAATGCATGGACCAGTCTATAATAATAAAATCAATGAAGCTACCTAGAGGTCATTAACCCTTTAGTACCACCTTAACTTACTCTCCGGTCCTCAGTACATGGACCAGTCTATAATAATAAGATCAATGAAGCTACCTAGAGGTCAGTAACCTTCGGACCACTTACTTGAGCTCCCGGTCCTAGGTACATGGACCAGTCTATAATAATAAAATCAATGAAGCTACCTAGAGGTCATAACCTTCGGACCACTTACTTGAGCTCCCGGTCCTTCAGTACATGGACCAGTCTATAATAATAACATCAATGAAGCTACCTAGAGGTCAGTAACCTTTCAATGAAGCTACCTAGAGGTCTAACCTTCGGACCACTTACTTGAGTCCCGGTCCTAGATACATGGACCAGTCTATAATAATAAATCAATGAAGCTACCTAGAGGTCATTAACCTTCGGAAACACTTACTTAGCTCCGTCCATGATTGTCCAGATACATGGACCAGTCTATAATAATAAATCAATAACTACTAGAGGTCATAACCTTCGCACTACTTACCTCGCAGATGTCCAGATACATGGACCAGTCTATAATAATAATCAATGAAGCTACCTAGAGGTCAGTAACCTTCGAACTTACTTGAGCTCCGGTCTAATGTCCAGATACATGGACCAGTCTATAATAATAAATCAATAAGGCTACCTAGAGGTCATAACCTTCGGAATACTTGGCCCTTCTCTCATGAATGTCCAGTCATGACCCTCAAGGCTACGAGGTCAGTGACCTTCGGACCACTTACTTGAGCTCCCTATCCTCCTCGCCATGATTGTCCAGGTACATGGACCCCACAGGCACGCCCGCTTGCCTCGGATCACTATGACGTAGGAGGAGGTCACCACTAGGAACATGCCCGTGCCCGCCCCGCAGTCGATAGAGTGCTGAAAAGGCGCCCATACAACATTAATAACCAGGGGCCTTTTTTTTATTTGTTTTAGTACCATAGAATATATAATGAATTTGAATTCAAATTATGCTTCCTGGTTTTCAATCAGCGGAATATTGAGAGAATGATTATCTTAATGAATTTGAATTTAACATAAGTAATCCTGTCTCATGGGTTCTGCTAGACAAAGATGAACCCTGTTCGAGTCAGGATTACATAAAGGCAAATTTAATTCATGTAGTCATGAGTGCCCGAGTGAGTTAGCGCGCTAGCCATTGCACGCATGGTGACCTGGGTTCGATCCCCAGGGGACAGGAATTTTTCTGCTCTGTCCTTTGATGTTCGGGGTCATCCACGTCGATACCATCGTGAGGGGAAAAAGAGTAGTTACTTGTATGAGTAACGACCAGTGGCGGCATTACCAGAGTAAGGGTTGGTGGAAGAGATTGCCATGGGCAATAACCCGCATTTTAGTTAGGACATATGTATATGATATTTTGTTTATTTTTTCCTATTTATATTTAAACTGTCAATTTTGTATTTTAATTTTTACCATTATTTGTTTGTATATAATAATTATGTTCTTCTATTAAAGAGTTTCATAATAAAATAATAATACATAAAGCACTTTACACTTCATACTTGACGAGTTCACACTTCAAGATTCAAATTCTGTTCCATAAAGAAACTTTACGAATTGATTTTTGAAGTCATTCGTCAAGTGAACGGCGACACATTTTCTTCTTATTTTTACTCGTGCTTATTATATATTTGAATGAATTAGAGAAAACTGAAAGATACAAGAAAATGAATTAAATGTATAAAAAAATATTTTTTTTTTTTAATTTCATTTGTTTACACTTTAGGAATGGATATTTGAGTGTCAATTAAAAGGGAAATCGTAAAGTGATTTGTAAAGCTTATATGAGACGGAAATTCTTCACGTTTTCTTCTATTTCTACTCGACACTTCTCTATTTACCTGCACGGCTTCGCACACATTGTTCTGCTTGCAACAGTTCTCCTTCAGACACACCAGGGTGCCACACAGGAGACATATGCTGGTCTCGCGGGGTATACTCTGGCACTGTGTGCATTGCTTGCGGTGATAATACTGAAAGCAAACAACATGAGCAAGTCAGAAATAGTAGACACTTATACTTCAGACACACAGGAGACATATGCTGGAATACTCTGCATTGCTTGCGGTGATAATACTGAAAGCAAACAACAGGAACAAGTCAGAAATAGTAGACACTAATCCTTCAGACACACAGGAGACATATGCTGGAATACTCTGCATTGCTTGCGGTGATAATACTGAAAGCAAACAACAGCAACAAGTCAGAAATAGTAGACAATTATCCTTCAGACACACAGGAGACACATGCTGGAATACTCTGCATTGCTTGCGGTGATAATACTGAAAGCAAACAACATGGATTGAATTGGATAGTTATTATAACTTTTGAACAAAGATTTTTTTAACATTAAAAACACATGTTCAGCTACCTGAAATATCTTATCCTAGTAGCTGCCTAAAATATCTTATCTAAGCGCGATTAGTTCAGTGGTAACTCCTGTTTCATGGCTATGAAATGAAAACGGGTGTGAAAAACTCATCTTTTTTTTTTTTAGGAATAAACAAAAAAAAATAGCTAGTTACCTGAAATATCTTATCGTAGAGCTCGGGCAGGGCGAGAAGGCGGGGCTGGTGGAAGCGAATGTGGTGGTCACTGAGGAGACTCCGGGCAGACACCTGACTGCTGTTGATGAAGTGGGACAACTGGTGGCTCCACTGGGGCAGGTGGTGGGGGTAGGAGAGGGCTACGGCCGCGTTGAACCTGGGGGTGGGGGGAAACAGAAAGCCGGTGTTAGCAGTGAATTGGCCCTCGGTCTAGGGTACACAGGGGGTGTAATGCGGAACTGTGTGCACCTAGATAACTCTTAATAGACGGGTCCACGTGCACGTGCTTGTGCATGTCCCCGGGGGCTGGTAACATTGCATTGCGCATCTTGGAATGTAAGCAAATGACATGGCTAAGTTCTATTAAGGACCGGGTGAGCGGTATATCTTACCAAACACTTTTATAATTTCTTATGACAACGCATATGAAAATTATAAAAGAAAAAAAAAAAAAATGATCATTAATGATATTAACAATTTAGAAACGTTTGTAGGCTGTGTTGAACCAATATCAGAGAATGACATAAAAAAAACAACAACTCAGAAACTTTTGTAGACTGGGTTGAACAAACATCAAAGAATAAGCAACAACTCAGAAAATTTGTAGACTGGTTGGAATTAAAATCAAATAATGATAATAAAATAAAATAACTCAGACACCTTTGTTGACTGGGTTAAACAAACACCAGAGAAATAGTTGGTTTACTACCAGGTCACTATTTCCTAAGAAACAACATTGGAGTATACAATGACACCATTGAGTACGATAAATGTGGTGAGGGAACACCCTCTCCCATCCTAATCAAGTCACTCACAAAAATCCAAACTCTTGTATACTCAGGACAAAAGCTGGAAACAAACACTGTGAACTTATATAACACCTGCTAAACTTTTTAGTGCAGCAGACGTTTTTGAAAGTGATGAGTGAGCTGAATGGGGTGCAATAGTTCTAAATAATGGACGCAGCACATAGGAATTTCTTTTAGAAAAGACCCCCAGATATAATGTAATGTAATGTAATGTAAATAGCAGTGAATTTCCAGCCCAACCCTCTGGCTGGGTGAATTTATTTAGGATTGATTTTATTTCCTTATTTTTTTAATTTCATGCATCGCACTCTTTGCCAAGTTTATTTAATATAAAAAAAAAACTCTTTACAATCAAATCTCGGCAACGTCAAATACTCCCGCCCCATCTTCACAACCAACACCACGAATTCTTCTCCGAGTTCCTCTGATCCTCATACTCGTAGCATTAATAATGGAAATTTCTATTTTAACTCTGAGCCATTCAAGAATTTTTCCATGTGTTCTGTTCCACTTGTGGCTTAATTTTTCTGCTGTATTCTTGATGAAACTTTCATACTTTCCTTAATTTTTTCCCTTTCAATCTTTGGCTAATAAAGATATTAGTCAGATTTTGTACAAGATGCCCATATACTATGTATTTATGTTGTGTGTAAATTTAATTGTACAAATTAAGGCTTTTTACATTAGATTAGATTACATTATAGATAAAATAATCTCGTCTCGACTTGGGCATTGTACCCATGTATGAGATTGGAGAAGAGTAAGGACTGAATTTAAAAACAGGATTAGAGTTCAGATTAGCCAGACTATCCCTAATTTTATTGTTAATTTTATTTTTTATCTATCTACCTACTGTATTAAACTGTAGTAATATTTATGTGTATGCATAAACATTAGTACAATATTTTCCTTATTATACAATAAGGAAAGTAAAAAATACAACTCGGGCTATAGTACGCTGTGATTGGTTAAAATTCCCACTGGTGGGCGTGTCTCTTCTCATAATGTGTGCAGAATAGTTACTTTCTCCATATCATCTATCCATATTATATATTTATAATTGTATTCATATTTATATGAATCACAATATTTTATTTTATTTTTCATACATCTTTTTTTTCTTTATCATTTTAAATAACTATTTCATTAATCCTAAATAAATCTGTATACACTATACAACCCAACACCAGCACTATGCTGAATGGGTTGCTTACACTTTTTTCATTTCTTTTTTACATCTTTCAATTAATTTCTACTTTAGTTTATTCTTATTCTTCAGTACTCTTACTTACCATATATTGTTATTCTTACAACATCCTATGTATTGTATTATAAAAACTAACAAAAATAAACCGACCTCAGTAGCTTGATCGATAAGGCGGCGGACTTGTAACCTGGAGGTCGGTGGTTCAAGTCCCGGTTTCAGCAAAAAGATTTAGTAAAGCGAGTTTGAGAAGATGTGACATCGCGAAAGTGATAAACACATGTATGATAGCCAACTTATTCTTCAGTACTCTTACTTACCATATATTGTTATTCTTACAACATCCTATGTATTGTATTATAAAAACTAATAAAAATAAAGAAAAAAGTATTCATCATCATCATAGGGTGGCGTCATCGTGAACGATGGTAGCCAGACAGTGGAGGAATGACTCATCACTTCTACCACTGTCTTTACCAGGAGGCTAATAATTGACAAGGGCCCCCAGAACCAAGCCAATGCTGGTCTACTCCCTGTTTATAGTCCCCCAGCCAGACTGCTGATCTACTCCCTGTTTATAGTCCCCCAGCCAGACTGCTGGTCTACTCCCTGTTTATAGTCCCCCAGCCAGACTGCTGATCTACTCCCTGTTTATAGTCCCCCAGCCAGACTGCTGATCTACTCCCTGTTTATAGTCCCCCAGCCAGACTGCTGATCTACTCCCTGTTTATAGTCCCCCAGCCAGACTGCTGATCTACTCCCTGTTTATAGTCCCCCAGCCAGACAAAAAAGTATTGAAAAAAAAAAGAATACTCACATCCCCCAGTCCATGGCGTCCGTGACGAGCTCCAAGTAGTACACGAGGCGCAGGAACTCGTTAGCCTCGCCTATCTCCTCCGGCAGAGGCTCCTCGTAGATGTGGTGCTTGAGCAGCGCGGCCGAGCGGAGGAACGGGAGACACAGCTCTTGCATCTGGACACGAGAGGGAATAGAGATGTTTTTTAGAATTTATAATTACTTGTTTATTTGACATTTACAGAAATGTATATAAAGATTATTAAAAACAGACCAAACCTGAATTTAATGTGAATGGAGGGTAACACTCCCGTCGATATGACCATGCAGTTGAAAGCGACGTTAAAATGAAACAACCTTGACCTGTAGTGACCTTGAAGTCAGATGGCCTTGATGTAGAATGACCTCGAAATGAAGCAACCTTGAACTACATGACCTTGCAATGGAACGACCTTGACCTCTAATGACCTTGAAATGGAACAACCTAGAACTAAAACGACCTTGAACTACAGTGACCTTGACCTGTAATGACCTTGAAATGGAACGACCTAGACCTGTAATAACATTGTAATGCTACGACCTTGCAATTAACTTTGAACTCGAATGACCTTGAAAGTTAACGACAGTTGAATTAAACTCGAATGACCTTGGTTGAACAATTTTGAGCCAGAATGACCGTGAACTAGAACGACCTTAACCTGTAATGACCTTGAAATTGTCCTGAATGGTCCTGATCACGCTTAAAAGTGGTAGAGAACGACACAGAGCATGAAACGTGGGTGGTGAGATAAGAATCGTGGGTCCATGGCACATACAGAACATTATTTGGTAAGGCCCTAAGTCCCCCCAGGAATAACGGAAGAAAGGGTTGGATGGAAGAGATCGCCAAAGGCAACAACCCCTCCCTTCAGATACGACATAAATGTATTTATTATATCTATTTCCTTTCGGTTTATCTTTCATATTTTTTCCAAAATTCTCTATTAATTTCTCTATGTCCATATTAATAATTTTTTTGATAATAAAAAACTAACTACTAACTCATCAACATCATAGAAGGAAGAATTGAAGGAAGACGTGATCGGGGAAGACAAAGAAGAACGTGGATGACAGATGTTAAGGAAAAAATGAGGTTGACAAGATATGAATATATTAAGAGGATGGCACAGAATAGAGAACTGTGGAAATAGAAAATTGAAGAATTATCACATTCTTCTGAATAAATAAATGTGTTTCTTTATGTTTTTATATCACAATTCTAGTGGGTAGCGCAGAATTATAGGACTTTTCCGTATTTTTAATATCCCAATATTTTCTTATTTTTGCCTATAATTTCGCCACAGGTCGCTGCTAACATTAAAGCAGCTACTCATTTTTCCTCACGAGGTATGAGCGGACCCCAAACACCCAAGTACAGAGCAGAAAAAATCCTGCACCGCTGGGGATCGAACCCAGGTCACCGTGCGTGCAATGCCTAGCGCTCTAACTCACTCGGCCACGGTGACTACTACACATAAGCTTCTGAATAGAAGGCGTCATGTATATGTAATATTAATATAAAACACGGATTCTTTAAATTTTACTCACTTTTCGACTTAAGTTTCGCCTAACTCGTAGCCTTGATCAGGATTACTGACCGGTTGATTTTTAATGTTGTTGTGAAGATATAGATTCTGTGTGTTTCTTATAGACCAGATATGGCAATGTGTCTATTATAGCATTTAAATTCATATATGTTTCTACAGATCGATGGATGTATATCTGTTCCTGGCACATGATTTCTCGGAACTTATTACCTTTATATAGAAGGCGTCACACATGAATGAATGAACTACTCACCTTGCTCTCCAGCAGTGCCTTGTCCGGGACCCCCCCAGCAGCGGAGGAGGAGGCGCCCTCCGGGGGGGCGAAGAACGTGGACGAAGGGCCCGGCCGAGGCTGGGGTGAGGAGGCGGAGGAGGCTTCCCCTCCACTGGAGGAGGACGAGGAGGAGGGGGAGGAGGAGGACATGGTCGTGTCGTCCCCCAGGAAGAGCTGGGTGGGGTCCAGGAGGTGGATGGTGAGGGGGAGGGTGTCGGCCAGGGAGGTGGGCGGGGCCCGGGGCGTCTGGGCCCGCCAGTGGGCGCGCTCCGTCTCGCCCATGTTGCACGCCAGCTGGATGGCCACTTGGAAGTAGAGCAGGTTGTACAGGAGCTTCACGATGGTGCTGAAACATTCTGGGGGCAGGGAGGAAGGTGTTTCAGAGGAGATGCTTTGCAATTTATTTGCATGAACCCATTGCGTGCCGAGCCCTCTTAACCTGATAACCCCAGGATACCGGGCTGGTAATTATCTGTGTTGTATACAGGGTGAGCATAAAGTCTCACCCCACCCCCCGTATCTCGAGAATGGCTGAAAATACAAGAAAACGCAAAAACCCGTATGCCTTAATTTTTAGGGGGATTAATTTTCAGCCAAAAATTTTTTGCCTACACGGCCCCAGTCAGGCTGGGCAATACTGGGCATGGACCAACTTTAAAATCTTAAATAGAATGTTATGTCTTGTGGCATATTGTTTTAAAGGTCTCATAGAGAAAAGTTCATTACAATAAATTTCAGTGAGCTACGACTTACCGTTCTAGAGATACAGGGTCGAACGTCCTGCGTAATATCCATACATTTTGACCTATAACTCGTTAACGGTAAATTATAGAAAAATGAAATTTGTTGATAATAACTCCTAATGACAAGCCCTGTCGAAAAAGGTATAACTCGACATACTCTGTTGATATTAGTTTCTGGTCGGTTTCGTCAGCCAGCCGGACGAACAGTCCGAAAAAATTTAACGAAAAAACAAATCAAGCTCTTGTTCGAAAGTCCTTGCCATAAGGAGTTATTATCAACAAATTTAATTTTTCTGGAATTTACGGTCAACGAGTTATAGGTCAAAATATATGGATATTACGCAGGACGTCCGACCCTGTATCTCAAGAACGGAAAGACGTAGCTCACTGAAATTTATTGTAATGAAATTATCTCTATGAGACCTTTAAAACAATATGCCACAAGACATACTATTCTATTTAAGATTTTAAAGTTGGTCCATGCCCAGTTATTGCCCAGCCTGACTGGGGCCCGGTAGGCAAATTTTTTTTGGCTAAAAATTAATCCCCCCAAAAATTAAAGAATACGGGGTTTTGCGTTTTCTTGTATTTTCAGCCATTCTCGAGATACGGGGGGTGGGGTGAGACTTTATGCTCACCCTGTATATGTCCAATTTGCCAGCCTCCGTGGCGTAATGGTTGTGACTACTGCCCGTAGTCCAGAGATCCCGAGTTCGATCCCCGGTTGGAGCAGACTTTAAGAAGAAAATTCTGTTCCCTCCGAACACGTGAGGCTAGCATTTCCGGCCCTACCAAGGCTGGGTGAGGTTAATGTGGGTAGCTGGCAGGTACGATTCCCAGCGAATGGAGGGTAAAACCCCCGTCCTGACTATCTATCTCAATCAGGACGTTAAAACTAAAGAGAATCAACTGGTCACAGTAGATCTAATTAGGTCGCAGTGTTAATTGTTAGGGTTTCACTGAAAACCCTGCAACCAGATCAGATAATAATAATAATATATGTCCAATTAAAAAAGTGTTAAATAATAATAATTCTCTCAACTCACTCTGGTGTGTATGCAGTTAAAAAAGTGTTAAACAATACTAATAATAATTCTCTCAACTCACTCTGGTGTATATGCAGGGGCAGCAGCATGATGAACTGCATGAGCAGGGCCGTGGGGTCGCGGCACAGGAGGGGCACCAGAGTCTCGAAGGGGATGACGGCGGAGGGCCCGGCCCTGAGGTCCACGGGGATGCCCGCCAGCTGCAGCAGACACTCCAGCACCGTCTCGGACACGCCCACCATGAGGCGGGAGTGAACCGCTAGCACGTGGAGGAGGGGCACTGCACAGGAGGAAACGTAATAATAATAATAAATACCCGGTGTACGGGAGTATATTTACGGGAATAGCCCTATTTACAATGTCAACAATAAAAATGTCAATAAATACAAAGATTAAAATAAAATAATGTTAAAAAGTAATATCACAAGTAGTAAAATTAATACACAAATAGGTATGAAAAAACAGTACAACACAATAATAATAATAATAATAATATCGCCTTATTTATACTGCCCGAATAGGACAATTAAATTCCCATTATTCCAGCAGTAAGCTCAAGACACATTATTATGTGGTAAAAATCCCAAATGGAAGGATAACTTGTCATGTCCCGGCTGGGTTTCGAACCCACGACTTCTCGAATCTCTGGATTCACAGAGTGCCACCTTCACCACTGAGCTACCGGGACAGACAGAAGGAAACGTATTGTTAGGCGGTGAAAAGTCCCCAGTAGATGCAATGGTGGTGAAAAACATCTATTTAAGGTCGCAGTGACAAAGAGCTTTCGTAGTCGACAGCCCTACTTATACCAATGGTGGTGAAAATGCAGTTAAGTGGTGAAAAGTCCCCAGTAGATGCAATTGTGGTGAGAATGCAGTTAGATGGTGAAAATCCCAAATGGGAGAACAACTTGTCATGTCACGGCAGGGTTTCGAACCCGCGACCTCTCGATAACCATCAGTCGGGAGTGAACCGCTAACACGTGCATTAGAGGCACTTAACAGAGTGAAACCTTCCATTGAACGGCATTAATAAAAATGAAGCACTAGGCATTGCGCGCATGGTGACCTGGGTTCGATCCCTAGCGGGGCAGGAATTTTTCTGTTTTATATTTGTATATTCGGGGTCCACTCATACCTCGTGAGGAAAAACGAGTAGCTGCTTTAAGATGAGCAGCTACCAGTGGCGGAATTATAGACAAAAATAAGATATTGCCAAAATCCTATAATTCTGTGCTACCCACTTAAATTGTGACATAATAACACATAGAAATAATGTTTTTATTATTATTATTATTATTATTATTATTAAATCAGAAATTTGAGGATAATTTTTCAAGTTCCGACTGGATTTCGAACCCACGACCTCTGGATAACCACTATAACCAGACCAACGCGAACATTCAAATCAAATCAAATCTTTTATTTTCGTGTTTCTCAATATAGAAGTTGTTAAACATGTCAATAGTTTTACAAAGAACAAAAAATACTTAAAATATAGTATATGTATAATTCATCTATCTATCTATTTCAATCACAGCATAGGTTAAGGATTAGAGCTACCAATATTTTATTTTTGACAAATGATTTTTTTTTCTTCTCATACGAGTGAGACTAAACTTACTGAAGCAGGACCGCTTGGGCGTGGTGAGGGAGACCTGCAGGATCTGCTCGGGGCTCCGTGCCGATGTGGTGACCAGGGTTCCGCCCCTCTGCACCAGTTCTATCTCGAGGTTGGTGCGGGCGATCGAGTTGACGAACAGGAACAGCGTGTGGGTGTGGTGGTAGGCGAAGGGCGAGTCTCGCCCGATCTTGTGCTTGAACTTGGGATAGGTCGAGTTGGTCATGTCTTGCATGGCTTTCGTCATCGCGTCCATCAGATTAGAGGCCGGGTCGGGTTTCTGGTGGGAGAAAGTAGGGATTTGTGTAAACTCTGAACTTGACGAATAATAACAATAATATCGCCTTATTTATACTGCCCGATTAGGACGATTAGGTCCCAATATTCCAGCAGTAAGCCCAAGACGTATTATTATGTGGTAAAAATCACCCTGTGAATCTGGATTCACAGAGTGCCGCCTTTACCACTGAGTTACCGGGAAAATAGCCAGAGCCGTCTGGGGTTCGAACCTGGGTAAATGCGGATCTTAACAGGTCGTTAGAAAAAAGTGCAAACTGAAACGAAATAAAATAACCGACATTAAGGACGAACTTAATAGAACAATTCTATATCACACGTCATTGATTGCTAAGCGTCGGTTTTCCCTATCTTACACGCAATCCGTGACTTAGCGCCACAGATGTATTACAAAAACGTCGTCTGTCCCGGTAGCTCAGTGGTAAAGGCGGCACTCTGTGAATCCAGAGATTCCAGAGGTCGTGGGTTCGAAACCCAGCCGGGACATGACAAGTTATCCTCCCATTTGGGATTTTTACCACATAATAATATGTCTTGGGCTTACTGCTGGAATAATGGGACTTTAATAGTCCTAATCGGGCAGTATAAATAAGGCGATATTATTATTATTATTATTATTATTATTATTAAGTCGGCCCTGGGGTTCGAACCCGCGGTCTCACCTTGTTCTCCTCCTCCCGCTCCCTCCTCCGCGCGTTCTCCTCCACATTCTCCTTGAGCAGTTTGGACAGGGCCGTCACGATGGAGGGGAGGTCCGTCTCCTTGGTGGGGGTGAGGGAGGAGGTGTCGCCCAGCTGGGGAGGCAGGGGCAGGACAGAGTTGGCGAGCTGGCGACACAGGGGGCAGGTGTACTCGCTGGGAGAGAAATCACAATTATTATTATTATTTTTTTAACACTTGATTGATAGGACATATTAAATACAATACAAATAATTACAAATTAAAATACAATATAATAGAAGAAAAAAAAATAAAGAAAAAATAAATAAATATATACTTATTTATTTTTTATTATGTTGTTGTTGTAGCCAGCTTGGCTACTGCTGGAGGGTTGAATGATGGTCTCCAGCCAACTTTATTTCAAAGTTGGCTCGTCCTGAACCACATATTTCTATGTGCGATCAACCATCAGGAGGACTTGGACTTTTTTTTATAAGCCATTAAACCCTTAGGAAACTGCAAGCTAGCCTGGCTTGTAAGAGTTGGCTAGTCTGTTCTCTGTTTAAAGTCCCCTAGCGAGACACATTATTATTATAAGGTGCACTGTTAGTCTAAGAGGTTACGCGCTAGTCTGGTAATCCAGGTAGCGTAGGGATCCGGTGGTTCGAATCCCACCCAGTGCATGAATTTATCCTCATTATATTTGAGTTCGTGAGAACACATAATAATAAGACGCTGAGGGTTAGGTGGTAGAATATGCTTTGAGCATTAACTTCGCCTGGTGGTTTACTTCCACTAAAGATTGTTATTATTGTTACGACAGGCAAGGGCGGAATACCTTGGGAGTATTTTATTATTTGTCCGGGTCGCTCAGTGGTCAATGCGTCTGACTGGTAATCCAGAGGTCACGGGTTCAAAACCCAACCGGGACATGACAAGTTCCCATTTGACAATTTGAGATTTTGACCACATAATACTACGTCTGTGGCTTTTTGCTAGAATAACGGGATTCATTAGTCCTAATACGGCAGTATAAATATTAAAAAAGGTGATATTATTATTATTCTATCCTCCCTATTATTATTCTATGGACCAGCCTTCCTATTATTATTCTATAGACCAGGCTCCCTATTATTATTCTATAGACCAGCCTCCCTATTATTATTCTATAGACCAGGCTCCCTATTGTTATTATATAGATCAGCCTCCCTATTATTATTCTATAGACCCCAGCCTCCCTTTGCCCGAGGTTGAGTGACTCACCGCGTGCTTTGTTGGCCGCGCAAGGAATTCAGATAGGATGAAAGACAGTCGAGGTGCAGATGGTGGCCGCAGGTCTGGACATGGACCCCGCCTTCCCAGCCGAGGTTCACAGACACCAGCCACGAGAACTGGAAAGCAGACGAGTCTCGTTATAATATGTAATTTTACTTCCGAAAAATTTCTAATATTAGAAATCGGAAGTATTGTGTTCGTTTTTGTAAAAAAAAAAAAATATTTTTTTGCTCCGATTTCATTTTTTTTTTTTTTGTACAAGTAAAACACCTCATCCATATTGATACTTGCTGGCAAAGAGCCCAATATGCTCGCTGCATTACCCCTCTGTATGGCGAGGGAAATTTTCTGTTAGAAAAACCAGGTGTCCTCCCATCTCCAGTTCGAACCAGATGAGAATTGGAGGAACAAAGTTATCATACTCGTGTTAATCATAATCGTAGCCTGCGTCAATGCCACGTTGAATGCATCAGTTCTCGTTCTGTCACTCAAGTTAAGCAACGTCCAGCGAGGTTAGGACTTGGATGCGTGACCATTCAAATTCGAGCCCTCGTGATGCTGGCTATTCCCAGTCGCACTCAGGCTTGGTGAGATTAATGTGGGTAGCAGGTTTGAGAGTTTCCTGCGAATGGAGGGTAATACCCCCGTCGAGATATGAGCATGCAGCTGAAAGTGACGTTAAACTCAAATTAAAAAAAAAACACACACACAAAATAATTTGTAGCAATAATAAAACTTTCAACTTTTTTCTTAAAGGCGCTAGTTTGGTAATCCAGGTAGCGGAGGATCCATTGGTTCGAATGCCACCCAATGCATGAATTTTTTCACATTAATTTCAGTTTGTGACCATATAATAATAAAAATCTGAGGGTTAGGTGGCAGAAAATGTATTGAACATCAACCTCGAATAGTGGTTACCTTCCATTAAAGAGTATTGTTGTTGTTATATTATTACTAGCGGGCTGTCGCCCGCTTTGCGGGCCGAGGCATGGCCGTGAAAGCAAAAAATCCTTTTTCGCCAATGGCAGGTGTTGTAGTGGGAATTTCGAAAAATCCCGTCTTATTGCACATCTAGACTATAAGACAAAGCTACCTACCAAATTTCAGCTTCCTAGGACTTACGGTTTGGGCTGTAGAGCGATGATCAGTCAGTGGTCAGTGGTCAGTGGTCAGTGAGTGTCTTTGACATTTATATATAGAGATTACTTAACCCCGATCGCGTGACCACTTACTTAATCAACTTTATTTTTAAGTCAGTATGAAGGTGTATTAATATTACCTTGAGAATTCTCTGCCACTTAACCCCGATCGCGTGAGCACTTACTTTATCAAAGTTACGGTCGAGCTCCTCAATTCTCTTGTCGAATTCACAGGCCAGAGTTTCGTCCCGACGCAGGTTCTGCCGCTCCTCATCTGAGGTGGGAAGCAGCACAGGACTCTGGGTGCGTCTCTTGTGGCCCAGCACACTCGTGGCCTGGGGAGGGAAGATAATAATAATATCATCTGAGGTGGGAAGCAGCACAGGACTCTGGGTGCGTCTCTTGTGGCCCAGCACACTCGTGGCCTGGGGAGGGAAGATAATAATAATATCATCTGAGGTGGGAAGCAGCACAGGACTCTGGGTGCGTCTCTTGTGCCCTAGCACACTCGTGGCCTGGGGAGGGAAAATGCAAACATTGGTAAAATATTGGTTTTAAAATATTAGCTCAGTGGTAAGCTACTGAGTGAGGTTAATGTGGATAGCAGGTTTGTGAGTTTCTTGCGAATAGAGGCTAAACACCCCCGCCGTGGTATGACCATGCACTTGAAAGCGACGTTAAAACCAAATTAAAAAAAAACACACCTGCAAAAGATAGAAGACGTCACGGAGAATCGATTGACATAAAAAAATCGAACTCACGACTTATGGTTACAGCAAATTCTTGCTTATGGAAACTGACCATAGTTTTTACATCTACTAACACAAAGGCTGGGGGACTATAAACAGGGAGTAGACCGGCAGTCTGGCTGGGGGACTATAAACAGGGAGTACCAGCATTGGCTTGGTTCTGGGGGCCCTTGTCAATTATTAGCCTCCTTGTAAATACAGTGGTAGAAGTGCTGAGTCATTCCTCCCCTGTCTGACTACCAGCGTTCACGATGACGCCACCCTATGATGATGAACACAAATATGATAACTTGTAAAAAATATACACACCTGCTTCTCCTCCGTACTCGGGGAGGTTTGGTTGCACGACCCACGGCTACAGAGTTATAGCAAATTCTTGCTTATAGAAACTGACCATAGTTTTTACATCTACTCACACAAATATGATGAAAAACATACACACCTGCATAAGCACTACCAGGCCCATGGGCTTCTCCTCCGTACTCGGGGAGGTTTGGTTGCATATCACACAGTCGTACTCTTTCTTGCTCGTCTCTCGCTGGGAGGATTCTCCTTCGTCCCACTCCATCTCCTCGTCTAGAACAACAGGACCAGAAGAAAACAATGCATTACTAGTCGTTCTGCGAACTGTAAACCTCACACAGATTCTGTGTGAGGTTTACAGTTGAATTGAATTAATTGAATTGAGTTGAATTGAATTAAAAATACATACAGAATTGAATTAAAATGTCGTATAAAGCTTTCCGGCCCTACGCAGGCTAGGTGAGGTTAATGTAGGTAGCTGGTATGATTCCCAGCGAATGGAGGGTAAAACGCCAGTCCTAATCCAGGACGTTAAATCAAATAGAATCGTTGGCGTTGGTAAGGGCATCCAGCCGTAAAAATGTCATAAAACCAACCAACCTCAACCATGAGGTTGAACAACGTCGACCCTGCTTAAGCGGGACAGAGTAAAAGAAGATGAAGAAGATAAAGCATTAGGACATAGAGACTATTAAGTCAATACCCCACTCGATGGGTTTCAAATTTAAAAATATATCACTTAGTGCACTATCTTTATTTATTTATTTACACTTTTTTTTACAAAACAATCATCAACAAAAAATTAATAACAAGAAATTAAAAAAAAAACCTAGAAGTATGTACAAAAAATTAAATAAAGATCAATATTAATTTTTAATTACAATTGTTTTGTAATCCGGGGCGAAGTTAATGCCTTAGGCATTCTCTGCCACTTAACCCCGATTCTCTGCCACCATCTCACCTTTGCTCGCCATCGCCTTCTCCATGAACTGCTTCTGCTTGGTGGCGAACTCCTCCATCAGCTTCTGCTGTCTCTCCTTGGCCTTGCGTCGCCTCTCTCTTCTCTCCCTCTCCTCGCGGCCCTTAATACATCACTTAGTGTACTATCTCACCTACTATCTCCTCCCGGCCCTTAATACATCACTTAGTGTACTATCTCACCCTTAATACATCACTTAGTGTACCATCTCACCTTTGCTCGCCATCGCCTTCTCCATGAACTGCTTCTGCCTGGTGGCGAACTCCTCCATCAGCTTCTGCTGTCTCTCCTTCGCCTTGCGTCGCCTCTCGCTCCTCTCCCTCTCCTCCCGCCCCTTGCGCTCCGCCTCCGTCTCCTCGGGCTGACGCGGCCACAGCTTCTCTCGCGTACTCAGCACGCTTTGCCTGCAACAGTAATTATTATTATTATTACGTGTCCAGATTTGACGCCATTATTTTCAAATTAATACAGTTATAAGGATTAGCAGAGAGATGTAAAAAAATTTAATTAAACAATTTTACACATATTTAAAAAAAAACAAACAAACATAAAAAACCCCCCTTCTAATAATTATTTGTACTAGTCTCTTGGATTGAGAAGAAAAGTACTTTATTACTTCCGATAAATTTCTAATATTAAAAATCGGAAGTATTGTGTTCGTATTTGTAAAAAAGAAAGAAATATTTTTCTGTTCCGATTTCAATTTTTTATATATTTCTGGACGTTTCATAACCTTCTCAGCAAACTTTGGTTTTGTGTCCGTCTGTCGGTCTGTTAAAACGATTCCTTGTAACGCGCAAATCTCGGAAACTATTCGACGGATTTTGATGAAATTTTGCACACATATAGGAGACGTTCTGTAGATGGTCCAATTTATCGAATTCGTACTAGCGGTTCTGGGTTAAAGAGACAATGCGCCTGACCACTAAAACGCTTATATCTCGTGAACGTTACACCCGATTTTGATGAAATTTTGTATGTATATGCATATTATTGTTTTACATAAGCAATTTGTATTTATTTTTGAATTAATTATAATTTGACTCTGACATTTAAGAATAACCCAAAATTTTGGACAAAAAAGTAAAAAAAATAAGGACCACGACTTGCCGATACAGAATTTTTTGTGGAATCTAGAATGTAGAAAAAACGATATTCTAACATTTACATAAATTTGAAGAAAATCGGTTCAGTCGTTTTGGAGATACAAGTAATCTCTATATATACAACAGAAAAAAGGACTACCTACCTACCTACCTACCTACCTACCTATGTTTTTTTTGTTTGTCCGGAGTTGTTTAGCCAAAACGGTAAGAGATAGCGAAAAATGTCTCAGAATTGACCCCCCCAAAACCATTATCGCTTTGTCCAGAAAAATTATAAAAAGTTCAAAAAGACATTGCTGTCCAGCAGTACGGCCATGCCTTAGTAAATTTGAAATTTAGTCCCGTTGCAAAGCACGGGCAAACGGCTAGTTTTGTATAAAATCTCAAAATTGGCACGTGTTTACAATGTGAAACAATCACGAGGATGTATTGTGTCCATAATTGGCAGTGTTTTTTTTATTATTAATATCCACTAGGCAAGGTTAATGCTCGCTACCTACCACCTAATTCTTAGGGCGAAATTAATAGAAAAAGTCGGTATCACAAGTTTGAGTGATTTTGATTTTGTCCTCTGGTTGAGGTTCATGTGGATCCGGCGAACGGAGGGTATTATTATTATCATACAAAGCTTTATTAGGTATAAATGGACATTATGTACAGGGTGCGGCGCGGTTATGTCCCCTTTTGAATATTCGATTAAAAAAAGGCTGTCAGTCTTACCTGATGCATGTTGTTGAATTATCATCTAGAAATGTGTAAGGTTTGATTTTATCTAGTTTTGAAGAGTACACCATTCAAATGACGACCGTCACTGTCGATACACTGCTGAAGGCGATTTCTAAAGTTTCACTCTACTTTTTCCAACATTGCGACAGGTATACGGCCTATTTCACGGCGAATTTTGTGTTTTAACTCTTCGAGTGTTCTTGGAAGATCATTGTAAACTTTGGATTTGAGGTAACCCCACAAGAAACAATCACAGGGAGCAAAATCCGGGGATCGCGCTGGCCAAGGAAGGTCACCTCTTAAACAAATATCAAAATAACTCTCCACGCAATAAGCTTTCTGTTGCTTTGATAAAATCATTTTGACAACTGAGCTAAATTGAATCGAAAAAATTAGTAGTTTGTGCATATTCTAACTTTTTTTGAACTTGTCTAATTAGAAGTGCGGATTCACACTGGGCGATTCAAAATGGGACATAACCGCGCCGCACCCTGTACATACAAATAATTATTTTAACAATGAAAAAAATGGAAACAATATTAAATACAATAAAAATGAAAAAGAATAAAAATATATAAAAACATAAGTCCTAACTAAAGGGCGGGGTTGTTGCCTATGGCAATCTCTTCCACCCAACCCTTATTGATTTTGATTTTCTCTGGTTGAGGTTAATGTGGGTCCGGCGAACGGAGGGTGCAACTCACCTGCACAGCTCGTCGAGCGCCATGATGCGGTTGAGCACCTTGGCCACGAAGAAGGCTCCGTCCCCCACCCGGGAGGTGTTGTGCAGCTCGGCCGGGTCGGGGGAGAACGAGTCCGGAGTCCCGCTCAGGTGCGAGTGGAGCCGCAGCAGGAGCGAGATGATGCTCTCGTTGGCCTCGATGGTCTGGTCGTTGCCGATGCTGGCGAGGTTGGCGGCCGAGCTCGAGCCCTGCGAGACAGAGCGGGTTGGAATTCAGTAATATATTATTTTTATTTTTTTTAAACAACATTCCCATTTATTTGACAAAGATAAATTATTACAATAAAAAATAATAGAAAGGTATACCCGTCTTCAAAGCTAAAAACTGTGAAGAAGACGGGGAACTGTGAAGAAGACTATTATTATTATAGTATGCTTTATTGGGAGGACAGAGTACAATGTTAATGGTATAAAATTAAGAAAAAACAAACAAATGACAACATAATTACTTCTCACTTTTCTGTTTACACTTCTCACTTTTCTGTTTATACTGATTAAAATAGAGAGGTTAGTTGATGGCATGGATAATCAGAACTATTACCTGCTGATGAGAGCAAATAGGCTCGAAACAGCGGTCCAGGTATTTTTTTTTTTTTTTAATTAATTAACGGGAACTACCCATTTTTCACAATGTTCTGATATTCATGTACATTGTACATCTAGTACAACGTACAACTTCTCACTTTTCTGTTTATACTGATTACTGATACTGAATAAATAAAAAGAAATAACACTAATGTCCTACCTAAAGGGCGGGGTTATTGCCTGTGGCAATCTCTTCCACCCAACCCTTTAACACATATGACATAAAGTGTAATATAAAACCTGTTTGACAGCTAGAGTAAAGGGACTTGGGACTTTTCAGTCTTACCTCGGCAATATAAACTGTCTGTCCCGGTAGCTCAGTGGTAAAGGCGGTACTCTGTGAATCAAGAGAATCCAGAAGTCGCGGGTTCGAAACCCAGCCGGGACATGACAAGTTATCCTCCTATTTAGGATTTTTACCTCATAATAATATGTCTTGGGCTTTCTGATGGAATAATGGGACGTAACAGTCCTAATCGGGCAGTATAAATAAGGCGATATTATTATTATTATAAACAAGGTAATTTCTTTTCTATTATATTCTATTCTAAATCAGATTTAAAATGTTGTCCGCGGTAGATGGGGCATAAAAAAGACATATGGTCAGTAACACCATCATGACAAGATTTTTATCTATTGCAGGTGGGTAAACCCTCATTATTTGTTGAAAGTTTATTTGTTAAAAGAAAAAAAATACATGTAGACTTGAAAAAAAAACATGTTGAAATTAGCATCGCCCTTGATCAATTTTTCTTTTATTAATTTCAATTTCCAACTAAATATTCTATTTACCTACTTTATTGTAAATAAAACTTGATCCAACATGTTTAATAATCATTGCCTGGAGAATGATAGTTAGTATAGATAATAACAATCTTTAGTGGAACGTAACCACCAGGCGAGGTCAATGCTCAAAGCATTTTCTACCACCTAACCCTCAGAGTGATATTATTAAGTGGTCACAATCTCAAATTATTGAGAAAAATTCATGTACTGATTGGGATGTGAACCAACGAATTACCAGACTAGCGACTTAACCACCTGGATTACCAGACTAGCGACTTAACCACTTGACTACTAATGAACGGTAGAATTGAGTTTGTGTTGTGTTATTGTTCTAGTTAGCTTGGCTACTGCTTTGGGGGAGTAATGATCTACAGCCAAACTCAAGAGAAATGTTGGCTCGTTCTGAACCACATACATATTTACATGTGCGATCAACCATCGTGAGAACTTGGGCTTTTTCTTTGAAAGCCATTAAAACCTTGAGAAACTGCAAGCTAGCCTGGCTTGTTAGGGGTTGGCTAGTCCATTCTCAGTTTATAGTCCTCTAGCGAGACACTGGTCTTCTCCCTGTTCAAGGTCCACCAGCTAGACAACGTCCCCCAGCCAGACACGGTGTATATGGTTTTTTTTTTTTTTTTTATTCCTATTTATTGTAAAATAGTTATCCTATAAAATATATAAGACCTGTTTGACTGATGGAGTAAAGGGACTTTTCAGTTTTACCTCGGCAGTCTAATAGGTATTAAAATAAGATAGAATGATCATCATTAGCTAGGGAACCAATTTAATGTAATAGTTAGAAAAGGATTCTGTAATCCGTTTATTGTATAATAAATAAATAAAGTATAAAACAAGGTATATTCTATTCTATTCTATATGTGTACTTACCTGGTTTCTCCTCTTGCCCATGTAAGGCATCACCTTGTGATGATGATGGGGCAGCCTCGGGATGACGTCATTGCTGCCCTGCAGCCGCGGGATCCCATTCCCATTCACCCCGGCACTCGCAGTGGTCAACCGGGGGACCACATCCACCCCCACCCCGCCCACCGTGAGGGGCAGGGGGGGGCCGCCGGGGCGGGGGTAGGAGGAGGAGGCGGAGGAGGGAACCACCTCGTTGCCGGCCATCACAGCCAGGGGGGGCGGGGTCGAGGTGGAGGCGGAGGAGGTGGTCGCGGCGGCGGTGCTCAGCGAGGAGGACTGCTGCACCAGACTGGTGGAGCTGGAGGAGGGACCTGGGGGGGAGAGGGGGAGGTGGGGGGGGGGGGGAGGGGCGGGAGTGGGAGTTTATTCGAATAAAGCAATAACTGACAGAAGTATGTATGATTTTATTTGTGGTGAAGCACAAGGCCTCTTCACAATTTTTGTGGGTAGCGCAGCATTACTAAGAGCCTCTTTCACATTTCGAATTATTCTATTATATTCATTGCTTTTTACTCTAGTAATGCCGCCACTGGTATGAGTTTTTCCTCACGAGGTATGAGTGGACCCCGAACATCAAAGGACAGAGCAGAAAAATTCCTGCTCCGCTGGGAATCGAACCCAGGTCACCATCCGTGCAATGCCTAGCGCGCTAACTCACTCTGCCATGGTGACTAGCTGACAGAAGTATTGGCGTAAACTATCAGAGATGTGGTTTCTTGTTCATGTTATTGTAAGTGTGCATTGCACAAACTAGTGGGGATTTCAGTAAATGGTTTATATTATAATATAATAATAATAATTTTATTTTTATTGTTGGTTTACCTTACGGTGTATACAATTTACTTAAATCTGGTCTTATTATTAACTTGATATAGTATATTTACTTATTCTAAAAACAAATAATATATGAGGAGAAGATAAGTATTGAAATATAGTAAAAGGTTGACTAGATAGATACATGTATAAAGATTAATGATTGGGAACATTCACGTATAGGAAAAACAGTGGTAAGATATAGTGAAAAGACTGTATGGTAGCCAGGTCACACTGAAATCTCAGAAAAGGAATATGTACAATTAAGACTATGTAATAGAGGCTTGTGAGAAAGTCTTGGTCTATGGTTAGGGACCCTAATTTCAGAACTTTTTTTTTAATGATGAGTTTTTCACAGTCTTTTTTATTTCGTAGCCATGAAACAGGAGCTACTGTAGACGCTTGTTATCTGTGTTGAAGCCTGCCCATCCCGTAGTATGCCTCCCCTCTGATGGGCGAGAAGTGACACAATACTTCCCATTTAGGTGCTGGGTCAACACGAGCGCACCGGAAGGTATCCCTTACAAACAACTGTAACCTCATTTGGAATACAATTTTTTTTGTCGGCGCGGGGTTTTAAACCCGGGACCTTCCGCATGACAAGCAAGTATCTTACTACTGAGCTATTCGTGCGTTAAGTGGTAAGTAGGAACAATTTGGCTTTTATTGAAGTAGGTAGGTACATTATTTATAGGTATCTTATTGCTAGTTTTAGATTTTCATTTTAAGAATGCCTTTGTTTATTTTATCTTGTATTGTATTTTTTCATACGTTGCCAACCTCTCTGTTACAAAAATTGATTTTTATAAATCTACCTACCTACATTACTTAAGTTGTTTTTTGTTGTAAAACTGGGATTTTAACCTCCTATTCAACTTGAAAAATAAAAGAAAAGGGGCAAGGACTCTGAATGTTACAGACCTCTCTTTAAATAAATATTTATTAAATAAAAAAAACAATGCCACTTACCTGGCGCATGCTCAGGCCGCGAGGTGACCACCACCTCCATGGCACTCTCCTCACTGCGACCACCTGCAGCCTCCGAGTCAATGACCGCTATCTGGTTGAGCGAGAGGTTAAGCAACGCCGGGCTCGAGTCTGGGGCCACGAGTGACGTGGACCACGCGGGAAAGTGGTTGCACCAGTCCTCCTCGCCTGAGGGAAAAACCATAATGATTCAGTCGCGCCTGGATCTAAGAGAACTCAACTAGCAAGCCGAGATAATATAACCCACAAAAAAAATTCCGGTAAAAAAAGGGCCAACTTCCAGAACTCCTATCCAAAAAGGTTTCGCCAATGAATGCAGTGATATCTTGTTTACGGCCAAGTTATCTTGGCACTAAATATTTCTTTTATTAAACCCTTTTTCTGAGTTCCTCATTTTGTATGTTTTTAACTGCAAACTATCTTCTAACTTGGCCAGTTTTATGCAATCGGTTGTATGGAATATTACTATTATATGTGTATACAAATGACAGTACAACCACTAAGCTAATCGCGCGCTCAATCTTTGTACGTAAATATGTCCTTATTAGTGGCTTCATCGATAAGGCAGCGGACTTGTAACCTGGAGGTCGGTGGGTCAAGTCCCGGTTTCAGCGTAGATTTAGTAAAAGCGAGTTTGAGTAGTTGTGATATCACGAAAGTGAATAACACAAATATGATAACCTTTTTTAAGTCCTTATAATAATAATAATGTTTTTTTATTGTATTTTTCTACCTTACGGTGTTTACAATGAATGTTCTACTTACTTACTAGATTACAATAAGACTATGTATATATGTAAATACTAAAAATATTAAAAATTAAAAAGTTTAATAATGGTCATGCAATAACTCTTACTGTCGGAATCATCGAAGGTGACGTTGGGCTCGGGGTTGAGGGCTATGGACCCGATGACGGTGCGGAGATTCTCCGAGAGCCAGTCCGTGTCATACCAGCCTGCTAGGTCCAGATCCTTCACGTCCCTTCTCTCTGTTCTGGTGGAGGAGCAGACCTGAGGGGGGGGGAGGCGAATTTATAGAACATAATAGAATAGAATAATTGTAACCAGCCCGCCAGATCTAGATCCTTCACGTCCCTTCTCTCTGTTCTGGTGGAGGAGCAGACCTGAGGGGGGGAGGCGAATTTATAGAACATAATAGAATAGAATAATTGTAACCAGCCCGCCAGATCTAGATCCTTCACGTCCCTTCTCTCTGTTCTGCTGGAGGAGCAGACCTGAGGGGGGGAGGAGGCGAATTTATAGAATAGAACAGAATAGAATAATATATAATAGAATAGAATAGAACAGAATAGAATAGAATAATTGTAACCAGCCCGCCAGATCTAGTAGATCCTTCACATCCCTTCTGTCTGTTCTGGTGGAGGAGCAGACCTGAGGGGGGGAGGAGGCGAATTTATAGAATAGAACAGAATAGAATAATATATAATAGAATAGAATAGAATAGAATAATTGTAACCAGCCCGCCAGATCTAGATCCTTCACGTCCCTTCTCTCTGTTCTGGTGGAGGAGCAGACCTGAGGGGGGGAGGAGGCGAATTTATAGAATAGAACAGAATAGAATAATATATAATAGAATAGAATAGAACAGAATAGAATAGAATAGAATAATTGTAACCAGCCCGCCAGATCTAGATCCTTCACGTCCCTTCTCTCTGTTCTGCTGGAGGAGCAGACCTGAGGGGGAGGAGGCGAATTTATACAACAGAATAGAATAGAATAATATATAATAGAATAGAATAGAACAGAATAGAATAGAATAATTGTAACCAGCCCGCCAGATCTAGTAGATCCTTCACGTCCCTTCTCTCTGTTCTGGTGGAGGAGCACACCTGAGGGGGGGAGGAGGCGAATTTATAGAACAGAATAGAATAGAATAATATATAATAGAATAGAATAGAACAGAATAGAATAGAATAATTGTAACCAGCCCGCCAGATCTAGATCCTTCACGTCCCTTCTCTCTGTTCTGGTGGAGGAGCAGACCTGAGGGGGGGAGGAGGCGAATTTATAGAACAGAATAGAATAGAATAATTGTAACCAGCCCGCCAGATCTAGATCCTTCACGTCCCTTCTCTCTGTTCTGCTGGAGGAGCAGACCTGAGGGGGAGGAGGCGAATTTATACAACAGAATAGAATAGAATGGAATAGAATAGAATAGAATAGAAAGAATAGAAAAGAATAGAATAGAATAGAAAGAATAGAATAGAATAGAATAGAACAGAATAGAAAAGAATAGAATAGAATAGAATAGAATAGAATAGAATAGAATAGAATAGAATAGAATAGAATAGAATAGAATAGAATAGAATAGAATAGAATAGAATAGAATAGAATAGAATAGAATAGAATAGAATAGAATAGAATAGAATAGAATAGAATAGAATAGATAAACAGAATAGAACAGAAAAGAATAGAATAGAATAGAATGGAACAGAATAGAATAGAATAGAACAGAATAGAAAAGAATAGAATAGAATAGAACAGAACAGAAAAGAATAGAATAGAATAGAATAGAATAGAATAGAACAGAATAGAAAAGAATAGAAAAGAATAGAATAGAATAGCATAGCATAGAACAGAATAGAATAGAATAGAATAGAATAGAATAGAATAGAATAGAATAGAATAGAATAGAACAGAATAGAATAGAATAGAATAGAATAGAATAATTGTAACCAGCCCGCCAGATCCAGATCCTTCACGTCCCTTCTCTCTGTTCAGGTGGAGGAGCAGACCTGAGGGGGAGGAGGCGAATTTATTTTTATAACTCGGTCCTTGCAACTTGTCTAGCTGGGGGGCATTAAACAGTGAGAAGACCTCTAGAGGACTAGCCCACCCTAACATGCCAGGCTAGCTTGCAGTTTCCCAAGGGTTTAATGGCTTGAAAAGAAACAGCCCAAGTTCTCACGATGGTTAATCGCACATAGAAATATGTGGTTTGGAACAAGCCAACTTTTCCACTCAAGTTGGCTGTAGTCAAGCTGGGGAGTATGATGCTTAACATTATCCCAGACTTCGCTTAACATACAGTAGTACTATACCTATCCGGAGTACTGCTTTGTTGAGTCTCGTAGCGTGAAGTCCACCCTCCAGCAGGTGTTCTTAGCCTAGCTCAACGTTGCTTAACATAGTGTAGTAACATACCTGTCCGGAGTACTGCTGGGTGGAGTCTCGTAGCGTGAAGTCCACCCTCCAGCAGGTGTTCTTAGCCTAGCTCAACGTTGCTTAACATAGTGTAGTACTATACCTGTCCGGAGTACTGCTGGGTGGAGTCTCGCAGCGTGAAGTCCACCCTCCAGCAGGTGTTCTTAGCCTAGCTCAACGTTGCTTAACACACAGTAGTACTATACCTGTCCGGAGTACTGCTGGGTAGAGTCTCGCAGCGTGAAGTCCACCCTCCAACAGGTGTTCTTAGCCTAGCTCAACGTTGCTTAACATACCTGTCCGGAGTACTGCTGGGTAGAGTCTCGCAGCGTGAAGTCTACCGTCATCTCCAGCAGGAACACCAGCAGAGCCATCACGTGCTCGGACACAGAGTGGAGGTGTTGTTAGCCTAGCTCAGCGTTGCTTAACATACCTGTCCCGAGTACTGCTGGGTGGAGTCTCGCAGCGTGAAGTCCACCGTCATCTCCAGCAGGTGTTCTTAGCCTAGCTCAGCGTTGCTTAACATACCTGTCCGGAGTACTGCTGGGTGGAGTCTCGCAGCGTGAAGTCCACCCTCCAGCAGGTGTTCTTAGCCTAGCTCAACGTTGCTTAACATACCTGTCCGGAGTACTGCTGGGTAGAATCTCGTAGCGTGAAGTCCACGGTCATCTCCAGCAGGAACACCAGCAGAGCCATCACGTGCTCAGACACAGAGTGGAGGTGTTCTTAGCCTAGCTCAACGTTGCTTAACATACCTGTCCGGAGTACTGCTGGGTAGAATCTCGTAGCGTGAAGTCTACCGTCATCTCCAGCAGGAACACAAGCAGAGCCATCACGTGCTCGGACACAGAGTGGAGGTGTTCTTAGCCTAGCTCAACGTTGCTTAACATACAGTAGTAATATATTGTAAAAGATTACAAAACAATTGTAATCAAAAATTAATATTGATCTTTACTTCTTTTTGTACATACTTCTAAGTTTTTTTTTTTTAAATTTATTGTTATTTTTTTGTTGTTGTTGATGATTGTTTTGTAAAAAAAAGTGTAAATAAATAAATATACCTGTCCGGAGTACTGCTGGGTAGAGTCTCGTAGCGTGAAGTCCACCGTCATCTCCAGCAGGAACACCAGCAGAGCCATCACGTGCTCAGACACAGAGTGGAGGTGCACCGCCTTGTACAGGCCCATCCACAGCACCGAGTGGAAGAGGCGGGACCCCAGGACGCGGCGGGTGTCCCCGTAGGCGGGGTGGGCGGGGCCGGGCGGCCGTAGGGGCGGCCACGGCGGGTTGCCGCTCTTGATGCGGCCGGCGCTCGAGATGTACTCCGTGTACCTGCACGGGGGGGGGGGGTATTATTTTTATACAAAAAAAATCCGACCTCAGTAGCTTGATCGATAAGGCGGCGGACTTGTAAGGCATTATCACCACCCTTGATCAAACTTTGTTTATATTTAATTATTTATATCTTTTGACTGCACTTGTATATAAAAAATTGTAAATAAAAATTGATCTAAATTGTTGAATAACCTGGAGGTCGGTGGTTCAAGTCCCGGTTTCAGCCTAGATTTAGTAAAGCGAGTTTGAGTAGTTGTGATATCACGAAAGTGATTAACACAATTATTTTTAAAAAAATGTATTTCTTTGTGCTATTTTATCACAATTTTTTTAGTGGGTAGTGCATACAATATATTTTTTATACAAGATAAAGTTTTTTTCTAAGACGGATACTTTTTGAAGTAGTGTCATAACTGGAGAGGAAAGGAATACACTAGTCTTCACTTGACTTGGATGATCTAAGTCAAGTGAAGACTAGTTATTCTTTTTCTCTCAAGTTATGACATTATAATGTGTTTTATTGTACATTTTTTTATTTTTTTATTTTTTTTTGCATAACATGGTAGTGTTTACTTATAAAATGTAGCACATAGGAAAATAAATATTAAAGTTAGACTGCATGTCTTACACAGACTTGTCACACTAAGAGACCCAGTATAGGGTCTCTAGTTTTTTTTTTTTTAATAATAGTTTATTTATTTATTCTCTTTACAAAGAAACATCTATACAAAGGTACTTCTCCTAACCTTTGAAGGGCTTCTAGGAGACATATGTTTTTGTTTTTGACATATGAGTTATGACACACATTTCAATGATAGTTTTGTTTTATGTTATACATGTTTTACGCCTGGCTGGGGGACTAAAAACAGGGAGTAGACCAGCATTGACTTGGTTCTGGGGGCCCTTGTCAATTATTGGCCTCCTTGTTAAGACAGTGGTAGAAGTGCTGAGTCATTCCTTCACTATCTGGCTACCATCTAAAAGTCCAACAGTACTTACAGGATTTTCATCACTAAAAGAGACAATTTAAGAAATGTAGAAATAAATCTTATAATAATAATAATCGTTCACGATGACGCCACCCTATGATGATGTTTTACGTAGCAGGGGATGTCGAACCAACCATCAGCGGCGTGACGCGTGACTCACCTGTCCATCGACGTCTGGAAGTCTCGCCTGTGCACGGCACGGAGCAGCACGTGCACGGGACTGTACAGGTCCTCCCACACGCGTGCCCGCGGCACGTACATGCCCTGCACCATGTTGCCGCTCAGCTCGTAGTTGGGCGCCCGGTAGTCTGCCACCTCGCCCAGCACCGCGTCGAAGTCTCGGTTCTGGGTGGAGCCACAGCGCTCCGGCATCAGCTCCATCAGGGTGGAGTGGGTCTTGTCTCCCATGCAGAGGAGGGTCACCAGCTCGAGTTCCGTCAGCTGGCCCTGGTTGATGCCTGAGAGAAATAAGGTGGTTATTAGGGTTTTTTTATGCTTTATTAGGAGGACAGAGTACAATGGTAATAGTATAAAATTAAGAAAAAAAACAAACAAATGACAAAATAAATAAGTAAAAAAGAAAATAACAATAATGTCCTACCTAAAGGGCGGGGCTATTGCCTGTGGCAATCTCTTTCACCCAACCCTTTTAAAAGCCTAACTAAAATTAATATAAGAGAACAATGGTATAGACACTCATGTATATATCTATACAGCTCCATCAGGGTGGAGTGGGTCTTGTCTCCCATGCAGAGGAGGGTCACCAGCTCGAGTTCCGTCAGCTGGCCCTGGTTGATGCCTGAGAGAAGGATGTGGTTATTAGGTTGGGTGGAAGAGAACAATGGTAAAGGCACTCATGTATATATCTACACAGCTCCATCAGGGTGGAGTGGGTCTTGTCTCCCATGCAGAGGAGGGTCACCAGCTCGAGTTCCGTCAGCTGGCCCTGGTTGATGCCTGAGAGAATAAGGTGGTTATTAGGGTTTTTTTATGCTTTATTAGGAGGACAGAGTACAATGGTAATAGTATAAAATTAAGAAAAAAAACAAACAAATGACAAAATAAATAAGTAAAAAAAAAATAACAATAATGTCCTACCTAAAGGGCGGGGCTATTGCCTGTGGCAATCTCTTTCACACAACCCTTTTAAAAGCCTAACTAAAATTAATATAAGAGAACAATGGTAAAGACACTCATGTATATATCTATACAGCTCCATCAGAGTGGAGTGGGTCTTGTCTCCCATGCAGAGGAGGGTGACCAGCTCGAGTTCCGTCAGCTGGCCCTGGTTGATGCCTGAGAGAAGCATGTGGTTATGAGGTTGGGTGGAAGAGAACAATGGTAAAGGCACTCATGTATATATCTATACAGCTACTTCAGGGTGGAGTGGGTCTTGTCTCCCATGCAGAGGAGGGTGACCAGCTCGAGTTCCGTCAGCTGGCCCTGGTTGATGCCTGAGAGAAGCATGTGGTTATGAGGTTGGGTGGAAGAGAACAATGGTAAAGGCACTCATGTATATATCTATACAGCTCCATCAGGGTCGAGTGGGTCTTGTCTCCCATGCAGAGGAGGGTCACCAGCTCGAGTTCCGTCAGCTGGCCCTGGTTGATGCCTGAGAGAAGAATGTGGTTATGAGGTTGGGTGGAAGAGAACAATGGTAAAGGAGTAATATATACATAAGTATGTATATATCTATACAGCTCCATCAGGGTGGAGTGGGTCTTGTCTCCCATGCAGAGGAGGGTGACCAGCTCGAGTTCCGTCAGCTGGCCCTGGTTGATGCCTGAGAGAAGAATGTGGTTATTATAATAATAATAATAATGTTATATAATTGACGCAGCAGTGCCCAATGACAATAATATAAGAGAAAAAGAAGCAGAGAAAAAACTGAAATATAAGGATCTTCAGATTGAAATTCAGAAGATGTGGAATGTTAAAGCACAAATAATACCAGTAATCATAGGAGCGACTGGAACAGTTGGTAAAAACCTTGCTGAAAATTTGAGAAACATCCCAGGAAACAGTAACCAGATGATCACGAACACCCTACAAAAATCTGTCATCCTAGCAACAGCCCACATTATACGAAGAACAACGTAGAGTCATACATAAATATATCCTGAGGGATTAGGATAATCCTTGGATATATTATATTTATGATACCTCAGAACCAGACAAGATCTGTGAAATACATCAATAATAATAATAATACCTGTTAAACAGGTGTATAATTACGGGCCAAGCCCTATACATATAAACATATAACTAGAATACAAATACAAAATAAAAGCAAAATTAAAAATATTTATCAAAATTATAAGATCTAAAAGTATCACAGGGAAAAAGATTTTTTTAGGTTGGGTGGAAGAGAACAATGGTATAGACACTTATGTATATATCTATACAGCTCCATCAGAGTGGAGTGGGTCTTGTCTCCCATGCAGAGGAGGGTGACCAGCTCGAGTTCCGTCAGCTGGCCCTGGTTGATGCCTGAGAGAAGCATGTGGTTATTAGGTTGGGTGGAAGAGAACAATGGTAAAGGAGTAATATATACATAAGTATGTATATATCTATACAGCTCCATCAGGGTGGAGTGGGTCTTGTCTCCCATGCAGAGGAGGGTGACCAGCTCGAGTTCCATCAGCTGGCCCTGGTTGATGCCTGTGCCGAGAAGGATAATAATAATAACACTCTTTAGTGGAAGGTAATCACTAGGAGGGGTTAATGCTCAAAGCTTTTTTTACCACCTTACTCTATGGGTGCTATTATTATGTGGTCACAAACTGAAATAAATGAGGAAAAATTCATGTATTGGGTGGGATTCGAACTAACGGATCCCTACGCTACCTGGATTACCAGACTTCACCAATGCACGGTGTTTATAATTGCATATTATTTAATTGATAACTTTCTAATTTTCAATGTCATTTTTTCTGTTCCTAGACTGTGTTCAACATTGTTCTTCTTAAAATTAATGTTTTTTGACATGTATAATAATTTGTATAAAGGTATTGGTCCGTTAATAAATGTAAAGTGCTCCACCCTACCAACCTCAACCATGAGGTTGAACAATGCCGTTCCTAAAAGCAACATAAGCTAATATGGGATAAAGGCAAGGGAGATTTAAATAAATGTATATAGGGCATTATTATTACTATTGGTATGTAACAGACCCATAAAAATAATTAAATACAGGGTGTTTTAAAAAAGTAGATAAATCCGTTAACCACACATATTCTGAACCATTAGGTACCTACTTTCTTGAATCACCCTGTATTTGGTCGCCTATTGTTGAAAACACAAAGGAACGTACCCACGTTGCTACAGATGCTCACAAGCGTGGCCTATATCCTCTATTAGCTTATGATGCTATTGGGGTTGGCATTGTTCAACCTCATGGTTGAGGTTGGTAGGGTGGACAAAGCACAAAGGAACGTACCCAGGTTGGTGCAGATGCTCACGAGCGTCGCCAGGAACGTGAGGAAGCTTTCGAACATGGGCGTGTCATAGTCGGTGCTGTCGTTAGCCGGGTTGCTTCCCCCCTGGGAGCCTGGCGAGAAGGTGAGCCACTGGCTCATGTGGAACTTGTCTATCACGGTCTGCATGAAGGTGTCGGTGGGCAGCTGGGAGGCGCACACCTGTGCGACACACATGATGTGTTCATACATGAGAGTGCATGATTAAAAAAGACTTTATACATATAATAATTCTTACATGAAAAAAAAATACGTCTGGCTCGGGCACTATAAACAGGTAGGAGACCAGCAGTCTGGCTGGGGGACTATAAACAGGGAGTAGACCAGCAGTCTGGCTGGGGGACTCTAAACAAGAAATAGACCAGCAGTCTGGCTGGGGGACTATAAACAGGGAGGAGACCAGCAGTCTGGCTGGGGGACTATAAACAGGGAGGAGACCAGCAGTCTGGCTGGGGGACTATAAACAGGGAGTAGACCAGCAGTCTGGCTGGAGGACTATAAACAATGAGTAGACCAGCATTGGCTTGGTTCTGGGGGCCCTTGTCAATTATTAGCCTCCTTGTAAAGACAGTGGTAGAAGTGCTGAGTCATTCCTCCACTGTCTGGCTACCATCGTTCACGATGACGCCACCCTATGATGATGAAAAAAAAAATAACATATTTGTGTTGATCATAATCGTGATATCACAACTTCTCAAACTCACTTTAATAAATATTTGCTGAACTTGGGACTCGAACCACCGACCTCCGATTAAAAGTGCGCCGCCTTATCAGACAAGCTACTGAGGCCAGTTACATAAATCAAGGTCATTACTGGCAGCATCAAAATTGAAAGTTTCTCTGAATAATTAAATACTTAAATTTAAGAAATATTTTTAACCATTTTTTTTTAAACATGATTATAAATAATCATGTTCAAAAAAAAAAAAAAAATTTTTAACCATTCTCAATTTCAAGTGCATCATTCCAACACACTACACATACACTGGAGTGTTTATAAATAATAATAGTATCGCCTTATTTATACTGCCTGATTAGGACTATTGAGTACCATTATTCCAGCAGCAAGCCAAAGACGTATTATTGTATATTGTAAAAATCGCTAATGGGAGGATAACTTGTCATGTCCCGGCTGGGTTTCGAACCCACGACCTCTGGAATCTCTGGCTTTACCACGGAGCTACCGACACAGTGGTGCTTACCTGGAGAAGATAGAGGTCGGCGTCCACCATGGAGTTGCAGAAGTTGCACTGGATGTAGGTCATGGCCTGGCCCTTGATCTGCAACCCGTTGCGGACCTGCGGGAAGAATAATAAAATTATATAATGCATAAAAGAATAATAAAATAAATAATAAAAAGGAATAAAAAAACAAAGTGTTGGGTGGAAAAGGTTGCCATAGGCAATGACCCCGCCCTATAGTTAGGACATATGTTTCTATATATTTTTTCTATTCTTTTTCATTTTTATTGTACATATTATGTTACAATTTTTTTCATTGTTAAAATAATCATGTATTGTACATAATCATGTATTCTATCATATTCTAATATTTTATGTTAATTGGAACTCCCCACCCTTTGGGGGGGAGTAAAATAAAAATCTAATGCACGCTCTTCCAACCATCTTCTTCTTCTTTTACTCTGTCTTATCCCGCTTGAGCAGGGTCGACGTTGTTTAACCTCACTCATGGTTGAGGTTGGTTGGTTTTGGCACGCCCTTCCAACCATATTTGTTGTAAAAAAAAAATTTCGGAAGTATTTTTTTTTTTTAATTTAATTTTTTGGCATTGGTTATTCCCCTTATCATGGGAATTTGCCATACAGCCATTCTCGGAAGTAAAACAAAAACAAACAAGCAACACTCACCCACAGACCGTTGATGAGTAATTGGAAGTAAAACTAACAAGCAGCACTCACCCACAGACCGTTGATGATCTCGTAGAAGGCCACCTGGATGCGGAGCGGGTGCAGCATGATCAGGTGCAGCATGTCCAGGGGCGGCAACACCTGCTGCAGGCTGACGCCCTGGGAGTTGACGGCCTGGCACATGAACACGGACAGGTAGCGGTGGAGCGGGATGTGAAACGAGACCTGGTGGTTGTCCGGCTGGGCGTGGGGAGGCAGACGAAAATAATAATTATAGAAGACCATATTCATCTCTTGAGGAAATATGAGTTCTTTTTAATGAGAAAAAAAAATGAAAACTAGGGGGCCGAATTATGAAACACGCAGGCTTTAATTAATAATTATTATTGTTTCCTCTGGGACATGACAAGTGAACCTCCCATTTGGGATTTTTACCACATAATAATATGTCTTGGGCTTACTGCTGGAATAATTGGACTTGATAGTCCTAATCGGGCAGTATAAATAAGGCGATATTATTATCATTATTATTACAAATTTACAGACATAAATGTAGAAGAAAGAGAACTCACTTTTTTTTGTTGATAATTCCTAATAAAAAAGAAACATATATATGCATAAATCCCCTATCATCAAAGCCATCTCCTTATTTAATGAGGCAAATCAGTAATGATTGTTCTCTCACGTCACTTATTGCTGTTATTTAGTGACACACAATATCTTGTGTGAATCGGGTAACAGTGTAGACGTTAGTTAAAAAATAAATATAAAAAAACTTACCAGGTTGACGTTCCCGGTGAACAGATTGATGGCGTCGAACCAGTCCTGCAGGGCGGTGAGACACTCGTTGATGACGCGGACGTTCATCCCGACCATGCTGTCGTCGGCAATGTGGGACACGAGCGCCCACATCGGGTAGGCGGACGCCTCCAGCTCGGCGGAGAAAGCCGCGTAGTATGTCGTCGGCTCGAACTCGATGTGCTGCACGATCTCGCGCTGGTTCACGTTCATTCCTGGGCACACGGGCACAGTAAGGGTTAAAACGTTTAATAATACATGGCTGGTTCACGTTCATTCCTGGGCACACGGGCACAGTAAGGGTTAAACAGTTTAATAACACATGGCTGGTTCACGTTCATTCCTGGGCACACGGGCACAGTAAGGGTTAAACAGTTTAATAACACATGGCTGGTTCACGTTCATTCCTGGGCACACGGGCACAGTAAGGCAGGTCGTACACTGAAGAAACGCGTTTCACGAAACGCATTTCTTGAAACGTGAAATTTGGATTTCACAAAACCGATAGATTGAAATACACAGAGGCGCGTACACTGAGTTACAAGAAACTACAGTTTCTAGAAATGCATGAAACGCGTTTCAATAAAACCGAAATATTTGGTTTCGTGTGATTCAGTTTCGTGTGATCTCTTGGTGATAATTAATTAATTAGTATTTAATAGACCGTTAAAGCCAGCGTCGATGGCATGTTGAATACACCGGTTCCCTTCAGAACACCGAAGTTAAGCGACATCCAGCGAGGTTAAGACTTGGATGGGTGACCATTCAAATTCTAATTCTCGTGACGCTGGCTTTTCCCGGCCCCACTCAGGCTGGGTGAGGTCAATGTGAGTAGCAGGTTTGTGAGTTTCCTGCGAATGGAGGGTGAAACCCCCGTCGTGATATGACCATGGCAGTTGAAAGCGACGTTAAACCCCACTTAAAAAAAAAAAAAAAAAAAAAAAAAATATACCGTTGAGGTTATTTTTTTTTTTTTTTTTTCCTACTCACAAAAAAAAGGACTTTCAAGTGAAGCTGGTAGAGACTGTAGAAAAGTATCCCTGCCTATATAATTAGAAATTGAAAGAATATTCTAACAGGGACATTGTCCAAAGGAAATGGGAGATGGTGGGTAGAGAAGTGAACTGTTCAAAAGTTTCTCTTATTCTTAGAAGCCAAAGAAAAATGGCTTAGGATGGGTCCTCTATATATCTCCCTTGCCTTTATCCCATATCAGCTTATGTTACTTTTGGGTTCGGCATTGTTCAACCTCATGGTTGAGGTTGGTAGGGTGGAGCACGTTTTTTTTATGGCTGGATGACCTTCCTAACGCCAACGATTTTATTTGGTTTTAACACCCTGATCTGGACTGGGGTGTTATTATTATTATTATTATATAATTCTTTATTAGATACAAAAGGACATTATGTACATATAAATAATAATTTTAACAGTGAAAAATCAAAAAAACAATATATACAATAAAAATGAAAAAGAATAGAAAATATTTGAAAACATAAATGTCCTAACTAAAGGGCGGGGTTATTGCCTATGGCAATCTCTTCCACCCAACCCTTTTGTATTTTCGCTGGGAATCGTACCAGCTACCCACATTAACGTCACCCAGCCTGGGTAGGGCCGGAAATGCCAGCCTCACGTGTTCGGAGGGAACAGAATTTTCTTCTAAAAGTCTGCTCCAACCGGGGATCGAACTCGGGATCTCTGGACTACGGGCAGTAGTCACAACCAGGCTGAGATCCTCTGTATAAAAAAAATATGATAAATAAAACAAATGATTTATCATTATTATTATTATTATATTGTTATTCATTTATTTTTCATGTAGGTAGACAATATCATCTTCATCGGATGACATGACGAACGAAACTGAACTAAAAAAGTTTCACCAATGTGCGCGGTCTAGTGAAATGCGTTTCGGGAAATTCGTTGCATGAATTGCGTTTCACGAAACGCGTTTCCTCAGTGTACGATCTGCCTAAGGGTTAAAAAGTTTAATAATACATCATAAAAACGAGATTTAAGTTAAAGTTGGAGGAGGGAAAAAATCATAAATCGTAAGGAGTCACGTTCTAAGGACCCTGCTAATCCTGCTTTCAGGTACAACAGAGAGGAGATGAAGATGCTGAGGCTAGACAGCCATCTGGACCTGGAGACACTTGTGAAGAACAAGGATAGCATTTTCCAGCTTTCGGAACAGAAAGCCGCGGTAGATGCTTTGGAGACAGGTAGGAAGTAGGAAGGACGAAATTTGTTGTAATAATAACACACTTTAGTGGAAGGTAACCACCAGGCGAGGTTGACGGTCAAAGCATTTTCTACGACCTCAAAGAAATGAGGAAAAATTCATGGGTGAGATTCGAACCAATGGATCTCTACGCTACCTGGATTACAAGACTAGCACTTTAAAGTTAAGTTATCATATTTGTGTTATTATTATTAAACACTTTATTAGATATAAAAAGGCATATGTACAGTACAAATAATTATTAAAACAATTAAAAAATGAAAACAATATGTACAATTACAATATAAGGAAAAATAATAGAAAAATATAAATAAACATATGTCCTAACTAAAGGGGTTATTGCCTATGGCAATCTCTTCCACCCAACCCTGTGTTATCGGGATATCACAACTAGTTAAATACCAAACTAGCATAATATAATAATAATAATATCGTCTTATTTATACTGCCCGATTAGGACTATTATCTTAACTATATCTTTGTATTTTATATTTTTTTGTATTATATTTTTATAGTTTATATTTTATTTATTAAATGGGAATAACCCAATATACATAAATTACAAAATGTTACAGTTAAAACATACAAAATTTATGAGGGAGACCCGTGGTACGGGCTCTCCTCTGGTATTTCCTCGTCCTCTAAGGGGTTCATTGATGGTAAATAGAATAACACAGAAAATTCGGGAGATCCCTTCCCCCACCACTCGATATTCACTCTCGAAATGGTGTAACGTTGGAGACCGAAACTGGTAGTGTGTGGATTCTGCAAATGTTCGGAGGTGTAGGTGTCCATATTTATATCAAATAAACATGGGTTTACCCCGTTAATTTATGAAAATTAAAAAAAAAAAAAAAATTAAAACTAGTGGGCCGAATTTTGAAACCTGGGACTTGAACCACCGACCTTCAGGTTACAAGTCCATCGCCTTATCGAACGAGCTACTGAGGTCGGTTTGTAGACATGAATGTAAAACTGACGAGGAAAAAAATACACTGGTCTTCACTTAGCTTGGAATTGAAATGTAAACTATTAATATTTACTATAAAAAAAACTCACAGAGTCGAGACTTGTTTCACCTACTCCTGTGGCCAATTTCAAGACAACTAACCTTACCTTACCTCCATGGCCATTGCAAAAAAAATACTTTTTACCTTGAAACATGGATAGAAAAGAGAACCACATCTCGAGTAGAGAATCGTCCCGCATGAACTTGATGGCAATGGGCCGATGGCTGAGCACATTGTTCAGATCGGACACCAGGGGCCAGTAGCAGTGCTCCTTCATCACTTGCTGGAAGCAGTCCACGTTGAAGTGAAAGTTGCGCTCCGGGTCTGGTGATAGAAAGCAGAAATAAATAATTATAGACAAAGTCTGGTGATACAAAGCAGAAATAAATAATTATAGACAAAGTCTGGTGATAGAAAAGCAGAAATAAATAATTATAGACAAAGTCTGGTGATACAAAGCAGAAATAAATAATTATAGACAAAGTCTGGTGATACAAAGCAGAAATAAATAATTATAGACAAAGTCTGGTGATACAAAGCAGAAATAAATAATTATAGACAAAGTCTGGTGATACAAAGCAGAAATAAATAATTTTAGACAAAGCAGAAGTAAATAATTTTAGACAAAGTCTGGTGATACAAAGCAGAAATAAATAATTATAGACAAAGTCTGGTGATACAAAGCAGAAAGAAATAATTTTAGACAAAGTCTGGTGATACAAAGCAGAAATAAATAATTATAGACAAAGTCTGGTGATACAAAGCAGAAGTAAATAATTTTAGACAAAGTCTGGTGATACAAAGCAGAAATAAATAATTATAGACAAAGTCTGGTGATACAAAGCAGAAATAAATAATTTTAGACAAAGTCTGGTGATACAAAGCAGAAATAAATAATTATAGACAAAGTCTGGTGATACAAAGCAGAAAGAAATAATTTTAGACAAAGTCTGGTGATACAAAGCAGAAATAAATAATTATAGACAAAGTCTGGTGATACAAAGCAGAAATAAATAATTTTAGACAAAGCAGAAGTAAATAATTTTAGACAAAGTCTGGTGATACAAAGCAGAAATAAATAATTATAGACCTTTGTCTATAATTTTATATTATGCTTTCATAATATAAAAATTAAAAAAAAGTTATAATATTTGTGTTCATCACTTTCGTGATATCACAACTACTCAAACTCGCTTTACTAAATCTACGCTGAAACCGGGACTTGAACCACCGACCTCCAGGTTACTAGTTCACTGCCTTATCGATCAAGCTACTGAGGTCGGTGACAAAGCATAATATAATAATAAACCGACCTCAGTAGCATGATCGATAAGGTGGCGGACTTGTAACCTGGAGGTCGCGCTGGTTCAAGTCCCGGTTTCAGCGTAGATTTAGTAAAGCGAGTTTGCGTAGTTGTGATATCACGAAAGTGATTAACACAAATATGATAACTAAAAAAATAAAACTAATATAATGATAATATCGCCTTATTTATACTGCCTGTTTAGGACTATTGAAGTCCCAATATTCCAGCAGTAAGCCCAAGACATATTATTATGTGGTAAAAATCCCGAATTGGAGGAAAACTTATCATGTCCCGGCTGGGTTTCAAAACCACGAACTCTGGAATCTTTGGATTCACAGAGTGCCGCCTTTGCCACTGAGCTACCGGGACAGGGATTAAATAATTTATTTAAATAGTTATTTAATACTCTCACCAGCAGGAATTACCCACACTTGTTGTTTTTGCATTTGACTCCACGAATTTCCTGATGGACTAAAACCTAACTTTTTTGTGGTTAAAATTTTCTAGGTATTTTTGTTGTGATAGAAAAGCAACAGTATGGAGTTAAATACGATACAGAAGAAACTTTTTTAACTTATTTGGTAATTTTTTTCAAATTACGGATGTATGCAAAATGCCAATATAACCACCACAAGGAGCAAACTGGCCCAGTAGGATAGTTTTCAGAAACATACAAAATGAGGAACTCGGAAAACGAGTTTTAATAAAAAGAAATGGTTTAGTACCAAGATAACTTGGCCGCAAGCAAGATATCACTGCATTCATTGGCTAAATTTTTTTGGATAGGAGTTCTGGAACATGGCCCTTTTTTCAACATTAGTTTTTTGTGGGATTTTATTTTTAAATTCATTTTACAAAACTGAGGTTCTGTTAAAGTTAAACAAGTGCCTCCTGTTCACTTAATGTGGAGTGTGTTGGGTATGAGAATCTTGCTCAACTTACTGTGGAGCGTGTTGGGTATGAGAATCTTGCTCAACTTACTATGGAGCGTGTTGGGTATGAGAATCTTGCTCAACTTACTGTGGAGCGTGTTGGGTATGAGAATCTTGCTCAACTTACTGTGGAGTGTGTTGGGTATGAGAATCTTGCTCAACTTACTGTGGAGCGTGTTGGGTATGAGAAATCTTGCTCAAATTACTGTGGAGTGTGTTGGGTATGAGAATCTTGCTCAAATTACTGTGGAGCGTGTTGGGTATGAGAATCTTGCTCAACTTACTGTGGAGCGTGTTGGGTATGAGAATCTTGCTCAACTTACTGTGGAGCGTGTTGGGTATGAGAATCTTGCTCAACTTACTGTGGAGCGTGTTGGGTATGAGAATCTTGCTCAACTTACTGTGGAGCGTGTTGGGTATGAGAATCTTGCTCAACTTACTGTGGAGCGTGTTGGGTATGAGAATCTTGCTCAACTTACTGTGGAGCGTGGTGGGTATGAGAATCTTGCTCAACTTACTAAGGAGTGTGTTGGGTATGAGAATCTTGCTCAACTTACTATGGAGAGTGTTGGGTATGAGAATCTTGCTCAACTTACTATGGAGCATGTTGGGTATGAGAATCTTGCTCATCATGAACTTATTATTACTTACTGTGGAGTGTGTTGGGTATGAGAATCTTGCTCATCATAAACTTATTATTACTTACTGTGGAGTGTGTTGGGTATGAGAATCTTGCTCAACTTACTGTGGAGCGTGTTGGGTATGAGAATCTTGCTCATCATGAACTTGAGAGAGATGACCATGATGTGGAGCAGATAGTACTGCTCGGTCATCCTGTAGGCCAGGGACTCGTTGGAGAAGAGCTGCACAGAGACATGAACCACCCGGTTGGACAGAGTGTCCGGGTCTGTGGACCTCTCCAGCATCATGGCGATGCGGCTGTAGTGGAGCACGAACGCCTGGGTCAACGCCTCCTGTCAACGAAAACATTATTATTATCAAGATATTCACTTTATTTATTTATAAAGGTAAGTACATTACATGGGCTTCATCAAAGCAACACATAAGTTTTTTTAACAATAAATTGTTAACAAATTATCTTTCAATGTTGAGAAAAGTTTTATCTCAAAAAGATTGAGATAAAACTATTATTATTATTATTATAAAATACTTGTATGTATGTATGTATTATTTTATTTGTGGTGAAGCACAAGGCCTCTTCACAATTTTTTGTGGGTTAGCGCAGCATTACTAAGAGCCTCCTTCACATTTCGAATTATTCTATTACATTAATTTCTTTTTACTCTGGTAATGCCGCCACTGGTCGTTACTCATACAAGTAACTACTCATTTTTCCTCACGAGGTATGAGTGGACCCCGAACATCCATGTACAGAGCAGAAAAATTCCTGCCCCGCTGGGGATCGAACCCTGGTCAACGTGTGTGCAATGCCTAGCGCGCTAACTCACTCTGCCACGGTTACTATTATTATTATAAAATACTTTATTAGATAAGAAGACATAATAAATTATGTACAATAAAAATAATTATTGTAACAATGAAAAAAAATTATACAATAAAAAGGAGGAAAAAGAAAAGAAAAATATATATAAACATAATATGTCCTAACTAAAGGGCGGGGTTATTGCCTATGGCAAACATCAACAAGAAGTCAGTTTCTTGGTCTTATAAAATTGTTGTAGCCAGCGGCGTCGGTCGATGGCGCCTTGAATTTACCAGTTCTCATAGGATCACCAAAGTTAAGCAAGGTGAAGACTTTGTGATGCTGGCATTCCAGCCCAACTCAAGCTGGGTGAGGTTTAATTTACCTTGTACTCTGGATCCGGAAGCATATTCAGCAGAAGAGTCACAATCTTCTGCGGAAACTCGAACTTGACAGTCCAGAACACCAACTCATCCAGAAATGTGTTGTGAACGAGAAACTCCTGCAGAGCTTGGCAGTCTGGAAAGATGCAATTCAATAATTAAAGGGTTGGGTGGATTTATTTTTTTTATTATTATTATTTTTTTAATCCACTAGTCCTGAAGATGTTATCAGTTAATTTTATCTACCACCTGGTTTTATTAAGGTATTTTTTTATAAATTTTCATTTATATCATGTACCTATAGCATTCATACAAGAATGTATATAGTTAGTTAGGACACTAGTATTATTTTCTTCTTTATTTATTTTTCATGCTATTTTATCATTTTTTTTTTTTTTTTTTTTTTTTTAATTTTATACTGTAAATATTGTGTCTTCCCAATAAAGATTAAAATAATAAATAATAACATTCAATGTCTCATGTACTTTTTCTTCTTCTTCTCTCTTGGTATTTTATTATAATCATCCATTTGATTGTCTCTAAAAAGCTGCATTATTAATTAAAAAAAAAAAAAACTAAAAAAGGTCTGGCTGGGGGAAGTTAAACAGGGGTAGACCAGTGTCTTGCTAGAGGACTGTAAACAGAGAACTCACTAGCCAACCCTTACAAGCCAGGCTAGCTTGCAGTTTCCAAAGGGTTTGATGGCTTTCTTTATCCTTCAAAAATAAGTGAAATCCGCCACTGGTGATTGAAGGATAACAGTTACCAAAAAAAGAGAGTATGTACCATTTGTACCATACTCATATACTTCTTAGGAACTTTCTTTCACAGTCTTTTTCATTTTCTTTCTTCAAGTAATTTTTCTTCACAATAAATAAATATACCTACTTAAAATTTAGATGTTTCACTTTACATCTACTTACGTCTAAACTCTGGAGGCGGCTCAGGATTAGGCAGAGATCTCAACGCATCCTGATAGATGCGCTGACTCTCCACCAGATACTGGGTGTACTCCGACTCCTCATTGGGAACCGAGTTGAGGAGATTCTTGTATAACTGTGAGAAAAAATCATAGTGACAATTCAGTAAGACATTTGCTCACAGTCTTTTCATCTGGTAGTCAAGGAACAGCAGCTATTTTATTTTGTAGTCAAAGAACTGCAGCCTTTATGTATATACTGTTCAGCAAAAAACCGGACACTTTTGTTTTCTTTATAACTTAAAAACTGTTTTAGATAAAGATCTGAAATTTTACTTGAATAATGTCAACAATATTTTGAAAATGTCCTGAAAATTTTAGAATGAAATGTCGAACAGATTTTTTTTCGGTTGCAAATTTAGTATTGTCTATTATTTTTAGAAGTATTAACGGAGAATTTTGCGTTACAATTCTATTTTTTAAGATTTTACTTACTAAAGCGACGGTAATCTGAAAAAAATCTTGCCATTAGCTTTTGAGAAAGATGGTTGCCTGGTTTTTCTTGAAAAAAATGACATACCCTCAGTATAATTTTCCTTTGCAGGAGTCAGCTGTTTTTTAATTCCCTTTATCTTCAGTCTTTCCAGCCAACCAGTGTTCCTCAATTTTACGAAGAATTCTTGGACTTAAACTCTTTAATAATCTTTCTCACCCTGAACATTTATCTCCATGTAAAGTCTTTATCATGTAACCATCAGACTCTCATAAAATCTTTTTATAATTTCAATGTTAACACTCTTAAAATTAGGTTTGAACACACGATTTTTTTTTCAAACGTCAGGTTCACATACTGTTACCCAGTATGTACCTACCTACCTAAGCATCTATGATAAAAGTTAGAACAATTGCTTTTTGCTTTCAACTGCATGGTCACATCACAATAGTGGTTTTATCCTTTATTAGCTGGAAACTCAAAAATCAGCTACTGAAATCAACCTCACCCAGTCTAAGTTGGGCCAAGAATTGTACTTGGGAATTTACTATGATAGTGATTTCTGAATTTTAATATGTAAGTTTCTGGAAACAGTTTAGTATGAAAATTATTGCTAGTTCAAGATTTCTAATTTGTCTCTTACTTGAGGATTTGTTAAGGCAGAAGTCATAACATGTCGCATGGCAGCTCCCATGTTACAAAAGTCATGGAACATTGTAATGAAATCATCAGCGTCAATGATAGCCATCATATGAGCATCACTAGAACCAGATTTGCTGAAAACAAGTAAAAAATGACGTTATGTTAAGCTCAATAGTTATATAGACTTGAAGTTATTCCTATCAATACATAGAAAAGGTATATTTTTTATGAATATTGAAGAAATAATCAATTGTAAACAGATAATTATGTGCAATACAGTAATTGATTCTGGATAAAAGAGAACTGAAGGGACCAGAAAGTTTTCTCTTATATCCAGGTTCAACTGTGTATCCCTATTTTGCTCAATATTTCCTTCTCAAATATATGCGAATGAAAGTTTTGTTAGAAGCCTGAAATACAAGTTAGACATACCTGTTCTCCCTCAGGTGCTGAATGAGACGAAGGATTATCCTGGGCATAACACCTTCCGCCACACACAACAGATCCTGAGGTGGTATCAGCTTGGACACTTGAGCATTGGGTCCGTGACGATCACAGAATCTGAAAGGATTGAGGAAATTGATTATGGAACATTGAAAAGGCACAATTTGTGTACACCTGAAAATACATGAGTTTAAGATAGTACTGTAAGGAAAATTTCAGTTTTCCTTACAGTTAAAAAAATCTTTAAAGTTAAAAAATTACAAGGGGAGCCTCAAACTTTATGAATACAATGCAAGTGTCAATAAAATAAAGAACATGAAAAATTTACTAGAAAGTGTGCAAATAAAAAAAGTATAAGCAATAAACTTGAAAAGAGTACTAAGATTATCAGCCAATTCCACAAGGTTTTACCTTGATGCCATCACGTAGTACAGGTACAAAGCAACTCTGAGTGGTTCTCAGATCTCATCATGATGTGTGAGGAGTTGCAAAGTGAGAACTTTCTATAATCAACATCTCAATGAAGACTTATATGTACATAGTATACACACAGTATAATATATAGATATAGTATACATACAGTGTGTCAATGTCTAGCAACAGCTGATTAAATTTTGAACAGTATAAAGGTGGAAAGTAAAATTTTGCATATATGAATGTGCTTTTTTTTAATTTTTTGACTCTTATGTTGCCACTGTGGGAGTTTATGTCAATTTTACCAGGCTGCCATTTTGAATTGCTAAAAGATAAAGATTCTGTTTTTTATACATAAAATTCTTTTGAAATGTAAATGAAAACAGCAAGAAAAAAAAAATAGGTACATCTTTCCACTGAGCTAAGCATGCCCTTACATTAAAAACAACTCTGAAAGTAAAATGAAAGACAATGGTAAAAAAGCTTTATAAATTGACTTATCTAATGTTAGAACAAAATTTGGTTAGATACTGACATATACATATACATTATTTTTCAAGTACAATTCCACTATTCATTTTTGAATAATGGAATTGTACTTTAATTTTTTTGGGGAAAAACTTACCCTGACACTTTCATGACACTGGTATCCCCACAATCACATGCTCCTCCTGCCTGACTTCTAAACATGTTGAAGTCATGCCCTGTATGGTCTGCTCGCTTAAAGCACTCACTACAGAGGGACATACATGGTGAAATACCACACGTGCGACACCGGTAGGCAACATAGTTGGCAATCCAAACTAGACCACATGTAGTTGCATTGTCATACTTCCTCACTGGAAAAATATAAATAAAAGAATTAGAAAATGCAAGGAGATAAATAAGTGGAAGATACACTGAAACACCAGCAGCATACAATACAACTTGCCTGAAACATATGATAAGATATGTTTTGTGTTTTCAGTAAGATGACCCAAAACATGTTGTTGTGTTGAAGGAACCCAATATATGGAAGACACACGGACTTGTCTTCTTTAATATTAAAATTCATATCAATAAATAGACCATGCTCAAGTACACTTTTGTGTTGCTGAGATAACTGTTTGCCTAATTTACAGTGGACAATCAATGCAATGTTCCCCTTCCTGCTCTACACTGCACTGTAGAATTTTTTAAACTTCTTTCAAATATTAAGTATACTTAAGGGAAAAAGGCAAAACAATATTTATCACATTCATGTCAAAGTAGACAAAGTTTAAAAAAAAATTAACTGTGGATAAATACAGTCTTAATTTTTTTATTTCAAATAGTTTGGCATTTTAATTTTTTGGATCTTCATACAACTGGAATTTCTATCTTGGCACATGCCTGGCTTGAATCCTTTTAAACCCAAATTAAGTGATCTAAGCTAGCCATCTATCTTACATGAGAGAGAGATTACTTTACACTGGTCAATCTAACTTACATTGACCAATGGAAATGTGATTTTTCTTACCAAGTGTAGAATATTCATCAGGGGTTTTTCCCCCTGCTATCAACCATTTCAGCCAATCAATGGTTTCCCATTCATCAATGGCTTTTGCAGGATTGAGGAGAATATCCAGTATCTCAATGAGATGTCTAGAGCTGACTTGGTTAACACACTCATTGTGGATGTAGGAAGCTGCCCCTCTTTTTCCTTTTTTCATAAGGATGTGGGCCGAGTATGTGTGGTTTTCCATATCTGTGATGCCCTCCACCTTGATACTTTATAATTATCACTCAAACAATACTAGAATACTTGCACTTCACCGTACTACTTTATTTTGTAAAATTTTGTTTTGCATGTTATGAAATCCTTTCATCTTCATCATATAAATGTTAAAACACTGCCAGGGATAGAGCTGAAAACACTAACTAGCTGGATGAACATAATAACACTGCATGATTTGTAAAAAAAGAAGGGAAATGTCTAGTTTAGATGACAAACTTCATTGGTGTTGTAACCATGTCTTTAGATGCAGCATTTCACCTTCAAATGTGTTTAAAAGTCTAATTTACTTGCACAAAACATTATCTAAGGGATTGATTACATTGATATAAGACTTTTATATTGCCTAATAAGGACTAGAGTCCCATTATTACAGCACTTGTTTTGGTGTCATTATGTGGACAGTCTCAAATGTATGAGGAAAAATTCATGCATTGGGAAGAATTAGAACCAACGGATCCCTACACTATTTAGATCACTAGACTAGTGCCTTAAACACTATGACCACCAATGCATGGTGTACAATTACACCATGCAATGGGGGGATGGAGTCAAATAAATCAGGTTTTTCAAAGTTGAATTTAAATGTATTAATTACACCATGTTAAGAGCAGGTCAAGACAGATAACTTCTTTGATATCAGGTACTGTTAACAAAAAAAGGTTCCTTGAATTATTGATATGAAAATGGACTATTGTGTTTTTTTTTGCCAATTGTGCAAGTGAATCAGTCTTCTGAAGTTCTGAACACATTAGAAGGTGAAAAATTGCCATGTAAAGTAGATGTTTAACTAAAGAGAGGATACAAATCATAGAAAAACTAGTTTTTTATTCCTATCAGAGAGACTGAACTGGCTGAAATTTCATGGTGCTATGCTCACTTTCAAATCAAACTTTCACTGAAGATCTGAAAACTACTTAAACAAAGATTTTTTTTAAATCCTCACTTCTTGAGATTATGAATGAACTAATAAAGGCAATGTATCTTAAGAAAAATACGTAAAAGATGGATAGGCAATAAATTACAAGGAGATTGCTAAAAATTAAGCATTTTCGCTTATCACGGAATGTTAAAAATTTTGGTTCACCACAAAAAAAGAAAAGTTTCAAAAGTTTGGAACAGCCTGAGGGCACAGAGCACAGAGGTGAAGATACTGAAGTGTAGGCAGCAGTGTTGCCGACCGACCTAGGGTTAAACAAAAGTCGTATGGGGCCTCTCAAATTACCACTTTTTTTCCATTGAATTACCGTACATTCTCGTGATGAAGAAAAAAATGTGGTTTGGCAACATCATTTCTGTAGTAAGGCTTAACTGACTTCACACATATAAATATTGTTTTGTATTTTAATTTTCAGTTACAAAAAATAAAAATCAACAACATTTGTTAATTTTTTAACATTTATCAAAGAAAAAAGTTAAAAAATAAAGTTGCCTTGAGTTTGACTGACTTGTACAAGTACCTAGAGTCAACTAGTGATGCTTTGAGAGTAATAAAACAATTTTAATTTCCTTCAGTTTTGTAGGTATCATTAGTCTTTTAATCATTAGTCCAATTCAAAAACTTCTGCCATACTTCTCACTTCAATAACTACAACTTGTGAGTCATCCTGCAAGTATAGACTTAACAACCAAGGTATTTTTTAAAAATATAATATAGTTTTTCCATATTAAATTTTACAATAAGATTTAACTGAATTAACATACACTGTCACAGAAGTGAAGATACCATGTGGTACCAGGGAAGAATCTAGAATGACCTCGGCTGTTCCCCCTGTTGTAAGGGCAACCCCTGGTTGCAGTACTGTAGTAGCCATGTACATCCCTTTCTGTACTCTTTGTATTTCTGCAAGCAAAGAGAGTGGTTTTAGGGGTGTCAAATCTGTTGAAAATTTCAATACATGTTATGGTTTGGGTTGTGACAGCACAGATATTATCACATCAATAGACACAGATTTGAGTTTTCATTATAGAGATAACAAAGTTATCAAAAAAAGATCAGAGCAACCAAAAAGAACCAGTTCAAATTCTTAATTAAGAAAACACCAAGTGTGTTTTGAAACACTACTAACTTTTTTATTGTTTTAATATGAGCTTTCTTTCTTACAGTTTACAAAAACCTCTGTAATTGATCAACAGCTGTAGAAAAATGAGTACCTCACAAAAGCATCAGAATTTTGTCTCTGAGCCAATGGGTGAAAAGCCTGTAACAGAATTGGCTGGAATTGGAGATACCCTAGGGAAAAGGCTTGAGAACAAAGGATTTGACAAGGTTTGTTCATTTTTGTTTACCTGATTACTGAACTAATCATTTGCTCATATTAAACCATTGGGAAAAGTTTTTTCTTTGAGGATTTCTCACAGTTTTTTGACACCTAATTTATTTTAGAGTTTTTACACACCTACAAGGTTTTCATTTTCAGCTATCAATATAAAGAAATGAAGACATTTTATTATTATTTTATCAATATAAAAGCCACAATTGGCATTTATTGATTGGTTACAATCTATATTAAATCAAATAAACAATATTATTCTAAAAAGGCTATAGTATAATATACATGTAAATAAACTTTCTAAATTCTAGTTGTTCTTAAATTGTGATTATGAAGTATAAATAATTAACATTTGATCTCTAACTTTCTCTCACTTTTTTTTTTTTTTGATAAAATTAAATATAGATACCTACATCTCCTGTTGGGATTGTGCCAAATCAGTTGTGTGGTTTGGTTTCAAAAGCCTTTTATGACCCATGCCTTGACCAGATTGCAGTTTATTGTCACAGAGTATAGGATGAATTTTTAAGGCATTGCCTTTTTTAGTACCTAATTAAAAGTTTAAATTTGCAAAATCAGTTGAAGAGTGCACAGAACTGGACAAATGATTCACAAGTCACATTATTTATTTTTGTTACAGGCATATGTTGTGCTGGGCCAGTTCTTATTGTTGAAACAAAATGAAGAACTCTTTGTTGATTGGATGAAAGAGACGTGTCAAGCAAATTCCAAACAGTCAGGAGACTGTTACAATTGTTTGAAGGATTGGTGTGGGGAATTTCTTTGAGATGACTGTTGAGTGTTTATAATTATCTTTTGTATTTTACCATAACACTGTACCACTGTTTTATAATTGAACCATCTTGAGAACACACTTCTCTATTTTTTTATTTTTTATAGGATTCTGTTTCAATTGTAATAGTATGATAATTGTATAGTGCATTACCATGTAAGTATGTAGTTATGTACCATTCATTTATCATCAAAAATAAGTTCAATGTCTGTCATTCAACCTTCCAACTATGTTTATTTCACTTAAGACAGCCTATATAGGGGTTTAAACAAATACCATGACTTTAAATAAACATGTGAGAAACACAAATATCTCTTGCCTTAATTTTTTCCTATGACAGTACTAAAGAAAAAATGATAATTTTAAAAGTAGTACCTATACCTAGGCAGATTCATAAGTCACTTGAAAATTAAAGAAGCATGCACACTTTGCTCGATTTTTTCATTTACTTTTCAACTTAATATTCTTTTGAGGCTATATTCTTGATTTGGCTGTGCTGGAAGTTTTTGATGTCCTTTTTACAGTATTTTTCCCCAAGTCCTTGAACATACCTTTTTTAGGAGGTGACTTTCAAATCTGTCGAAAATCTTTGACCTCTGAGCTATATTTTCATGTTTGAATACAAATAGAAGTCACTGGGTGTCAGATCAGGAGAATAAAGTGAAAGACAAAGAAAATAGCTATTCATATAATAGCTCAAGAATCTTGGCTGTTGTGGAAGTATGAGCAGGAGCATTGTCGTGGTAATACATAAATTATTTCTTTTCAAAATGTGGCAGCTTGATTTTGATTTCCAGATTCAATAAATCCAACTGTGACACATAGGACCCTCTATTTATGCTTTCTTTTTACTTTTAAAGAAGACAATGAAGATGATGTCCTGTCTGTCCCACAACACGTTGGCCAGTAAAATTACCCTGGTTTTCCTGGCTAACATCATTTTGCCTCCAGTTTGTATTGCTGCTTTGTCCCTAGTATGTAGAAAACAGCACAGGAACTCATATGGGTTTTGTTGAAAGAGCCACAAATTATCCTGGGAAAATTTACTCTTACATTTTTGGGTACTTGTCAACTAAAGTGGCACCTATTTTGCTGTCCTCATATTGTGCAAATTTAATGTTCATGCAATATGTTAAAAACTCGTTTATATGAAAATTTCAGTATTTGCAATCTCTTATAATTTTACACATGGTGAGCATCACATCAGTTTTGATGGGCAGTCAAATAAATAACAATTAACATGAGTATGAAATGGCATGTTTGCCCTTGTAAGACATTGTATTGTGCTAAAATGTTATGACTCCAATATTAGTATCGTACCTTCCTTAATTTTTACCTGACTTTTCAATTCACCCAGGTGTAAGTTTTGCTGCAGATTTCAATAATTTTGTATTTTGATTTATTTAAATAAATGACAAGAAAAAAGTTAACATTTTATTTTTTAAAAAAAAACCCAACTAGACCACTTTATTTTAAATGATTTAATATTATGTACTAAGTATGCAAAACAGTATATTATTGAAAGAAAGAAAAATATTCCACAAAAAAATAAGAAATCAGCAATTACCATTTTTTAAATTGGTAATTGTTTGGACATTTTACATTGTGATCTTTGAAAAAATTAACCAACTACATTAGTACACTTTCTTGAATGTTCAGATACTACTTTGGTTCTTGGGTGTTCAGATACTACTTTTACACTATCAAAAAGTCATTTGATAATATTTTGGTTAGAGTATTTTGGCTACATTTTTTTTTTTTTTTTTTTTTTTTTTTTTTCGTAGCCTTTTTTTTCTTATCATAAAACAGCAGCTACTATTTATGGCTTGTGATCTGTGTTGTAGCTTGCCCATCCCGTAGTATGCCTCCCCTCTCATGGGCCAAAAATGACACAGTACTTCCCACTCAGATGTTGGGTCTAACAGCTGTAACCAAATTCTGAATTTGTTCTAAACCAATAACTCTCACATGGCAAACGAGTATCTCACCATTGAGCTAATCATGTGTTTCAATAAGACCTTTTAAATAAAATAGCATTTTAGATCAGTTCCCTAGCTGGTCTCAATCCCATATAAAACAGAGAGGGTTTGTGTGAGGAAGAGCATCCTTCAGTGAAACACCGCCACAACCTAAAGACGAGTCTCAACCAAATGTCCATTAAGGCTTCTGCAACTGCGCCCCTGTATTATTATTATTATATAATTCTTTATTAGATGCAAAAGGACATTATGTACATATAAATAATAATTTTAACAGTGAAAAAAACAATATATACAATAAAAATGAAAAAGAATAGATAATATTTGAAAACATATGTCCTAACTAAAGGGCGGGGTTATTGCCTATGGCAATCTCTTCCACCCAACCCAAGCTGAGCAGCTGTAAGCGATGCTCAGCTGCCCTGCCTGGCATCTGTAGAAATAAACAAGGTCTACCGCGTTATGGGCAAGCCTTGCTTAGAGCTAGAGAGAGAGAGCCATGGAGAAAATTAAAGAGGGTACATTGACTGTAACCAAATTTAGAATACAACTTTTTTGTCGGCTCGGGGGATCGAACCGGGACCTTCCGCATGGCAAGCGAGTGCATAACCACTGAGCTATTCGTGCTATTTTGAAGTTTAAAAAAATAAAAAAAAAATATTTGTTTTATTTTGAAGAAACTAAAACCGGGATACCGCCGAGTTCAACATTTTGTCTCGCAACGTTGCTTGCTCCACTCGCGCGCTCAGTGGTTAAGCTCAGGCTTTTTTTTTGCTCGTCCTTAATTTGACATTTAAGTAATTGGAAATGGTGGTTAAACTCACCATTTGCAGGAAACTTACAGCAACCTTACCTAGCAAGGGTCACAAGGTTTCGTATTTGAGTGGTCACCTACCAAATCCTGACCATACAGGACATTGTTTACTTTCAGTGATCTGAAAAGATCTGGTGTATTCAAAATGTCATCAAAACTAGCTTAATCTTTATATAACCAAATATTTTTCTTTTTATTTAAAGAGTATGTATGAATAGGCCTTTTTGGTCAATGTGCTGCAGGTCTGGACACAGTGCTCCTGGTTAAATTATAAATTGTTTATTTATAGCTTATGTTTTACCTGCATTAAGAATGAGTCAATCAAGAAACAAAACAATAAATAGTCAATTTTTTATTTGAATTAATACATGTATTATATACAGCATACAAAAAACAAGTTCATGATGAAAGCTTGATCTAGTGTTGATTTCAAGGAAATATTTCAGAATATGTACTATTATTTAAAAAAATCTGTAAATACTGAGAGAGAATTGCTGAGAAAGATGACAAAGGGTACCAAACACCAATGAGGGTAACCAAATCACAAATATATGTTACCTCAATTAAAAAAATTGGGATCTTACACCATCAAATTGGTAGTAATGGTTAGGATTCTAGCCAGCAGTGAAAGATCCATGGGTTCAAATCCCACCCAATGCATGATTTTGTAGTAATATATTCCAGACTTAATACCAAACCAACTTCTGGAATAAAGGGACAATTTAGTGCTAAATGGACTGTAAACATAGATTTAGATTGGCAGAATATAAGAATACACTAGGCTTGTTGATTTGTTAGGTATGTCTTTTAATTTTCTCAACAGAGTTTAGATATTTGAAACATTTGATTTTGTTAGGAGGCAGATTTATTAGTTTTGGGATAAAAGTTACCTTTGAAGTTGGAAGTAGAAGGATGTATTCAACTAACCCACTTTGTGTTGAAGTATCACATTTCCACATGCTGTGAAACACTCTCTTTCTGGATTCCAAATTCTGACAGCATCAAACAATTTGACCCAACTCGTTTTTTTTTTTTTTTTTTTGGGGCAAGGACTTTAATTGTTATACTTCATTAAAAAAAAACCCCCAAATCTTTTACTTCCAAGAAATTTCTAATATTAAAAAATTGGAAGTATTGTGTTTGTTTTTGAAAAAAAAAAAATATTTTTTTACTCCGATTTTGATTTTTCATATATTATTTTGTGTACTCATTTAAGGTTTTTTTTCTGACATACAGAGTTCAAAAAATACATAATTATTCAAGTGATAAACTTATGAAGTTTTAAAAAAATCAACTATATGATTTGTAACTAATCACAAATTTTACCATCTTAAAGAACACTTGATAGTAAAACAACATTTTTATAATGAAAGTTTACCACAAGTAAACGTTTCTGTCTTTTTTCAAACCAAATTTCCATGCCACATTATCTTTCAAAGGATTGAACCCAGGCTTATACTTCACTTGAGGAAGCGTGTCTACTTTCCGCTCAAACTCCAACATTTCATCACCATTATAAATTAACTCAGGAGCATCCCATCTAATTACTGAGTTAAAAGAATGCATCAAATCACTTTTATCATCAGCATATCTAACTCTCAATTCATTCCATTCCTTGGTTGTCAATTCTCTCCATTCTCTTGTTTTGTTACTAAAGTGATCATAGTGGTCAAAATCAATTCTCTCAATATCTTCAACCACAACTTCTGGGTCACCACCCTCAGACCAATCGTAAACAAGAAGCTCAGAACTGTCACTTATTTTGGGTAAATAATCATTTTTGTAAAGATCTTCAATTTTGTTGAGGTAAGTATCATTAAAGATTGGAGAGTTTATTTCCCATGAGTTGTTGCGTTTCTTCACATTCTCCTTCACTTTGGCAGGAGAAACATCCAAGTATATCACCAAATGAGGTTTGAAAAGGGGAACCATTGTATACCGAGTTATTTCATAGTAAATGTCTTTGGCTCTTTTAGTAATATAACCACATTTGTCCATAGCTTCAACAAATATATAATCACTAAATGGACACCTTTGCAAGATAACTCCTTGACCTGTACTAAGCATATGTGCCAGTCCATCAATGTACAGGGAGAAGCGCAGCTCAAGCATTCTGATTTGAAAAGCAATAGAGTTTGGGTTCTTGGGATTCCTGCAGAATGTTTTCTCGTCAAAACTCTTCATGTTTTCAGTGCTCCACTCATCATCTAGTGAACGCCAATCAAAGTCATCAAATTTGTAAAACATATCCATGTTAGCGGGAGGCAGAACTAGCATGTCAAGATCTTCACCTAATTTCTTGCAAAACTCATTTTTCCCACTAGCAATAGGTCCTTCGACAACAATGATCTTGGAGTTCTGGTTGAACCTATCTTCAGTATCTTCCAAAAAAATCCATGGAAATTTGTAGTCTCTTGTTTGATAAGGATAAGGTTTAGGTCTTCTTAGATCAGCATTATACTTACTACTGATAAATCTGACAGAGGACAGGACTGGGAATTTGAGGGAACCCCTGGCCAAAACCTTGGTCAATCCCACAGAGAGTATTGAGCTCATGACTTCAATTTAAAACATTACATACACACAACAGAAAAAGGAAAATGAAGACTCTTGAATCAGAGACTTCAGGGAAAAATCAGAAATAAGATATTTTTATATTTTGACTTTTTCTTATCAGAAGATTTAAAAGAAAGTCAAATAATTGCCACTGTTGCCAGTACCTGTCGATGCTTACTCCCCAACGTTTTTCAGTTCCATAATTACTCGCTCGTAGCGCTAGAATATTACAGATGCCCGTCACTCGTGGGATTTTTTTAAAGAAAAAATATCCCTCAAAGCTGAGAGAGGAAATCTGTGTCCCATTCCAGAAACACTCAAAATCAAAATCCGCGAACCTCCGTTTCAACTGTCACACAAGGAACTCTGATTTTTTTGACATTTTCATGTCTTTGCTCTGGCACATAACCAAAATTATGTAACGAAATTATGTGACGAAATTATGTAACGAAATTATGTAACGAAATATTAAATTATAAAAAGAGAGAAGAGAAAAAGTATGTGTCATGCGCACAATAACGAAATATTAAATTATAAAAAGAGAGAAGAGAAAAAGTATGTGTCATGCGCACAATACGAAATTTGGTCAGTTAAGTTTTAGACCTTGAATAGTAAAGATGAAAATGTCCCAATGGTTGCAGACTCGTATGCAAGCGTTTTTGGTTTTAACATAGCTTTTAACTACATGGTTATATCTTGACAAGGGTCTATTCGCAGGAAACTCACAAATCTGCCACCCACATTAACCTCTCTGAAATTCCAGCATCACAAAGTATTCACCTCGCTGGACGTTGCTTAATTTCAGTAATTCTACGAGACTCGAGCATACAAAGCGCCATCGACGCTGGCACGAACTCTTATTTAAATTACGGTAAAACCTTCAAAATACGGAGTCAACTAAAAATCTTGTATCAAACATGCATTTATAGTAAAAATACATACGAGTATACAAGGTCGGTCTGGAGTTACGTTCACCAGAACAAAAACGCTTGCATACGAGTCTGCAACCATTGGGACATTTTCATCTTTACTATTCAAGGTCCAAAACCCAACTGACCAAATTTCGTATTGTGCGCATGACACATACCTTCTCTCTTCTCTCCCTCTACAATTCAATACTTCGCCATTGTGCGCATGACACACACTTTCCCTCTCTCTCCCTTTACAATTCAATATTTCGTTACATAATATCGTTACATAATTTCGTTACATAATTTCGTCACATAATTTTGGTTATGTGCCAGAGCAAAGACATGAGAATGTCAATAACCAGGAGTGCGTTTTGTTACGATCGAAACGGAGATTCGGGGATATTGTGAGTGGCGAGTGTTTCTCAAACAGGAACAACTTTAATAATACTACTCATTCTACATGATTTTTTTGTATATGTATAATAATCCGAATTACTTAAAATTGTTACATTCGGTACTATCTTCACATTGCTGATTTCCATCGCAATATTTTACTGATTTTACAGTGATTTACACCGATTTTACATTTTATCATATCTCAGGACTTTCAACTCTGCTGCAATTTCTCTCAACAATAATCTAATAAAATTCTAATATCTACATCGTTCTTAGTTAAATAGATTATTTTGGTCCGTGGAGCCTGAAACTTTATGGAATACTGGTAAATGTATATTTAGACACAATTTAGGGGAAAAGGAAATATTGATTATCTTATTCATTAACCTAATGCCTTATAAAGTTTTAGGACGAAATAAGTAGACAAAATCGAGTCCTTAGGTCTTAGCAGTGGTTTTCCCCCATCTAAGGGCAAAATTAATAGGCATTTTGAAATATGACACTAAGTAAAGGTGAATTTAATAGAAAAATTCTATAACTCAAGCCATTGCTAAGCATTGGTTTTCCCTATCTTACACAGAATGCAATCCATGAATAAGTGCCACAGATGTATTACAAAAATGTCTATTAATTCCACCCTAAGTTTGTGTACTGTCTTAGATGGGGAAAACCAATGCTAAGCAATGACTTAACTTATTGATTTTGTCTTTTAAGGGCGGAATTAATAGACAACATCAATAAATTAAATCGTTGGTAAGTGTCGGTTTTTCCTATCTTACACAGTACGCAATCCGTGACTTAGCACCACAGAGGTATTACAAAAACGTCTATTAATTCCACCCTAATTTTTCTATGACAGTATGAAAATGTATACTTAGCACCACACAGATGTTACAATAACATCTATTTATTTTGCACTAAGGGTGGAATTAATAGATGTTTTTGTAATACCTCTGTGGCGCTAAGTCACGGATTGCGTACTGTGTAAGATAGGGAAAACTGACACTTACCAACGACTTAAGTTATTGATGTTGTCTATTAATTCCGCCCTAAATGTTTTTGTAATACCTCTGTGGTGCTCAGTCATGGAATTTGTACTGTGTTACATAGAAAATGGACACTTTGCAATGTCTTGAGTTATAGAATTAGGGCGGAATTAATAGACATTTTTGTAATACCTCTGTGGCGCTAAGTCACAAATTGCATATTGTGTAAGATAGGGAAAATTGACACTTACCAACGACCAAAGTTATTGATGTTGTCTATTAATTTAGCCTTTTTGTCTATTAATTTCACCCTCAGTGTTCCAAAAAGTTCTTACTCTGAGCACTGGATTTCCCCATCTAAGACTATGGGGGAAACTATTGCTTAATGTATAACTTATTATAATAATAACAATAATATTAATAATAAAATAATAATAACAACAACAACACTACTCTTTAGTGGAACGTAACCACCAGTCAAAGTTAATGCTCAAAGCATTTTCTACCACCTAATCCTCAGAGTTGTAATATTATGTGGTCACAAAATCAAATTAATGCACTGGATGGGATTCAAACTAATGCATCCCTATGCTATCTGGATTACCAGACTAATGAGTTAACCACTTGATGTTATTAGATGTTAGTAATACCTTTGTGGTGAAACAAAATTTGCTATCTAGTTCTCCTGATTGTATCACTGTACACATGAAAATTTATCATCACCTTCATCTAAACTTGGCAGGTACCTTAAAAATAATTGTGTTGTGCTGGTAAACAAATTAATTCACTGAAAATCCAAAAATCTCTGACAAACCATCAAAGAAAAAATCAAATTAATGGCAGACACTGATGTGATCTCTCGTGAAGATGAGAAAAAAATCATTCACACATACCCATTGGTACACAAAACTGATATGGCTGATGAATTAATGACAGAAGTTGTAGATTTGTGTTCTATGGCCTGTGAAAAACATGCTGCTAATCTTGAAGTAAGATTATGCTGGAAATTGTTTTGATGTAGTTGTCAAGTAGTTGTTTTCAACCAACCTCAGTTGCTTAATCAATATGGTGGCTTACTTGTAACCTGGAGGTTGGTGCTTCAAGTCCCAGTTTGATCATGGATTTAGTTATAGCAATTTTGAGTAGTTTGGATATCACAAAAGTGATTAACACAGATATGATAACCTTTAAGTACCTAGTTGTTTTCATTTTGTCTTTTAAAAGGATAATTGTGATTTATCTGAAATCTAGTAGTTTGGGTGAGTTCAATGTAACACTAGTAGGTTGTTGGATTGATGTAAAGGTTGGATTGGTGGAACTCAACTGAGGCAACATTAAATGCAGTAAAATCCCACTAACTCAAAATTCAAGGGACAGAAGCAGCATTTCAAGTTTGAGATATCAGGATTTAAAATAAGGAGAAGAGTTTGACAAGGGTCAAAGAATTTTTTCAAGTTTATGGGATTTTTGACTAACCAAGATTTTTAGTTAACAAGATTCTACTGTATATAGTAGAGTGCACGAATAGCTCAGTGGTTAAGCACTCGCTTGCCATGTGGAAGGTCCCGGGTTCAAACCCCTTGACAAAAAAATTGTATTCAAAATTTGGTTTCAGTTTGTAAGAGATACCTTCCAGTGCACTTGTGTTGACCCAGCATCTAAATGGGAAGTATTGTGTCACTTCTCGCCCATCAGAGGGGAGGCATACTACAGGATGGGCAGGCTACAACACAGACCAGAAGCGTCTACAGTAGCTCCTACAAAATAAAAAAGGCTCTGAAACACTCATCTTTTTTTATATAAAAAAAACTGTGCTGGCTGCAAAAGTTTTACAAACCAAAATAGGGCAATTTCATAAGTTGCCACATCCTGTTTCATAAGTTGGCCTTTTGTGTTGCCTCAGTGAGAAACTGTCATCACACCTCGATTAATCTGTTTTTCTTAGTTTGTCTTGTTGAATTGTGTGTGTATTTATTATTTATATTGATAACCTAGATTAAAATCAAAAACTTGTTATATTGAAAGGTATTGATAGAAAATTAAATGAAAAGTCAAAATATTGATTGATAATATTTTACATCCAAAAAAAAATTCACATGCATCTTGATATTATCAATATTGATATCCTTGTAATGTAAGATAAGGAATTGTAGTCTTGACTAGGCAGTATAAAATATCCTTCTGATTTTTCAAATTTTCTTACATGAAATGCCTCAAATGGTTGTGTATTTTTTTTCCCACCAACAAGATCTGAAGTAGAATTTTTTGGCTTAATGGTGTTCACAAGTGTAATTTCATTATATGGAAAAATATTGTAATTTATGCTATGCTATATTTGTGATTTTATATATATAAAAAAAAACATATTTACCTCACTATTATCAATTGAATTGTCAGACTAGATATTTAAAAAAAAAAAAACTCATTCCATGAAAGCAATGTTCTATTAAAATATTATTATCTTACAGCAAGCTTCACAAGTAATAAAAGATAGCATGGACAAGAAGTATGGACCAGCATGGCATGTGGTGGTGGGGGAGACCTTTGGTTTTGAGATCACGTATGAGTGCAAAAGTTTACTCTACATGTTCTTTGGTGGAAATCTAGCAATTTGTATGTGGAAATGCTCCTAAGACACTCAAATATAATGTAGTTTACCCCCTGAGGATGTTCCTGGAAAAGATGCTGATCAGCAGATATTTTAAGTGTAGGCCCACCACCTCACAAGATATCAAGAATCTAAGTTGCAGTGGTTCTATTTGCTTTGTTTAAAAATCATGGGTATGTCATTGTTTTTCCACAGATTGAGAGATTGATTTTAAAAGTATTTGAAGAATTATGGCCATTATAAGAAAAGTGTGATGAGTTGACGTAATAATTATTATTTATGTGGCAGTTAAAGACTATTTATTTTAAAATAAAGCTTGTTGCATTTAAAAAAAAATCAATAACTCCTCAAGTTATTGAAACAAAGGTCATTTTTGTCATGTTTGTATTACAAGGTACTTATTATTATTATATTTTCTAGGTTTTATTTCTAACTCTAGTCATTATACAAACAGTATGATCTCATTTAATTAAATACATATTATAACTTGAGTGTTTTATATTTTTTCTATTATTAATTATTAAAATAAATTGATCTCATAAAAATTACTAGAATTGTTCTGATGTTATTTTATTCTTTTTAACTCCATTTTACAGTTAGGGTAGAGAGCTTTTGTTTTGGGACAAATAATGTTTTCAGATTTAGCATAAAATCTTGTATCCTCCATCAAGTATTAATGAATTGTTATTGCTGGAAGTCTGAAAAAAGGTCTAAAATTTGAACAAACTGGCTAATATTTCGAGAATAAAGCTTGTTTAGTTTCAAGTTAAAGTTAAAAGTTATTGAATTTGTGTTAATTACTTTCGTGACATCAAACTTGTTTCACTAAATCTACGCTTAAACCGGGACTTGAACCACCGACCTCCAGGTTACAAGTCCGCCTCCTTATCAATCAAGCTACTGAGTTCGGTAAGCTTGTTTAGTCTTCTGAGTTATAAAACAATAGAAAAGTATGTATGTCATCGCATAAATTTCAAGTTCCAGGACAAAGAAAGACTCAAGAAGGGTCGGGATTTCGGGAATGTTCTTTTGATAGTTGTCTCAGGCTGAGGTCAACATTATGAAACATGATTTTTTTTTTTTAAAGATGAGTGTTTCACAGCCTTTTTTATATTGTAGCCACGAAACAGGAGCTACTGTATACACTTGTGGTCTGTGTTGTAGCCTGCCCATCCCGTAGTATGCCTCCCCTCTGATGGGCGAGAAGTGACACAATACTTCCCAATTTGGTGCTGGGTCAAACCAAGCGCACTGGAAGGTACCCTTTACAAACAATTGTAACCAAATTAAGAATACAAATTTTTGTTGGCACGGGGGATCGAACCCGGGACCTCCCGCATGGCAAGCGAGTGCTTAACCACTTGGCTAATCACGCGCTCAGTGGTTAAGCCTAATTTAAGTAAACTAAGCCGGACACGCCCTGACGTCGGAGTTTCAACCAATCAGCGGAGTTTCAACCAATCAGCGTACTATGCCTGTGTTGAAGAATAGTGTCCAGTTGTCCACTTTGATGAGATCTAATCCTGATTTATAATTCGGTCCCAAGAGATAGTGGTTATAGAGGGGTCGATTCTCATGAAAATTGAGATATCTCTTACCAATCGGGCTGTAGTATTGGTAACAGAGACAATCCCTGAATACAAATAGCCACGGATTTGAGTTTTATACAGGGTGGACCAAAAAAACGTTTACACCCGTTAATGGTAGATTACTGACGACATTTCTAGGACGGATCTGCAATCCGTTTTTTCGGATTCGCCTTTAAAACTGCACAAAGTGATTTTTTGCAACTTTCTGAAAAAGTCCGACTTTGGCTTATTCTTCAGGTCAGAACTTTTTTCCTGTTTAAGATGAGTTGGTTCTGAACATCTCTGCAGAAAGCCAACAAAATTTCGATGTTTCTAGCTACACTACTTTGTTTTTTACGGTTTGGTTTGGCATCTTTTTTGACACCTGAATAGAAAAAAAATTCTCATGTAAATTTTTTACACTTTGAAACACTCAAGATTTGCCCGAGCAAATTTTGGCACAGACATGGGCAAGTTTGATAAAAGTTGGCGGCCAACCCAAGGATGCTAAAAAATAATTTTACGATTTTTTATCACGTGATCTTCTGGGTAAACAAACCAGGTAAGTCTCAAAAAATGATGTTCAAAATCTTAAAAGTGTAGACCGTGTAGGGTCGTCTTGTACTCAAAGAGTAATTAGCTATTTATGTCTGATAATTATTTTCCTTGGAATTAATTAAAGGCCAGTCAAATGAATGATTGTTTGTTTCTCGATGATAGTTTTCAAGCATATTTTTCTGCTTTCTATGAAATATCAAACACCTCGGCCGAGGTGTGAAGAACGCCTATACAAAGAAAGAGACAGCCCGGCAGAGTGTAAGGTTACGGAAAACATAGTTCCCATGCATTTCATGTACTTTCAGCCAGCGAAAAGTGCAACATGAATTTCAAAAATTGCGATTTTTATTGCAGAAATGAACTCTACGTTGAAAAATAAATTGATTTGACTTTTTGTTTGAATTCCTAGACCATCGGGAACCCTATTTTCGAGACCCCCGAACAATCGTGAAAGACATGAAAAGATTCATAATTTTTTTTTTTTTTCTGTTTTTTTTTCATACGGATCCTTTGAGACCCGACTTCGTGTCTTTAACTTGGCACTGAAGATTAAGTGAGGTGTCTAAAGTGATCAAGATATAATGGAGATGAGCCCGGACCAAAAAAAATTCTAAATTATAAGCGGGCGGCCTCGGGTTTTGGGAGCCCAAATCGGGAATTGAAGGATAATACTAATCTTAAGTGGTATCAAATGAAAGATCTTGATGAGCAGATACCAAATTTTTTGATTTTATTCCTTCATCTGGTCCACTGGGTGGCACCTGTGGCCTTTTCATTTTCTTTGGCGGGTAGGTACCTTCGAATCCTTAGCTTAGTGGTCAGATCTTGGCCAGTATGTATTTTTCGAGATGACCTCGTTCTCTCACTGCAAAATTTTAATGTGCAAGTTTCCGAGTATTAATTTAGTTAGTTCATTTTCCGTCCGTTTCTTTAGAAGACAACTTTGTCTATTGGTAGCATGCTCGACCTGCCACCCGGTCAGCACGGGTTCGAATCCTGGCGGGGACGAAATTTTTTAGCTCTATTTTTTCAATTTGGGCTTAACGTTGTTTTATTTTTCCGATCTTTATATTATTTGATCTTCATAACGACGCCATTACCCTCGCGAGGAAAATAATAGTAGTTGGAGAATTGGGCAATGACCCGTGGCGGCATTACGAGATTGATTTTGGACAATCATGGGTAGCATACTAGGCTTGCACGCACGATGACTTGGTTTCAATCCCCTTCAGGTTTTTTTTCTCAGTCCATCATGTCCGGGGTACTCTCCTACCTCGTGAGGTATTGATAAGGGATTAAGGGACGTCACCACTGAGTTCTCTCCTGCTCATGATTTTATCAACACCGCATTGTCTCCCGTCGCTTGCATTTTTACCTGAGCTTATACCTACATAATTTAGCATAAAAATTATAATCGAAACACCTAATAGGCATCATTGATATAGACCTGAAGCATGGCCTTCTATGTATTTTTCCTAACCCTATGATAAACCCGAGGCATTGCCTTCTATGTATTATCCCTAAATCTACTATATTCCTGAGGCATGGCCTTCTATGTATTTTACCTAACTCTACTATACACTCAAGGCATTGCCTTTCATTAGTTAGAGATTTTGAAGATTTCCTTTTAAAAAGCCGATCCTTATATAAAAATGATAATTTTATAGTTTTCATTTTCATACCTAATGTAAAAAAGTACGGTCTTATTTCCGCGAGAGATACTTGTGGTGACCCCTGCAACAAGTCGGAGAGAATTCGGGTAAGAAATGGTCAACGGGAGAGAACTCATTACCTCACCTTGATATGGTGATTACAAATTAATTTCTTTGGCATTTGTAAATCCAGGTGTTTTAGTGTCCCTCATGGGAGGCTCCGAGGTCTATTTAGCATTGAAAGATAAACCTAATCATGTGGAGTATAGAATCAAAAGGTCTTGATAGGCTGATTGCAAATTTATATATTATTTACTCACTTTGGAGACTCAGGGGGCCGATTCGGTGATCCAAATATATATTGACCTTAGAAAAATTAAATACCTAAGCTAAAACTATATCTTTAAAAAAAAATGGAATATGAGACAACATGGTACATCCACATTTTCCCAGCTTATTTACTTTTGTTATTCATAATGTTTCAGTAATGTATGAACCTATATTTTCGTACAAAAAGAACTGATATCCCCCCAAAAACACCACTTCGTGGTTAAAAAAAGAAGAACGCCTCACTGAATAGAATGATTATAATTAGCTAAAAATAAATGATATCAAATTGAGAACACCTTTACCCCCTCTCTTTCTATTTCTCTGCACTCCTCTCTGAATTTATTCCTCTTATGTTTATTTTTCTTTATCCTTTCTAGGGGTCATCCCAAACTTGAAATCAAGTTTGGGATGACCCCTAGAAAGGATAAAGAAAAATAAACATAAGAGGAATAAATTCAGAGAGGAGTGCAGAGAAATAGAAAGAGAGGGGGTAAAGGTGTTCTCAATTTGATATCATTTATTTTTAGCTAATTATAATCATTCTATTCAGTGAGGCGTTCTTCTTTTTTTAACCACGAAGTGGTGTTTTTGGGGGGATTATCTTTAAACTTCTTGAGTTTTTTTAGTACAAGTAGCCCAGGCAAATTAGTGCTCTAGCGTCAAAAAATTGCTCAATAGCTGGAAATTGTTTTAAACCCTTAAAGGGGTCCTGAATAATGGGTATATGAGTTTGCGACGGATTTTAGGTTGTGCTTCCGAGTTTAGGGCCTAAATAGTGCAAATTTTTTGCACTTTTTTTAAAATTGCGCTTATAACTCAAAATGTATTTATTCTACAGAAAATTTTACTCAGTTCTTATCTAAAGAACATAAAATTATGCGTCTAATGACGTTTGAATCATTAAAAAAGGTTAAGCCGTTCAGCCACAATCGCTCCTCAAAGATGGGTGGTTTTTTCAAACATAGCTCAAATTTTGAAAATTCTCAACTTTTAACGCCTGTAAGTCAAAAAGGACTGCACCAATTGAAAAATTTAATAGAATCGAACTTGTAGAAAATGTAATTTTAAGTAAAATACTGTTTGAAATTTGAAATTTGCTCACTCCCAGTGCTGAGATATGATTTTTCGTCCCTAGTAGAAGCAGAGCCCTTGAAGTTGAATTTTGGTATTTCCTCACGGCCTCTTGTCACACGGCTTCCGTTTCTTGCTTCTTTTTCGGCCTTTACAGTGTTTGACTCCTTCGTGTAGACACCTTTGCGACACTTCTCGTGAAGTATAAGAGATCTTTGAGTCTGTAACCACGTGTGATGCACATCATTTCTCCTCCTGCTGTCCTCAATGAACATTCAAAGTGACTTTTCCTTTAATATTCCTCTATCTTTGCCTTTAATATGTTGTAGTCACTGTAGCCGAGTGAGTTAGCGCGCTAGGCATTGCACGCATGGTGACCTGGGTTCAATTCCCAGCGGGATGGGATTTTTTCTGCTCTGTAGCTCTGTACTTGGATGTTCGGGGTCCACTCATACTTCGTGAGTCGTGAGGAAAAAAGAGTAGCTGCTTTGATATGAAGCAGCGACCAGTGGCTGAATCATAGGCACACAAATAATACAAGATATTGTAAATTAAACTGGCAAAGTTCTATGATTCTGCGCTACCCACTAAAACTGTGACATAACAACACAAAGAAAATGCATTTTTATTATTATATTATTATTAATATTCCTTCTTGCCCAATGTTCCCGCATATAAAACAAGTTACATCCTCCATAGTGTGCCAGCTGTCTTGAAATCACAACATGTTCAGTGAAGATCTTAGTAAAATTCAGTGCAAGTTTCTCAAAATTTTAAATTACCTATTCGACTGAATTCAATAGATTACGTTCAGTTTTGCTTGAAAAGTTGTAAGAATATGAGAATTTTAGAGTTCAGATGAAGTTTCTTGCGTTGCACTGCCTTAGCGGAAATTTGGCGCTAGGGACGAAAAATCATATCTCAGCACTGGGAGTGAGCAAATTTCAAATTTCAAACAGTATTTTACTTAAAATTACATTTTCTACAAGTTCGATTCTATTAAATTTTTCAATTGGTGCAGTCCTTTTTGACTTACAGGCGTTAAAAGTTGAGAATTTTCAAAATTTGAGCTATGTTTGAAAAAACCACCCATCTTTGAGGAGCGATTGTGGCTGAACAGCTTAACCTTTTTTAATGATTCAAACGTCATTAGACGCATAATTTTATGTTCTTTAGATAAGAACTGAGTAAAATTTTCTGTAGAATAAATACATTTTGAGTTATAAGCGCAATTTTAAAAAAAGTGCAAAAAATTTGCACTATTTAGGCCCTAAACTCGGAAGCACAACCTAAAATCCGTCGCAAACTCATATACCCATTATTCAGGACCCCTTTAAGGGTTTAAAACGATTTCCAGTTATTGAGCAATTTTTTTGACGCTAGACCCCATTTTAGCACTAATTTGCCTGGGCTAAAGTTACATTATTATAATTCGGATGCTGAAATGGCAGATACGCATTTAGCTTATGGAGTTGCCAACAGGAACATTTGGGATCACGTGAAAAACATAGTTTACGAAATCTGGTAGCAAGAATCCTGTTGGCATTCGATGACCTGACAGAAAAACTTGGAATCTTCCGCAACATTAGACGGAACATGATGAAGAGGTTCAACCTTTGCATCCAGGAAGCTGGACGCCTCTTCCAACAGTTCCTCTAAGGGAATTGAGAAGGGAGAGAGAGAGAGAGGCAAAGAGCGAAAGAGAGAGAGAGAGAGAGAGAGAGAGAGAAAGGCAAGAAGGTAGAGCGACAGTTCTGAGTTAGAACTAAGGTACTAAAGTCACCATTGGTTTCAAAAATTTGTGTGGGGAGAATCCATAGTGTGTAGGTACTATGGCTAAATAAAAAATGGCAACAGTCTTTTTTATTTTGAAGTCATAAATTTTTTGCTGGCTCTGACGTTCGGACGGGTGGACTAGCTTACCACTGAGCTAATCGTGCGCGTCTAATCGTTTCTCATTGAACATACTAACACAAAATGTTTTTTTTAATACCTTTTTGTTTATATCAAAATATTATAAAACATAATAAAGACTGCAAAAGTTTATTAATTTTACAAAATATTATCTTGTTTTTTTCAAGACTTCTATTAAGAGTTGGCAATCGGTAAATATTTGTTATTTAATTAGTATTGTTTATGATAGAAGAACCTACCTACATATTTACCTGGATTTATTTCATAAACTCTATTTTCGTTTGGAAAATTCGCTAGTTTTTTTTTCTCTCGTAGGGAAGCATAAGAAAAACCATCCTTACATTATGTGTATTGTGATACCAATAGAATCTCATATAACTCAATTTACAGATAGTATTACCCCCAAAAAAACCATAAGTTGTTGGTGTTACAACAGGTCAGATAAAGGTATGAATAAAATATTTCATCAGATTTTTTGATAATCAAAATAATAATGACCGCCGAGAATTGAACCTCGGTCTTACTACTAAACACTCTTAGCACTACCACATCTAGCTAACACCACTGACAATCTGAGAGGCACGAAATTTATCAT
>CM044955.1:59748988-59822346 GCA_024516035.1 Bactericera cockerelli | reverse complement strand
TTGATTCTCGTTGAAAAATACATAGCCAATGATTCTAATGGGAGAAAAAAATGAGATTTAAACTGTAAAATCCTATCATATCATAGGGTGGCGTCATCGTGAACGATGGTAGCCAGACAATAGAGGAATGACTCTGCACTTCTACCACTGTCTTTACAAGGAGGCTAATAATTGACAAGGCCTCCCAGAACCAAGTAATGCTGGTCTACTCCCTATTTGTAGCCCCCAGCCAGACTGCTGGTCTACTCCCTTTTTATTAGCCCCCCCAGCCAAAATACTATGGGAGTGATGAAATAATGATTATGTTCTACTGCAAGGTCACCACTAGGCTAGGTAGTGCTTGAACCATTTTCTACAACTGGACCCTTAAGAGTGCTTATTAATATGCAGTTCAATAATTATACAAAAAAGAAAGAAAAATTCATGGATTGGGTGGGATCTTACAAATCGAGCTACTGAGGTAGGTTATTTATTATGTATGTAATTCTAGAAAATTCTATTCAAAATTATCGTCAGTCACCTCCATATTTTCATCATGAACTTCCACTACATCAACTGTTGTATTTTCTCTCTTTATTGAACCTATACAAGGTTTCTTTCTATTTCTGAGATGTTTAGTCCGATCAGACTGAGTATAGAAGCTGAGCCCACAAGCACACTCAAACTGGCGACCTTTTGTATGTTTTAACATGTGATACTTCAAATTATCACTATTAGAAAATGATTTGTTACAGTACGAACACTCGACCCATTTTTGTCTGTGATGAGTCGCATTGTGACCCAAGAGCGCCAATTTACTTTTGAGAACATCTCCACATGTTTTACACATCGTATCTTGATGTTTAGCGGTATGAGATTTGAGATTTGCCCTTCTGCTGAATTTCTTTCCACAACAGAGAACTGGTTCTGGGAAATCTGGTTGTACAGCTTGGTTGGCACAAAATTTCTCCCAATGAACTTGACTGTCGTGTATCGAGCGTTCTTTTGAAGTAGTAAAGATAATGTTGCATTCAGAACAATGTCTATTTTTCGGACCATGAACTTGTTGCATGTGCCTCATATGTTGATAACAATTCTTTGATATATGAGAACAGTCTTTACAGACTTTACTTTCATCATGACTCTGTGCAACATGATCCCGGAGCAAAACTGCACTCTCACATACAACACTACACAATCTACAGGACCAGGTCCTCGAATGGCTTTTAATGTGTTTTCTGTATTTTACAAAATTAGCAAACTCTCTTTTACAGCATATTATCTGGCCATTTGGAGCATTGTGTTTCATGATATGAAATTCAAGTCCTGCTTTTCCATCTTTAAACGATTGTTTAATCTTGCAAATAGGACACTCAAGGAAAGTGGTATCATCGCCATTGGGTTTCTTAACAACTCTCTTCCATTCTTTCTTAGGTTTTGGCTTCAATTTCTTCTTGGGTTTTGGATTGAGGTGAACCTTCAAAACATGTGATCGATAACCTTGTTGAGATTTACATTCGCGGGAGCAGAATTCACACAACAAAGTTTCTTTTTTGAGTTCCACATTTCCATCTTTAATAGCTGGAGCCTTTTGTTTTAGATGTCTGATTCTATTGTGATAATCTATCTCATGTCTACCGAGAAAAAACCTTGGACAAATACGACAGAAAAATACATGTTCACGATGATTTTCTTTCATATGAATTTTAAATTCTTGATTTTTATAAGCTTTTTTATCAACACAGATTTTACAAATCTGTAGTTTACCACGTGTTTTGCCATAGCGTTTACGATCGCGAATTTTAAAGCCAAACTTTGTGGCAAATGTTGTACAATATTCCCTTAGATGGCTTTTCAAAGCAGTAGCTGTCTCCTTGGTCATGGAGCAGAAGGAACAGATATAGGAAGGTTTCAAAGTCAAATGGTCCATGAGATCCAAATTATTGGGATCAATCTCAGGTAATTGTTTTTCTTCTGATGAGTACAAATGAGTTAAAATGTGAGCCTTGATGTTATCATTAGAAAATCTCAACCTAAAAACACGTCCACAATACTTACAAGATTTACAGTCTGTTGGACCTTTTTTAACCATTTCATGACAATGTCTCTCGAGGATAAGCCTTTTTGAGGTTGTTGGGTATGTCATCTTATCAAGAGTGAATTCATGTTCACTTGTTCTACTCTTTTCACTGTCAGAATGGTTGGAATAAAAGTTACTTCCTTCATATCCAAGAACTTCATTACTATCTGCAGGGCAGGGATGTGTCGTGAGCTCTGGAAGTGTAGAAAATGCATTATCACAACTGGTACATTGGTATGCAATATTACATCTATGTTCAACAGCCATATGTTCTTTAAATGCTTCAGGTAAAACGAGTTTATTGCACTGGTAACACTTGACACTTGTATTTGAACTCAGAGCATTTTCTTTTTTTCTGAAAGAAATCCAAATGAAATCAATGGTCATGAGGCTAAAATACATACATATTAATGCTAATTTTATTACTATTAGTGCCTTGAGAAAATCATTAACGTTTTAAACATAATTATCTCAAAGTAGTTTGCAAACATGGAGCTTAGCTTAGGTGGACAGATATTCTTAATTAACGGAATAGTTTCAGCTTTATAATTAAACAATTCTACTACCTACTATAATAAAAATAATAATTTACTACCGACACAGAACGACCTGCTCCAGGAGAGTTAAAGCGCCTAAATGAAAAAAAAAAAAAAAAAAAAAAAATCATGTAAATGATTTTCTACATTTACATTTTTGAAAGTTTGCAGTTTTTAAAGTAAAATTCGTGTTGCATCCACAGGAAAGGAAACATCATCCGTCCAGAGATTATAAGCCATGGAGGCATTAAATTTCCGAAATGAATAAGAGCATATCCCGTGACTATTCCGGACGTTACCATCAAAATCCCGTTTGGTCATCAGTTCATCACAATGACGCAATTAAGGGCCGGGTCGAGATGTCCTTGCTCGGCTGCTAGGTCCCTGCTCATGTAAATTAGTATATGGCAGCAGAAACATAGCAGCCGCGTCTCGACCAGGTCATAAATGTGGACATGAGATTGCCAACAGTCCAAAAAAGCCAAAGCGGCAATGTACTGTATGTTAGGTCCAATGGTTAACTTGTAAACTTTTTTGGATACAGATCATAGACTGGCCTATTGAAAAATGCTTGGACCCCCATGAGCTTATTCTTAAGACTTGAACACTATACATCTTGTATTGTTTTAATGACGCACCTTGGTATTTCTTCACTCTCTTACAGATTACAGAATATCATATTGTGAGGCACATCAAGACAAGCTTAAACTTTGGTTTTTTATACTGACTTGGAGGACAGGTTTTTCCCCTATAACTTGATTTGTATAAACCAAAGGATTGTTTTGCCCTTACAACTTGACTTATATAAACCAAAGGATTTATTTTAATTTGTGTTCAACCGCAAGGTAACAAAACACAATGATTTTAACCTCTATTAGTTAGAAACTCACAATCCAGCAAATCAAATTAACCTCACTTCGCCTAAATGAGGCTGGAAATAAGCAGCATCACAAGGATTCGAATTTGAATTGTCACCCATGCAAGCCACTTTGCTGGATGTTTGCCTAACTTCAAAACAAGAAATTGTGTATTCAATGTATCATCAACGCTGTCTAGTAGTAATCTCAAGACATCCATGATCTGCTAGTTTGCAATGTTCAATACCAAGAGATAACAAAAAAAGGCTCACATTGAAATGTGGAAGAGAAAGAACACCAACCAGATCACAGACTGGCAATTTGAAATATGCTCGGACCCCGATGAACTTATAATCTAAGCCTGATATGTTTTACGTTATATCTGCAGCCACAATAATCTGCAGCTGAGTTGGCCTGTGTGAAGAAGCATTCTAAATATAAAAATATTAAGAATGCCAGTTTTAACTTTCAGGCCTTCACAGTACACATCATGGTTTCATTTGTTGACAAACTTGGCAGTCACCTGGTTTTAAAATCAGGTGATCCCAAACCTAAGTGTTTTCTTACCCAAATAATTAGCTTGGGGATTCTGAGGGGAAATACTGCTGCCATCTCAGGAGGCCTCCCTCATGAAGACAGTTTTGAAGATTTTTTTTTATATCTGAATAATATGTTGATAGAAAGAGTCATGTATGCAAGAATAATCTTGGGGGGTTAGTGTTTGCACTATTAGATCTCTGGGTTCTCAGCACAAATGCCCTGGCAGTGGGTGCACATGGCAGTGCAGAATAAACCTGACTTGGTTTCTAGCAATTTGACTAAAAACATATTGACCTGAGTCTTGTAGGACACTAGCACAAATGCCCTGGCTGTGCAGAATAAACCTGACATGGTTTTTTGTGATTTGACTTTACACTCATTGATCTGGCCGAATAAAATATTCTCATCTTGTTTTAAATTTGGTTAAATTGCATGTTCAAAAGATATCCTTAAATTTGCTTAATTTTGGTTTGGCATCCTTAATTTTTGCAACCTTTTGCTAAATTCAAGTAAATATCTTTATCTAATGTGTGTAATTTAAAATTAGCTACCCAAATTGTAAAATGTCTAATTGTATGTGGTACAGCAATTTTTTGTGGCTATCAAAACAAAAGATAACTATGGTTATCCAAAATAAGTCAAGAGTGCAAAAATCAGCCTGGGGGCTGGCTTGTGGAAGAAGAATGCTACAAATCCCCTACCTTAAAATATCTAATTTATATTCATCCATTTACTCAAGATGTTGTATAGAAAAAGAAGTACCTATTGTTGAATTTACACACAAGCACACACACCATTTTACAAAATAAGATATAATGAGAAAAAAATTTAGTCTTTCTTGACAAATAAAACTGACAGACAAATTGAATCATTCAATGTCTAGGCAGCTCCAAGTGTATTAATATAAAATACTTACTTTGCATTATTCTTTCTCTCTTGATCTGTTGAAGGCCGCTTATGATAGAATTTATAATCCTTGTCATATATCTGAATGTACAGTGATATATTAGTGTTAGGTTTGCGAAATACATGTGTTTTCTTTTTTATTTCAGCCTGTAAAATGATAGAGAGTATAATCACTTCAAATGTTCATACATCTGAATGTACATTGATATATTAGTAGCCATACAAAACCAACTCTAGCTAAGACAACCATATTAAGGTCATTACAACCAAGGAAACAGTTCTAAAATATTTTTCCTTGGGACCAATTTTTTTTTTAAACAAAAAGATGACCCCTTTCAATTTTGAAAAAAAGATTAGGTAAACAGCAGTACCTAAATAAAGAAGGGCCACATTAACCTTTTTTTTATATAGAATTTATGTATATATTTTGTATTAAATTTTTAGAAAATTTGTTACAATAGTTGGCACAATAATATACAAAACAAATTAATAATTACATACAGAGAGAAATAAAAATGATATAACAATACTGACTAAAAAATGTCTACTAAAAACTACAAAATTAATTAATACACTCAACTGAAAAAAATAAAAAACCTCTAAGTAAAATTAAAAAATAAATAATTTTCTTGTTTCCTGGATTACCTACAATGGTGAAATTGATGGTAACTAAATAAATGATATAGGTAACCTAATTATTTATTCTTGTAAAATGAATGCGCTCATTTTCAGTGCTCCACTTACATAGTTACAAATGGAATTTAACTGTTTTTTATTTTTTATATCTAAAATCTGTCTTATGCTATTAATATGTAGGCCTAAGAACTGATTTCTGAGAGCACTATATTGAGAACAAGAAATTAACCATATTAACCTGTTAGCTTAATTAGACTCCCTGTCTTGAGCCAACAGTCTAAATAAAGCACCACTATACTATACTATTCTCAAGCTACAGTTATTAGACACAGTCTATTCACATTTATAAAGGTTGCACAAACATGGTTGAATGGTAAAGATTGCTTCAGCAATAATGCTACCCTTTGTACTTTATGTAAAGAAAATTTAATAAAGATTTTAATACTAGTAATTGTCTTTTCTTACCACAACATCTGAGAGAATCTGGTAGGTATGAAAAAAGCCAGTTACAGCAGTGTAACTTGATTTAATTGACTCGCAGCATTCTAAACAAATCTGCTGTGGAAGTAGATCTTCTTCAACATATTCTCTACCAGTGAGATACACAAGTTTTTCAGCAATAGGTGTTAATGTGTGATTTTTGAAAAACAATCTCATGAAAATATTTTGATCACTCTTTGTACAAAGTCTGCAAACACACTTGGGATCTACAAAGCTTTCGTCTCCCTCTCCTATTGTTAAAGAGTCCTGTACAGTTTGTTCTAGAGACCTTATATGATCTTGTAAGTATTTCAGAACAAATGGTTGTTTAAATAAATCATTTCTTCTAAAATTTTGTGCAGGTTCATTAGAAATGTCTTTGTCTTCTGTTTTTCTTGTTTGATATTTTACCACTTCAACTTCTTCACAACTATCCGCTTCATTGTCAGGTATTCCTACTTTCACAGTTTTAAATTCTGTATCACTGCTGTCATCATAAGAATGACCATTTTCCTGATCCATTATAAATTTTGGTCTGTGAAGTAATAAAAGTATTATAAAGTTAAGAGCATGTCATAAGCATTAGATAACCAATTTATATTTTAAAATGCTGAAATATGAGTACAAGGGGAATCATTATCTATTTGATTTTAATGTTTCATCATTACTAGGGGCGGCTCCACACAGGTCAACTTTGATTTCTTAAATGGAACCTAAATTTAAGATATCAACTTTGTTATCTTAAATAACTTAAATCAAAAGTATTTTTCAGATTATACTTACTGCAGGCTGTTGGATAGATCCTTATCACATTAAACTTTTAAAAATAACTTGTAGGTACCTTACCAAGGGAGTCTTTGTACAAGGATTACGATGGAAGGAATGAAAATTGTTTGCTACCATAAGCGTTAAAGCGTGTCCCCTTCTGATAACTGATTTTACTGATAAGGGATTCCTTTTATCTTATTATTCTTATGAATTCTGTTTATATTTCTCTGCACTGATTGACTGATGCTGATCACTGTGTGCTGAACTGCTGATAGTGAATATAGTGATTTGAGCTTGAGTTGAGGTGTCGATAGAAATAGAAATTAGTAGCAGTGTTGCCGGATCTTATTTGAAATTGTGCTCGAAACCATAACGAGTATTCGTTGTGTTGAAACCATAGCGAGTATTCGTTATGTTGAAAGAACAAGGGACTCACAAATACACACAAATATCAGTAGGGAAAGTAATTAATAGAAGTTTTTGTAATCCAGCCTCCGCAGCGTAACGGTTGTGACTACTGCCCGTAGTCCAGAGATCCTGAGTTCGATTCCCGGTCGCACCAGACTTTTCACACAGAAAATTATGTTCCCTCCTTATTAGACGCAAGTTTCCGACCCTACCCAGGCCGCCTAAGGTTAATGTGGGTAGCTGGTACGATTCCCAGAGAATGGAGGGTAAAACCTCAGTCCTGCCTATCTTCAATCAGGACGTTAAAACCAAATAGTATCAATGGACATGAGGAGAGCCTAGACATTGGATCTGGGCGTCCATACCCAGACAGCACAGTCAACTGGATGTATACCATACTGTTAGGTGGAAAAAGTCTACTTGCCCACCTGGAAATCAGCTGGAGATTTCCACCTTCCACCTGACCTCCACCTGGAAATCAACTGGAAATGAACTGGAAAGTAACCCAACTTTCTGGAAGTCAGTTGCCGAAAGTCAACTGGATTTGTTCCACTTATTTCCAGCTACTTGTAGCGCTCTCTAGTGGATGGGTAGTAACTCACTACCACAATGTTGACATACCTATTTACCTATACTGTACATTATACTACATAATAATCAAATGCTACGCTCTTGGTTTTGAGGTCGTGGGTTCGAATCCCATTATATGCATTTTTTTTTCTTCAAATAATAATAGTAATAAAAATACTAGAAACAAATGTATATTAGGCATAAATTCAATTTCAGTTATTTAATTTAGAGGCCATACATTCAAATCTCATGAAGAATATTTTTTTTGTATAAAAATAAAGTAATAAATTTTAAATAGGTTTTTTTAACACGTACACACACACAATTTTGAGTATATTTTTTTTTTATATAGAAATTTGGAAAGAAAAAGAAAATAACTAATCTGTTTTAAACAACACAATTCAAATAAGACTCTTTAACATTATTATATTTTTACAATAAGAGTGTTTATTATTAAAAAAATTGTCCCAAAAGTGTAAAATGCACTATCAAATTTCCACCATGTCACAAGACCTTGTACCAATGTATCACAAGTATTTCTAAGTAGGTATAATCTCTATATATAAAACTCAAAGTTATGCATGTCTGGCTGACTATGTCCTCTTGGGGTTACAATACCAAACGGTACTCTCACTGAGAGTTCACCCCCCCCTAAGCCACCTTCAACATACTAGAAAATTATCAAAATTAAAATATCTAATACAATTTACAAGTGCACTGGTAATCAAGTGGTTAATGCGCTAGTCAGATAATCAACCTAGCGTAGGGTTCCGTTGTTTCAATTTTTTCCTCATTATGGTTGTGACCACATAATAATAAGACTCTGAGGGTTAGGTGGTAGAAAATGCTTTGAGCATAACCTTTAACCTTACCTGGTGGTTACCTTCCAGTTAAAAGTGTTATTATTATTTTTATTGGGACACCGGCCATGAGAAAAAACCTTAATGGTGACAAAATGCCAGGTTTTAGCTAGTATAGAAATAAAATAATGATATCCAATTATAAAATATGCTCATAACATGTACATAATCACAATAAAATAATAATACTATGTAAATTAAAATATATTTCTTTTGAGAAACCAAAAATAACAAAATAAACTAATAGCCAGCAGAAAATGAAGATGGGGCATGGAATACACCAGTTTTCATGAAATTGCAAAAGTTAAGCAATGTCTAACGGGGTGAACATGGATTAGTGAATGTTATTATGTATTTGTAATCCTTCATGACAATTTATATACTGCTGTGGCTAATTAGAATTGCTGGGTTGTTTGCTTTGAGAATTATTACCAAAAAACATTGTTATACTTAAATTAAAACAAAATTGACTTGTTAAGACTAGTGAAATTATAAAACACAATAGTGTGGAACACTTTTTTTAAATAGATATAAAATTAACTCAAAATTTAAGGGCCTTCATAGTAATAAGGTGGTAGAGAGAGCACAATAGTTATTATTGTTATTATGAACAGTGCACATTAAATTGGCCAATTAATTTTAAATCAAGTAATCAGGAAGCATGTCACAAAGTAAACATCATTTTTTAGTGTGGCAGAACCACCTGAGTGAAATATTCATTTTATAATAATATGTATTGTACATCTAAATAAAATCCACAGAGTGAAAAATTTCACTATCTAGCACTATGCATTCAGCTGTTTCTTTGCTTGAACCAGAACCTTTTTTTAGCCAACCTATGGTCAAGAGATCTTGAGCATAAAAAATTCTGTTTCCCTTAACACATGGTCCTACTTTGGCTTGGCTAGGCTAGGTGAGATTAATATGGGTAGCTGGTATGATTCCAAGTGAACTGTAGGTGTTAGTCCATTGTGCTAGTCCAGGAACAGCAGAGTGCAGAAAGTTCATTAGGGTCCAAGTGGATATCTCTAGAAATGGATGGTTATTGTCAGATGAAAAAGGTGATCCAGTATTAAATGTTTCTTGTCCTCTCCTTTCCTTCTGTCACGATTCACGATTTAGACAAACTAAAGAACTATTTTTTGATACACCTCGAAAGCAACACTTTCAGTAGTTATAAAAAAGATGTTCAAAACTAATTATAATATTATTTGTATTTAAAATATGTTCAAATAAATGAAATACCTATTCTTTAAGAGAATTATTAATTATTTAAAACAATTCACAATTTGTCACAAAAATATCACAATTTCTGAATTTCCTTCAACAATTTAGATAAAACTCGTCCTTTAAAGGACGAGTTTTATCTAAACACTTCCAGTAGTTATAAAAAAGATCAAAACTAATTAAAATGATATTTGTATTTAAAAATGTTCAAAACTAAATGAAATACCTAATATTTAAAAGAATTATTAATTATTTAAAACAATTTACAATCACCAATATCACAATGATTCTGAAATTACGAAAGATCAAAGATGGCGTCTTCAACAAAGGACGCGTTTTATGTAAACTGGAGAAATGTGGAGCATCTCCAGCTGACTGGTCAACTGACTAAATTCTATTTATGTCCTAGCTGGAGAGATTCGTTATACTTCCAGCTGACTGCCCAGGTGACTGAGTCTAGATGGATTTTTGTTGGAAATATCCAGGTGGCTGGTCAACTGATTTAATCCATAATGGAAAAATCCAGCTGTCGGGACAGCTGGAGGTCCAGTTGACTTTATACACCTGGATATTTCCACCTTAAATCCAGACTGGAAGTCACCTGCCGTGCTGTCTGGGTATAATCCTCTCACCATCGTGATATATTTAATTTTATCTGTGCCTATCTCACGGACTCTGATTTGTGTTGTTGTTTTATTTGGGTTTAATGTACCGTCGTTTTTCAACTGCATGGTAATTAATATACGACTGGTGTGGGACGCTCCATTCGCCGGAAACTCATAAACCTGCTACCCGCATTAACCCCACCCAGCCTGGGTTGGGCCGGAATGCCAGCATCACGAAGGGCGAAATTAATAGACAAATTCTATAAGTTATAGAAATCATGACTTAGCACTGGTTTTCCTCATCTAGGACGAAATTCATAGACGTTTTTGTAATACCGCTGTGGCTTTAGGGTGAAATTAATACAAAAATTACCTAACCGATAACCTAAGTCATTGCTTAGCATCGGTTTTTCCCTATCTTAGGACGGAATGCATAGACGTTTAGATAATTATACCTAAAATTAGGGCGAAATTAAAAGTCAAATTCTAACTCAAGACATTGCAAATCGTCGATTTTCCCTATCTTACACAGTACGCAATTCGTGACTTAGCGCCCCAGAGGTATTACAAAAACGTCTATAAGGGCGGAATTAATAGACGTTTTTGTAATACCTCTGTGGCGCTAAGTCACGGATTGCGTACTGTGTAAGATAGGGAAAATCGACACTTACCAACAACTTAAGTTATTGATGTTGTCTATTAATTCCACCCTACGAGTCAGTGTGAATTCCTGGAAAATAGGCTTACAAACTTCTGTAAGCAAAACTTGGTAAAATTTTATTTATTATAATTGAATAATTGATTGGAAAAACTTAGATATGATAAGTTATTGCTGTTGTCTATTAATTCCGCCCTTAATTTCGCCCTTCGACAGAACGCAATCCGAGACTTAGCGCCACAGAGGTACTATAAAACGTCTGAAAATAAGGGCGGAATTAATAGACAACATCAATAACTTAAGTCGTTGGTAAGTGTCGGTTTTCCCTATCTTACACAGTAAGCAATCCGTGACTTAGCGGCACAGAGGTATTACAAAAACGTCTATTAATTCCGCCCTAATAGACGTTTTTGTAATAACTCTGTGGCGCCTAATCACTTTCGATTTTGCCCTAATTACTTTCGATATTAATTTTGCCCTTTATAAGTATTAGTTGCGTACTGATTCTTCGTACCACCATACTACTGATAGCGTAACTGAACTGAGCAACCGAGTGAGAATTGGTATTATTGTACGAAGGGAAAACTCGTCACTTCTGAGAAGGGAAAAAATCCCGTAATATAAAGAAACAAGGGATAAAAACCATTAAAAACACTTCCCCAGTGCTCTCCCCTGTGACAGATGCCAACCGTTAGTGCTGGGCGCAGTTAGGAATACTCCATGAACACTCCATTTTGGACTGCTGTATTTCATTCCTTTCCTCGTTTATAACTTCCTTGGTAAGTTACAAATACAATTTTAAAAGTTTATTGATAAGGGTATCACAGTCTGATAAGGGTTTTACAATAATATATTAGTTATTAGTACCCAAATCAATAGCAAAGTTTCATGAAAGGTTACTAAACTTTGCAAGAAATGTCAGATACACAACAACAACCCTAATTCTGTGATTTTTTGCCAAAGAAAAGATAAATTTCTCTTTCATCCAGTTAAAAAAAGATACCAAAGTCCTTTTCTTAGGTACTTTGTTTTTGGTTCCTTAAATTTTTTGCTGTCAATTTAAAAGTTGTGTGCTTTCTTTGTGTTGAAGACTGTTCCCATTGCGCCTAGTACCTACAACCTACTAAATATGGCCACAAGAAAATTGTAATTGGATCAATGATAATTCGGAGCAGACCAGTTCTCTCGCAGAAGCGCTCGAGGAAACTTATCATTCCAGCGTAATATCATACCTAAGTTTTTACACTCAATTATTCAATTATAATAAATAAAATTTTACCAAGTTTTGCTTACAGAAGTTTGTAAGCCTATTTTCCAGGAATTCACACTGACTCTTAGGGTGGAATTAATATAGACAACATCAATAATAAGTTGTTGGTAAGTGTCGATTTTCCCTATCTTACACAGTATGCAATCCATGACTTAGCGCCACAGAGGTATTACAAAAATGTCTATTAATTCCCCCCTTAGGGTCAGCACCATATATTCAAAGACCTTTTCAATTATTGTAGGAAGACCAGCAATACTATGAGTCTCATCAATTTCTGCTGGTAATGTGACCACTTTTTAATCATTACTCATACAAGCAACTAACTACTCATTTTCCCCTCAAGGTATGAGTGGACCTAAAATCATGCATACAATCCCTGTGTTCACAACACTGGGGCCATGGTTATTTCCATTATTGTCAACTATCTTGTAAATGGCAACTGATATGTAAAAACAAATTCAGTTTGAAGAACCTGGAATTGCAATTTTGTGTTTTGTCACATTAAAATGCTCTTTTATATATTAATATATTTATACTTTTTACAGACTGGAATTTAAAATGGATACAGAAAATGGCCATTCTTATGATGACAACAGTGATACTGAATATATAACTGTGAAAGATGAAGTAATATCTGACAATGAAATAGATAGATGTGAAGAAGTTGAAGAGGAAGAAAATCAAACGGGAAAAATAGAAGATAAAGAAATTTCTACTGAACCCACTCAAAATTTTAGAAGAAATGATTTATTTCAACAACCATTTGTTCTGAAATACTTACAAGATCATTTAAAATATCTAGAACAAACTGTACAAGACTCTTCAAACATTGGAGAGGAACATGAATGTTTTGTAGATCCCAAATGTATCTGCAGACTTTGTACAAAAAGTGATCAAAATATTTTCATGAGATTGTTTTTCAAAAATCACACATTAACACCTATTGCTGAAAAACTTGTGTATCTCACTGGCAGAGAATATGTTGAAGAAGATCTACTACCGCAGCAGATTTGTTTGGAATGCTGCCAGTCAATTAAATCAAGCTACACTGCTGTAACTGGCTTTCTTGATACCTACCAGATTCTCTCAGATGTTGTGGTAAGAAAAGACAATTACTAGTAATAAACTCTTTATTGAAATTTAGATTGTGACTAAAATCTGAAGCTTATTTTTAATTTTTTTCATCAAGTAAGTCTAGAGAGTCTGTATAAGCTCTGCAGGATGAGTCTATTTTTTACTGTAATAATTATTCATATTTTTTAATATTTCAATATACTTCAGAAAGTATTGCATATCTTGTAACAAATATGTGGCCTTGAACCATCAACTTTTTATTTTATTATTTCTTTGTTTTGCTGTAAATTATGATACTGTGAAAAAAGTACTTTTTCATAAATTCTAATTACATAATTATTGAATTCAGTTGGAAAAGACATACAAAAACTTATGTCATATAACAAGCTTTTATGCCATAATTGTTTCCAGTATTATAAGAAACTTTATAATACAGTCAAATCTTGATATGAAAGAACTCAATGGACTGATTTTTTTTTATTTTTTATCTATTATCAATATCTCTCTTAAAACAGCATTATTTTCCTTGTAAAAAGGTAAATTTCACCTGTAAATTGTTCTCTTTTATCCAGGTTCAACTGTATCAATTATTTCTTGTTAGAAATGAACTTAATATGCTGTCACCTCTTAGCTAAAGGTCTTTTTATTTGAAGTAATTACATTTTCTATCATTTTACAGTCTGAAATAAAGAAGAAAACACATGTATTTCACAAACCGAACACCACTTTATCAATGTACATGGAGGTATATGACAAGGATTATGAATTTTATCAGAAGCGACGTTCAACTGACCAAGAGAAAAAAAATAATGCAAGGTGAGTATGTACTTGATAATAATACACTTGGAGCTGCATACATATTGAATGATTTGTCTGCCAGTTTTACTTGTCAAAGGAACACAAGATTTTTATAGTAAGGTCTCATCCCATTCCATATATTGTGAACCACTAAAGATATCAACAAGCTGTGAAATATGGTTTGAATTGATTTTTACAAGATATGATTTTGAAGAAACTGGCTATGCCTAACTTTTTAGGCTGGGTGGCAAACCAGCTCTAAAAATTTAATTTGAATGACATATCTTATATAGTTTCAATAGATATAAAAAGTGTTCACTTTTTAACTGCACCATTGGAAGTTAACCCATAAATCATGCTTTTGTGTCTATTCTCTGTTCTTGACAGATGATATAATTGTGCAAAGTAAAGAGTTAGGGAGTACATGTGTTTTCACACAGAAAATTCTGTTACCTTTGTACATGTGAGGCTGGCATTTCCAGCCCTACCCAGGCTGGGTGAGGTTAATGCGGGTAGCTGGTATGATTTCTAGCAAATGGAGGGTAAAACTCTGTCCTAATCCCGGACGTTAAATCAAATAGAATCGTTGGCGTTAGGAAGGGCATCCAGCAGTTAAAAAAAAGTGCCAAAACCAACCAACCTCAACCATGAGGTTGAATGAAGTCGACCCTTCTGAAGTGGGATAAGACAGAGTAATAGAAGAAGAACTAAAGAGTGAGGGAGTAAAATTCAACAGATAATTAAATAAAATACAAGTTTCATGAATATCCACCAAACTGTTGAGGAGTTATATCCACATTTTAACTTGGCAAGTGCAATTTGCATTTTTGTTTAATGTTCAATGGTTTCCAATAGATTAATTGTGCAAAATAATGGGTCTTTAAGGTGTGAAACACATAGGTTGGTATGTATTTTCCACAAAATGCATTATATGTTTCCCTAAGTGTAGGGTCCATAGCATGTGCTGCTATAGTTAATCTGGTCCTGCTAGATTTATTATGAAATTATTGCCATTAATTGAAACAAATGAAGCATTAATATGTATGATACCCCCAATGATCATTTTATTTTGGATTTCCTTTCAGAAAAAAAGAAAATGCTGAGAGTTTGAATCCAAGTGTGAAGTGTTACTTGTGCAAAGAAAACTTTTTAACTGGCTCATTAAAAGAGCATATGGCTGTTAAACATGACTGTAATATTGAATATAAATGTACCAGTTGTGATAATGCATTCTCCACACATCCGGAGCTCTCCACACATCAGTGCCCTGCAGATTGTGATGCAATTCTTGAACATGATGCAAGTAAAGACCTGAATAATTTTAATTATTCAGATGGAGAAATTAGTGGAACTAGTGAACATGAATTCACTCCTGATATGATGACATACCCAACAAGTTCAAACAAGAAAAGAAAAAGGCTTATTCTCGAGAGACATTGTCATGAAATGGTTAAAAAAGGTCCAACAGAATGTAAATCTTGTAAGTATTGTGGACGTGTTTTTCAGTTGAAATTTTCTAATGATCTCATCAAGGCTCACATTTTAACTCATTTGTACTCATCAGAAGAAAAACAATTAACTGAGATTGATCCCAATAATTTGGATCTCATGGACCATTTGACCTTGAAACCTTGCTATATTTGTTCCTTCTGCTCCATGACCAAGGAGACAGCTACTGCTTTGAGAACCCATGTCAATCAATTCTGTACCACGTTTTCCAGAAAGTTTGGATTTAAAGTTCGCGATCGTAAGCGCTATGGTAAAACACGTGGTAGATTACAGCTGTGTAAAGTCTGTGTCGATGATAAAGCATATAAAAGAAAAGATTTTGTTATTCATATGAAAGAAAATCATCCTGAACTTGTCTTTTTTTGTCGTTTTTGTCCAAAGTTCTTTCTCAGTAGAAGTGAGATTGATTATCATAATAGAATGAGACATATAAATCAGAAACAACCAGTTATTAAAGACGGAAATGTGGAAATCAAAAAAGAAACTTTGTTGTGTGAATTCTGCTCCCGTGAATGTAAAACTCAACGAGGTTATCAAGCACATGTTTTCAGGGCCCACCTTAATTCAAAACCTAAGAAAGAACTGAAGAGACTTGCTAAGAAACACAAGGTCAATGATGCCACTTTCCTTGAATGTCCTATTTGCAGTTGTAAGAGATCATTTAAAGACGGCCAAGCGGGTCTTGAATTTCATATTATGAAACACAATGCTCCAAATGGAAAGATAGTATGCTGTAATAGAGAGTATATTAATTTTGTAAAATACAGAATACACATTTCAAGCCATTCGAGGACTTGGTCCTGTAGATTGTGTAGTCTTGTATGTGGAAGTGCAGTTTTGCTACGGGATCATGTTGCACGAAGTCATGCCCAAAGTACAGTCTGTACAGAATGTTCCCATGTATCAAAGAGCATCAGCCAACATACAAAGCACATGCAGCAATTTCATGGTTTAAATAAAATGTGTTCCGAATGCAACATGATATTTAGTACTCAGAAAGAACTCATGATACACAACAGACAATTTCATTGGGAGAAATTAAGTGCGGACCAAGTTGAAAAGTCAGATTTGCCAGAACCAGTTCTCTGTTGTGGGAAGAAATTTACGAAAAGGGCAAATCTCAAATCTCATACTGCTAAACACCAAGATACGGTGTGTAAAACATGTGGAGATGTTCTCAAGAGTAAATTGGCACTCTTGGGTCACAATGCGACTCATCACAGACAAGGTGTTGAGTGTTCGTACTGTAGCAAATCATTTTGTAATAATGATAGTTTGAAATATCACATGTTGAAACATACGCAAGGTCGCCAGTTTAAGTGTGCTTGTGGACTGAGCTTCTATACTGAGGCTGATCGGAATAAACATCTCAGACATAGAAAGAAACCTTGCTTAGGTTCAATAATGGAAGATAATGCAACAGTTGTTGTAGTGAACGATGAAAATATGGATTGGACTGAGGATAATCTTGAATAGAACTTTTCAGAATTACATACATGTACTCACTATGTATTATAACATTTATAACCTACTTCAGGAGCTCGATCGATAAGTTAGCGGACTCACAACTTTGAGGTTGGATATTTGAGTCCTAAGTATGGCATTTATCTAGTAAGGCAAGTTTGATTAATTAATCATATATGATCAATCAGATTAACATGTAAAATATAAACTATGTATTATATTAGTAATTGAGGTGTTCAAGGCATTAGCTAAGTTAAACAAGTTAGCGCATGGATCCGTAGATTGGATCCCACCCAATCCATGGATTTTTTTTTTGTATTATTATTTAACCATGTACGATTATTAATAGCACTCTTAATGGTCTAGTGTTAGAAAATGGTTCAAGCCATTACCTAGCCTAGTGGGGTAACCTTCCAGTAAAAAGCATATTTCTTAATATTTAATCTCTATTGAGGGAATTGAGAGGTGTCCCATAGGATTTTATTTCAATTTTTCTCAATAGGCTGGAAAATTATAATAGTGAGTTAAGCAAAATAACGTTATATTTTTCAATTAAAGGAATGGAGAAAATTGATTTCTGTTGTCTCACATTATCTTTCATGTTTTTTAAACCAACGAGCACAATTTTATTGATTATCATTAGCCAATAGCCATGCATTTTTCTATGAAAAATCTAATTCTCAACTTTAAGGGAACTTCAGAACCTGTGGGTTCTAGTTTTTCCCGGCAAGAAAATCTAACTTCGCCAAATATCAGAAAAATTGACAAACTAGTTGTCTTTTTCGTTTATGTTTTCCTTCAAAGTTCAATTGTAACAATTTCAATTCTCTAGGAGTAAAACTTGTAAGCTAAACCTCGAAATTTACATGATAGTATAGCAAACATGGATATTTGAATATGGCATTTTTCTATTATATTTTTTTTCCGTATTTTAAACAGAGTTAATGTATTTATGGTTCTGGGGGCCCTTGTCAATTATTAGCCTCCTTGTACGACAGTGGTAGAAGTGCTGAGTCATTTTTCCACTGTCTGGCTACCATCGTTCACGATGACGCCACCCTATGATGATGAATGTATTTATAATTGTATTTTACACCAATAAATGAGTCTTTGTTTAGTCTGTGAGAATAAAAGGGACTCTAGTCTCATTCTTGCAGGACAAACAGAGTATTGTATTATAACATAGAGATGGTTTGATTTTTTTGAAACATGTTTTATTTTTTCAATACTCTTTATTTTTTGATTTTATAATACAAAATACAACTGTAGAAATAAATAAATATAGATAAAAGTAAAAAAAAATAATATTTTTATACAATAAATAAATTTATAAATTGGGATATAGAAGAGTCCATGTGTGCTTAAAGCATGTTTATAGTCAGAAATTTAGTCTGTCGATACTAACACTCTGAGGGCGAAATCAAAAGACGTTTTTCAATACCTCTATGGCGGCGCTAAGTTTCGATTTGCGTACTGTTAAGTTTTTTTAAAATTATGTATTTTTATTTGAATATTGAGTTACCTACAGGTACCTACGTGAACAAATTTTCGATGTAAGTTAACGCCTAAGTTCGCTACGCACCAGGCGAGATTCTGTATCTACTCGTGTGTGGTTTCATTGTATTATTATGTCACAACCGTGGGTAGCTCAGCATTACATAATAATATCCAAATTTAGGGTGAAAGAATAGACAAAATCGATAACTCACGCCATCTGATTTCCCCATTTAAGACAGTACGAAATCCGAGGCTTAGCGCCAAAAACGTGTACTAATATCCATATTATTTTTTCATCAACATTTATTTGGTCTTCTGACATTTTTAAAAATGAATGATAATATCTGTCTTATCTTATGTAACACCGCCACCGTAATTCCTTCTCGCAATGCCGTCACTGTCAATACAAATAGCTACTCATTATTCCTCACAAGGTATGAGTGGACTCCGGACTCTAAATACAGAGCAGGAAACTTCTGCAATGCCGGGGATCGAATCCAGGTCACCGTTCGCAAACTTTGCACTATTGTCCCGGTAGCTCAGTGGTAAAGGCGGCACTCTGTGAATCCAGAGATTCCAGAGGTCGTGGGTTCGAAATCCAACCGGGACATGACAAGTTATCCTCCCATTTGGGATTTTTACTGTGTCTTGGGTGGTTTTAATCGGGCAGTATAAATAAGGCGATATTATTATTACTGTCGCGCCTTTTTTCTGCAAAAAATGTTAAATCCAACTTTTCATTTTTCTTTCCAATGTAGGAGTTCGAAATTCTGAATTGAATGTGGACTGTTCAGAGTAAGATGAGTTTTAAAAGATCAGTATAGCCAGGGTCGATGGCACGTTGAATGCACAGGTCTTCGTAGGATTACCGCAACGTCCAGCGAGGTGAAGACTTCGTTATGCTGGCATTCCGGCCCAAACCAGGCTGATTGAGGTTAATGTGGGTAGCAGGTGTGTGAGTTTCCTGCGACAGTGTTATCGAAATAAAGGCTTGAATTGGTCAAGCCTTTATTTCGATGGTCAAGACGGGTCAAGGCATGTGCAGATAAAGAATCAGACACTTAATTGTGATTTGAACGTCACTTAGTTTTGGACGGGGTTTACATGCAAAGTGCTTAAAAGTAAGAATTTAAATTTTAATTCTCACGATGAGTAAATGATTTTCAGTGACTTTGAAGTTACTTTCTTTTTTATTTTTAAAGGAAAGTAAGTGGTTCTGAATGAGTATTTTTTTTTTTTTTTTTTTGGTTTAAAGTCGCTTTCAACTGCATGGTCATGTTATTACGAAATTTCACATGATTTTTTTTATGATTGCGTTGGTAAATTAAAAAAAAAATCGTAGGTGTGAAAAGATTGGTTTCATAATTAATTTTTTTGCCTTGGATTTATTATTATTGTTTCTTTTTCATCTAAGTTATTCAAGATGGAGGTTTTACCCTCCATTCGCTGTAAGAACAGCTAACCACATAAACCTACCCTGCCTGGCTTGGGCCGGGAAAGGCCAGCATCTTCCCCTTCACATGTTTTCGCAAATAACTCAAAATGTATGAGATTTAGCATTATTTTATATGTATTAAATATTTCTAATGTTCTATATTATAGCAATATTCTACACACAGGGTCCGCCAAAAAAAAAGGAGCCACTCGAAACATCTAGAGAACTATCTAAAAAATAATATGTTTTCTCCGTTTTAATTTTTTTTCTGTAGACTTTTCGTAACCTCCTGAGCAACTTTGGTTTTGTGTCTGTCTGTCCGTTTTTTGCATTCTTTGCAACGCGCAAATCTCAGAAATCACTGAACGTATTTCAACGAAATTTTGTTGTAGATGATCCCATTTTTGAGTTAATTCACTTGGAAAAAGCGGCCTTTGGAGATGAAGACCTTGCGCCTGACATCTGACTTTTTACTTAATCTTCTGATAACTCGTGAACCGTGAGCATGATTTTGCGTATTAGTCTAGACTAATTTAGTCTAGTTCTATGTAACAGAGCTCTATTACATAGAACTTTTGTCAAGAAAATTGTGCCGAAATATTTAAGAAAAACTAAAAAATTGCACAAATAAGTTTAGTGCAAAATATTAAAGTCTACAATTTGGCACTGACGATTTTTTTTGTATAATTCAGAAAGTAGTCAGTTAAGAACTTTTGGTTAAGAAAGGGTTAAGAACTCTCTGAGAACTTTTGGAGATACACATGATACTTATATTATTACTAGCCGTTTGTCCGTGCTTTGCAACGGGACTAAATTTCAAATTTACTAAGGCATGGCCGTACTGCTGGACAGCAATACCTTTTTGAACGTTTTATAATTTTTCTGGACAAAGCGATAATGGTTTTGGGGGGGTCAATTCTGAGACATTTTTAGCTATCTTTACCGTTTTGGCTAAACAACTCCGGACAAACAAACAAACATAGGTAGGTAGGTAGGTAGTCCTTTTTTCTGTTTTATATATAGAGATAAGTAAAACATTAATCCTGCTTTATAAATCAGCCCTTTTTATGGATTGACTAACTTTTTTTTTATTAACCATAAAAGTGGCCATACCTCGCTCAACAAGGCTACTGTGTTCACAGGTTTGGCAACTTTTATTTTACTAAATTCTTGTTTAATCAGTACAATGTCGCTTTTGATACGATGTAATCTACAGACGGGTAGAATTTGATTTGCAAATTGCATGAGGGGTCAAGAGGTCAAGGCGCTAGTATAGTAATCGAGGTGGCGCGATTAACTTACATGACCAAATTTAATAAAACAAGCGTCGATGGAACATTGAATTCACCAGTTCCCGCTCATGTCACTGATGAGAAGCAACGTCCAGCGAGGCCAGGACTTGGATGGGTGACCATTCAAATTCGAACCCTCTTGATGCTGGTTCCCGGGCCCCCTCAGGCTGGGTGAAGTTAATTTGAGTAGCTGGTTTGTGATTTTTCGAATGACTATACATAGAGGTCGTGATAAGACTCCCCCTCCCCCCAAAAGTATTTTTGTTCTTGAGATATTACACTCAAAAGAAAATGGCAAATTTTCATGAAATTGTTTCGGCCGCGTACTATTAACGCCATTCCAGATTTCATGACTTCACGACACACACACACACACACATACACACACACATGGGTAAGTACGAGTAAAAAGAGTGTAACAACACAAAATGCGCGATAACCAACCACCGTCGATGGCATTTTGAATACACCCAGTTCTCGTGTCACTGAAGTTGAGCAACGTTGAAGAAGATATTAAAAAATGTACGAGAATAAATAAATTAATTGATAAAACTTCCGAATCCAAGAATTTTTTATCATAAAAGCAACCGCCTGTATCGGAATTCCCACCGATGCACTGCAAAGCGGCGGGCGTACTTTTGCGTTAACGTAGAGGAAATCGACCCCCTCAGGGTACAGGTAAAACTGATTCAACATTCGATTAGAATAAAAAAGAAACTATAGCCATTGTCCCAACAGGCGCGGTCGGTAGGAAAATGTTTTGGGGTGCTGCCACATAAACCGGACTCAAAAGAGTTAGTATTTCTTTACCATACCAAACATAATTTGCATTTCTTATTCTAGAAATGTGTGATAATTTTATTTTTTTACGAGAGTGGACTGTCTTTATCTTTTTTGTCTAGGGGTGCTGCATTTACCACCGGCCGCGCCTGTTTGGGGTCATCAGTATATATTAGCATTTTAGGTAGAAAACAAGAAAAAGTTCCAAAACTTTTTGGGCCCCTAACAGACACGGCCGGTGCTAAGGAGCTGCGGGACTGCAGCACCCCCAGACAAAAAAGACGATTTTCTCAAGTCCTAGCTCGTACACAGTGAAAATCACTACACACACTTCTAGAGTAATTATTTAATAGTTATTAATTAATAATTTCCTAATTAATAATATCCTCCCCTACCCATCCTACTTCTTCATCCTCTCCTACTTCCTTTTCTCTTACTCCTTGTACACCAGCTGAAATTTGTAGAATAGTTGGTAGTCTGCAAAACAAAACTTCACACGGAGAAGATGATATTCCTATGACAATAGTCAAACAAGTCATACATATAATTGCAGTTCCCCTGGCCTACATATTCAATTCTTCTCTGACCAACTCTACTTTTCCTACTTTATTCAAAAACGCTGTTATAACGCCCATCCATAAAAAAGGACCGATGACAGACCTCAACAACTTTCGCCCTATCTCGCTCCTAAACAATTTTTCAAAAATCTTGGAGAAGGTAGTTGCCCATCGCCTGACAAACTACCTTGAGAGTCATAACCTCCTAGCCGACGAACAGTTTGGCTTCCGGCATGGGCGCTCTACCTCTGATGCTGTGGCGCACTTTTTGCTAAATTTGGACAGGATACTAGCCACCCAGTGCCACGCAATTGGAATATTTTGTGACCTCACAAAAGCTTTCGATTGCGTTGATCATGCTCTTCTCCTGTCCAAACTAAGCTCTTTTGGTGTCAGGGGGGCCCCTCTAGACTGGTTTAGATCCTATCTCCACGCCCGGTATCAGAAAGTGAAAGTGCCCAACAGCAAATCTACTTCTACTAACAACACTAACTCTATTCCCAACCCTTCCACTATACCTTCTACTTCTTTCCTCCCCCTTTCTGCCTCTTCTACCCAATCCTACGCTTTCTCTTCTAGTCTTCAGGTTCTCTCAGGGGTCCCCCAAGGATCCGTCTTGGGGCCCCTTCTCTTCCTCCTGTACATCAACGACATCACCTCTGCGGACTCTACAGCTAGTCTTACCCTCTTCGCTGACGACACTACCATTTTAGTCAATGGGTCAAGTCGGGACGATGTCTTTTGTCGAGCCGCGCAGGTGATGTCAAATATGCTGGACTGGTTCAGAGCCAACAAGCTAAGCTTGAACGAAAGCAAAACTTCCTTCATTTATTTTAACACCTCTAATAATCCTCCTCCTCCTATAAGTAGTCGTGGTCTTTCCTTGTTTCCAATCTCGGAGGTAAAGTTTCTCGGACTGGTAGTCGACAGCAAACTAAAGTATAAAACACACATCCAACATCTTCTATCCAAGTTGGCGACGGTTACTTTTGCTGTTGGCTCCGTTCGTAGGAATGTGAACTCCGGGGCTGCACTCATTTCCTATTTTTCGTACTTCCATAGTGTAATGAGCTATGCTATAGTATACTGGGGGTTTTCCAAAGATCTGAAATCTGTTTTTCTAATGCAGAAAAGAGCAGTCCGTGCTATATTTGGACACGGCCAGCGCGTGTCCTGCAAACCCTTATTTAAAAATAATGGCATACTCACTGTGTATGGCCAGGTCATACTGGACTCCTGTGTAATAATACATAAACTGGCCCCTACCCTCACTAAGCAACATGAGATCCATTCATACAATACCCGACACAGAGACAATATCATACTCAGCTATAATAAAATCATGTTTGGATCGTTCCTTAGAGAGGGTATAAAATTATACAACAGCCTCCCAACTGATCTTAAATCGCTCAACCCTGATAAATTTAAAAATACTATGAAAGAAAAACTTATAGATCTTGTGCCATATTCCCTTTCTGAGATTTCAGTGTGACCTGGCTACCATACAGTCTTTTCCCTATATCCTACCACTGTCTTTCTTATCAACACTTTCCTATGTCTTTCTTTATACATTTATCTATCTAGTCAACCTTTTACTAAATTTCAATAGGTACCTACTTATCTTCTCCTCATTTATTATTATTATTTTTTTATTTTTTTTTTTAGAATAAGTAAATATTATATTATATCAAGTTAGCTTTAAGACTAGATTTAAGAAAATTGTGTACACCGCAAGGTAAACTAACAATAAAAATAAATTATTATTATTATCTTAATATATAAATGTCAAAGACACTCACTGACCACTGACTGATCATCGCTCTACAGCCCAAACCGTAAGTCCTAGGAAGCTGAAATTTGGTAGGTAGCTTTGTCTTATAGTCTAGATGTGCAATAAGACGGGATTTTTCGAAACTCCCACTACAACACCTGCCATTGGCGAAAAAGGATTTCTTGCTTTCACGGCCATGCCTCGGCCCGCAAAGCGGGCGACAGCCCGCTTGTTATTATATAATTATCATTGGCATACTAAACAAACTGAAACATTTTAGATACTGAAAGAGCGACTCTATAAATCCCATTTTAGTCCAGTTTATGTGGCAGCACCCCCAAAACATTTTCCCACAGGACGCGCCTGCCCCCTGAAATAAGCTGCAGATATTGTATTTTTGGAAAACTTGGTCAAAAGACAACTGGATGGTACCCAACATCATACTATTCATTCCGATTTTTTGAAAGCTTTGACTGGGATATCACTTATCAGCTATTTATAATAAAAAAAAACTCATCTTAGGGCCGTATTATGAAACAGGATTAGTAAATCTAAGCTGACCCTTAAGATTAACCAATCCTGTTTCATATATAATTCGGCCCAAGCATAAACCATATGTTCTTTGCTTTGATCTTTGATTTGAAGTGAAATTAACTTAAAATAACATAACATATTATAGTATACATATTTATGTATAGGTTAATACATTGGTGATCTGTATCAGCAATTCAGCATGGTACACCCATAGATTTTATTCTAAATCTATGGGTACACCATGCTGATACAGATAACAGGCGACATTTTTTCGTATGACTGAGGGACGTACGGTATTCAAAATTTGTGGTGTACGGTAATCCCATTTTATCTTTTGGCAACGCTGCCATTTTTGCGTCTGGTTTATTTTTCTTACTTTCTAATTTTAAATAATAATATCTTTTACTTTCTAGTTCTAAATATTCATAGCTAATAATTGTTAAGGGTAAAAAATTAGAAAGATTAAAATGTATGAAAGTAGCAACTAGAAACGTTTAGGTATTGTACGTTTTAGGAAGTTGTATGGATGGTTCAGTAGTCACTAGTCAATGTGGTCACACAGCTTCACAGTCACACCAATTTTCTCCGAACAAATGTAGGTACCTACAATGTATGAGCATTTGAGCAATATGGAACATCTCAGCCTTAACCCTGAAGAGCCTAATACATCAAGAAACTCTATCTGTGATAAGATTGAAAGGTAAGTCTCCACTAAGAACTCTATATCTACTAATGGCAAGTTCTATCAATAATAATGATGAAAACAAGGTTTTGTGAAACCTTGAATCTTGTATTCAATCAACACGGGCACACTACCACTATTCAGACAAATCCTTTTGGAACTGGCATTTCCAATACAAAATTTATACAAATCCAAGGTTTTGTAAAATTGATAGATCCAGCCATTATGCTTCCACGTTAATCCATAAGTTAATTATTTTATTTTAGGGCTGAAGAAGACCAAGAACATACTATGGAAAAATCACAATGTCATCAGCAAAAGAAGAGAGTGGATGACGTACTTGGATGGCATGAGTATTTCATGGCATCTGCATTTCTTATTGCTAAAAGAAGCAAGGATCCTGCCACCAGAGTAGGAGCAGTGATAGTTAACAATGAGAACAAAATTGTAGGAACCGGATATAATGGTATGCCAATAGGCTGTAGTGATGATGAATTTCCTTGGGGCAAGAATACACAAGAAGAACTAGATAGCAAATATCTGTATGGTAAGTGAAAGGTAGAATAAGAGATATATACTAGACCAATACTTAATTTTTATGTCCATGTGTTAAGCCTTCCATCCAGCACATTTAATCTGTGAGATGAATAAACTACGGGCAGAATTAATAGATATATACAATGGTGATCTATCCAGCCATTAGACACTCAGTAGTGGGCTCCTTCCGTATGCTGTGTGTAGTACAGCATGGTCAAAAAGTACTTTTCCTATGTAAATATTTAATCAACAGGGCAGAAAACATTATAATATTTTTTGAATTTCATTTTTGAATATTATAATATTTTTATAATTCGTTTTTGAAAAATAATTCATTATTTTTGATTGCTGTGAAATTTATATAAAATCTCCCAAGCCTTGTAATTTAAACCAGAAAATCAATAGAAAAGATACTTTTTGACTACCCTGTATAAGTGAAGAATTTTATGTTGAAATTATGCAATAAAAACCAACTATATTTATTTTTCTGTTATTAAATATCTTCTTTTTTGTTCCAGTATGCCATGCAGAAATGAATGCAATCCTCAACAAAAACTCTGCCGATACAAAAAACTGTAAAATATACACAAGTTTATTTCCATGCAATGAGTGTGCTAAAATTATTATACAAGCTGGCATCAGAGAAGTGATTTATTTATGTGATAAAAACATGCAGAAACCTGCCACAATAGCATCAAAACGCATGTTTGATTCTGCCAAGATTTCTTATTGGTGAGATATTTTTTTATATATTATTATTATTTATTATTGTGATTCCCAGCCTTCATGGTGTAATGGTTGTGACTACTGCCCGTAGTCCAGAGATCCTGAGTTCAATCCCCGGGTGGAGCAGATTTTTCACACCCCTCTGTACATGTAAGGCTGGCATTTTGAGGCCTACCCAGGCTGGGTGAGGTTAATGTGGGTAGCTAGTACGATTCCCAGCAAATGGAGGGTCCTAATCCAGGATGTTCAATCAAATAGAATTGTTGGCGTTAGGAAAGGTATCCAGCCATAAAAAATGTGCCAAAACCAACCAACCTCAACCATGAGGTTGAACAACGTTGACCCTGCTCAAGCAGGATAAGATTGTGTTTGAGATGATTTTACACTTAGGAAAGTTGTACTGTAATTGTGCAGTAAAAAAAATTAGGTTAATCTTTCACCTATATTTTGCTGTATCTTACAATTTTGTTGAAAAAAATTGAACACACATGTTTGTGTCTGTGTGTCAGGACTACATAGACAAACAAAGTCTATCATGTTAACATGTTTGTCCTTGTATAGTGTTCGGTGGAAGAGAAAGCCACAGGCTTTAACCTCGCCCCTTGGTTTACTACATATTCTATTGTTCTTTTTTTTTTTTCATGTCCTATTTTGTTGAATGTATCATGTAGTTGACCAATAAAGTGTTAAATAATAATAATAGTACTTATATCATTGTGAATTTTTTTTTTTAAGATGAGTGTTTCACATCATAATAATTTATCTCTATATATAAAACAGAAAAAAGGACTACCTACCTACCTATGTTTGTTTGTTTGTTTGTCCGGAGTTGTTTAGCCAAAACGGTAAGAGATAGCGAAAAATGTCTCAGAATTGACCCCCCCAAAACCATTATCGTTTTGTCCAGAAAAATTATAAAAATTTCAAAAAGGCATTGCTGTCCAGCAGTACGGCCATGCCTTAGTAAATTTGAAATTTAGTCCCGTTGCAAAGCACGGGCAAACGGCTAGTACATAATATAATTAAATATTATTGTTTTTATTTTCAGGCAATTTAAACCAATACAAAGGACAATTGTGATTGATATGTATGAAGGAATGAGGTAACAAAACATTTCAACTTGAGCCTTTAGAACTTTGCTACCTTGTCCAACAAATGTCACCCGAATTTCGTTAATGTATAGTAAAATATACAGTCTGTCCCTGAAGGCTGTTATTGTCCTCAAGAATATGCATTTTCCATTGAACTTAGAATTCAAGGTGTTCTATTATTTGTTTGTTTCATCTAAATCGACACATAATCCTGGATAATATTGACCCAATCAAAAGAAGTGCCAAAATTGCTTTAATGTTTTTTAATTATTTTATTTTTGAAATGATCCACGTGCTCTTTAGAATAAAGAAAAAATGAGAAAAAAACAATTTTGCCCCTAGTGAAAAAATTGATTTATTTTGTGTAATTTTTTTTTGGAGGTTTATCCAGACACGAGTTGTTTTCTCCATTTGACTTATATATTTGAGAACTTCAAATATATAAGTTCTCAAATATATAAGTTTCAAAATTTTCAACAATTTATGTTTTGATAGAAAACCAACAGTACAAGAATTTACTGAAAAGGAAAAACATGTGAGAATCTCCTCGAGAATCCCACATAAAAAAAAATCAAGTTTTACCAGTGAATTACAAAAATGCTTGAAACCACAAAAAACTATTCATTAAAAAAGAAAAAAAATATGGAAAAGCACATTTTTTATTTCTACTTTATCTTCTGTGGCCTTATTAAAGTGGATCATGTTTCTCCTCCTCTCCATACTGTTGGTTCTCTATTAAAAATAAATACCCAACTACTAAAACTAACTACAAAAATAGTCATGTCAAATTTAGTCGGTAAGTGTATGGTCAATTGGTCATACATAAAGTTACATGAAAGAACATCAAGTGTCCAAATGAGTGAGCTGGTGTGTTTATAACCTAAATATTTTATTCATAATTTGCTAACCGTATTCCATGTAATAATTGTCTTACTGTTTTTAAGTTTATTATTTCTATGTAACGTTAAAATTTATTATGTTGACATTTAATATACATTATTTTGAGAAAAGAAGTCCATTTTTATCATCACCTGGTTTTTTTTACCATTTTGACATATATGTTTTTTAAAGATTTTTTTATTAATTTAACTATGAGATACTACCTATGCAGATATATCTATTTTATCTACAAACAGTTTTATAGCATCACAAATTTATACATTTAGAGTCCATACACTTGGTTGGATTTACTTATAAAATTTAATCCACATGTATTATGTATGTGGATCTTTTATGTTATTATGTTACAACCTATGTGGCTGTTGTGGGTAGTTGAACAATATGAAATTGATCATCATAAGATTTGCCTAGGTAAAATATTTCTTCTTGTAATACAGCCACGCCCGCCAACCATACAAATAGTTTCCGTCATGAGTTCCTAATGGACCCTGGACATCCACAGTACGGAGTTGGAAATTGCCTATTCAGCCGGGATTACAACTCAGGCTCTATGTGTACAAGTTAATCCTAGTGCCCTACTCGACTTGGCCTTGGTGATTTTTTTGTACCTTGCCCATCCTGTAGTATGCCTCTCGACTTCGAATCCCAGTTTGGACAGAATTAAAAATAAAATAAACATGTTTCCTCCCAAGTGAAGAACATACAAGGCTGGCATTTCCGGCCCAACTCAGGCTGGATGAGGTTAGTGTTGTTGTTGTAGCAACATTCCCATTGAAATCAGACATCAACATCTTCCATGCTGGGTAGTTCTAGGTATTGTTAAGTGTGTTGGTTTTGATAATTCTTTGTTTCTTATGAAAATGGTGTGCAATGTTGCAAGACAAAATGTTACACTCAGTGGGATCCTGGCTTTAGAGGTACAAGATCAGGAGGAAGAGAAAATTAATCACTGTTGCCAAGTGATGTAGTGGACAAGGCTTTCACTTAAGGTGATATGATGTTGTACCTCCAAAGGTTACATTTTTTTAATGTAACAAGACAAGAAGGCCCACTTACACCCTCTTGGTGAGTAAAAAGCTTTATCATCTTATCATAGGGTGGCGTTATCGTGAACGATGGTTGCCAGACAGTGGAGGAATGACTCAGCACTTCTACCACTGTCTTTACAAGGAGGCTAATAGTTGACAAGGGCCCCCAGAACCAAGCTCATGCTGGTCTACTCCCTGTTTATAGTAGCCAGCCTTAATAGGTCAATAAAAAGCTTAACAAGTCCATTTATATTTGTGAGATTATGAAATCTAACTTTGCCCTACCCCATAGATCTACAATACTAGACGAGTATGCTCGTATGAGTAGAGACCAGTGATGGCACTACGAGAAGGATTATGTAACTTTGACAAATGATGTGATTAGTGAGTTTAATGCTCAGCTACCCACTATAGTTGATACAAAACACAAAATAATTACATACTCAATTGCCATGGCGAAGGTTCTTGGATTGACAACAACAAAAAAATTGTAGTGATTTCTGATATAAAACTAATTGGAAAAGTGATTATTAAAAACACAGATTTGAAACTTGATAATCAATGCATTTGGAATACACCAATATGTATTTTTACAACAAAATCATTGAAATTTCTCTGGACAGAAGGGATAGGTGAGTCTCAAAAGCCAAGCACTTTCAATTTCGAATGACCCAACTCTTACGATAGCTCAATGTTTTCCACAGTAGAACTACACATAAAAACCCCAAATTTTATGGCAACCACGTCTACGAGACTACACAACTGTAATTAATTTGATATACTATACTTTGTTATAGTTTTGCAGTTATAAACATTATAATCATATTTCAGATGACAGTGTGTGGTTGCAAAGTTCAGTACTCAATCTTTCTAAAAATCCAGTACCTAATTAAGAGCAATTTACCATTTGTTCAAGCACTGACAGCGAGAGATTTCAAGTCTGAAATACATTTCTTGATCGATTGTTTGTCTTGATCAGGCGTAATTGATTTGAGAACATGAGCTACAATCCAGGATACCATATGCTTTTGAGAAATGCGGCGCTGAATACTTTCCAGTGCAGCTTGGTATTCAAGACGGTTTTTCACCTGAGACAAAGAGAAAAATAAAATGAGATTTCATATTTTAACACGTTTGAATCCACATTACCCTTATAAGGGTGACAGTGCTTGTCCTCCGTGTTCCATGCTTCTTAGGAAGACACTGAGGTGTTATCCTTCAAAGGGTGACAGGAACATGGTAGAACTATAGGAAATTTAGGCCGGATATCAACGTGTTAAGGGCAGAATTAATAGATCTTTTTTGTAATACCTCGTCGGAGCGAGGTCAAGAATTTGTGTATTCTTAGATGGGGAAAGTAATGACTCAAATCTAGATTTTGTCTATTATGCTCGCCCTAAATGTCTCAGTAAAAATATGCATTGAAGCTTCTCACAATTGTGTGCCAGGTGGACCTGAGATATTCATACACGTAAATGCAATAGTATTATTGCATTCTGCTACTCCCTTCCTATATAAACACGTTTCTATAATTTTCGTTCCATGCAAGAACGACATAGATCCGGGTCTGTCTGTATGTATAGAACAGGATATCTCAAGAACGGTAAGAGCTAGAGACTTGAAATCTGGTATGAAAATTCATTTTATACACCAGACAAACCACGAAACTTTTAGTTAAAATCGGCTGCAAAATGCGGCCGCAGGGCCGCAAATACTGGCCGCAAGCGCCGCTTCTTTAAATTGGTTAAAAATACAAAAAAAGTTAGAGAACAACATTTTCTTAGATTAAAAAAAATAATAGGGGTCTTTTCTGATCATTTTTTTGATATCTTGAACTCTTTGGACCTCGGCCCGAATTTACCGGTATCTTGGGGGGGACCCGCTTTGACTAACTTTTTTATTATTCATCCTACATCCTAGATGGGAATTGTGACATATCAAATCCAATGATTTTGAGGTGCTGATTACGAATTTGGCATTGATTTGCAGCTGTTACCGTTGAGTCACCAGTGGCGGAGTTCGACTTCTTTTCGGGGATAAGGAAAGTCGTGTGATGTTTACACCAGAATTTTTTTATATACATAATTTTTTTGATTCATATTTTTTTGTTTTTGTTTGAAATAACAATAAAATTCGAAGTGTAGGTGTGTTATCATTTATAATATTTTCGATATTTGCAAAAACAGCATCATTCCACGACCTTTGAACGGCTATTTCTTTGAAATGGCACTACATATCTGACCAAAATTATAAAGAATGGTTTCTTTTGGCAAGTCCTTGCGATTACATATTTGTTCTTTTTTTTCTTATGGACAAAGAACGAATAGGAAAGTTTTTTTTGATTTTCCAAAAGTTTACTCTTTTGGAATGATGTCGTTTTTGCATGTACCGATTCAATTATGTATGCATAAAAAAATAAAATATTCAACTTGGGATTCATGCAACAGGTTAAAAAATGAAATTTTCCCTGATAAGTTGGTCAATACATCTATCATAGTGAATTATTTTTCACTTGATGTTTATGCTGCTGAGATGAGACTGATGGTTCCATGAAACTGTGGCCTAGGAACAACATAGTGTTTCAAAGGACCATAGGTGCTTTCAAGTTAATTTGATATTGGTTGGTTGCAATTTCTTCATCTTTTCAATTCATTATTAGTTCTTACAAGTGCATGGAAAATTTCTTTACTGTTCTAGAAACAAGTACTTTGAGGTTTTCAATTTTTAGTGAAATTGAAAGTTTGAACAATTTAGCAAGTTTGTAGGCCTTGACTAACTATGCAGTCAAAAACTAGATATACTGTGAAACATTAGTGTAAAATATTAAAAAATTTATACCAACATTACTGAAAATGATTCACTTCTACTTTTTACTGGATAGAAGTGAAACGTTTTCAGGTCAAATTTACTTCTCTGTGAGAGAAAAAAAATTCCCACTCGAGTTCTCTTATATCCAGGTTCAACTGTATTACCTGTTGGTAGGCAAAAAGAGCTCTTTCTCTGAAGACAGTTTCTAACTGCATCTGAATATTTTCTCTCTTGGCTTCGAATAGAACAGTTTGGGATTTTGCTCTTTCTTGATTCCACAGTTCATTTTCAATGGTCTCCTTCCATGCCTTCAGCTTCTGATTCCGAGTATTATCGAGTTCTGCATCATCTTCCTGCAAGCAAATTGAAAGAAAATTGGTTAGATTTATGTGAATTTATATAAAAAAATCTCAGAATACATATTGATAAATGAAAGTCAATAATTTTTTATTGTCAAAATATGATGGGTGAATACTCAATATAAGAATTCTATAATTTGAGCAATAAGGCTCAGAGGCACAAAGAAAAGAGTTTTATTGTTGTTGTATTTTTTTACAACATTGCAGTCAATGTTTTGCCTTGTAAAAAAGGAGGAAATGATGTGTCCATAATTAGTGTACTTTCCATCATACATTATTAAATATTGACACAGTTTGAAATCAGTACTTTTTAGTCATTTCACCTCTTCACAAATTTCAAAGTGTATTTGTATGATTTAACTTACAGCAATAGCTTTGTCAAGGTATGCTCCAATTTGTTTGCCAAACTTCTTGTGTCCAAAGGTAATGATGATAATACTGGCCAGAGCATAACCAAAGTCATGCTCTGTCACCCAGATCTCTTTGCTCAGCAAATAGGTGACCAGGCCAACTCCAAATGTGTAAGGACCTGAAATTTAATTTAAATTTATTTATTAAATGTGCTTATAGTGGAAAGTCTATACAATTAAAATTGGAATGTCGGCACAAACAACCTGCCCCAGCAGAGTTAAAGTGCCTAAAAGGAAAAAAAGTGCAATGTAATGAGATATTATTCTGAGTGTAAATGTATTACAAACTCTACTTTTGCAAGAAATAAATAGAATCTATTGTGACCTCATTTTTAATGAGTTACAGAATCAATATGTATATAATATCTCCCTTGCCTTTATCCCATATTAGCTTACGTTGCTATTGGGGTCAGCATTGTTCAACCTCATGGCTGAGGTTGGTAGGGAGGAGCACGTTTTTTTTTTACGTCTGGATGCCCTTTTTAATGTCAACAATTATATTTGGTTTTAACGCCCTGATCTAGGTTACAGAACCAATATATTTCTGTTTGAAGAACTCAAATGTGTCCTGATATCATGGTCTTCTCAAGCCTACCCTGATATTTTTTAATAAAAGTAGGTGAGGCACCTTCTTTAATCAAGTTACATGATATTTGATAGAGACAATCAGAACTTAGTGTAATTTCCACATTTAACAAACATCTTGTATATTCAATTTTTTAGCTATATCTACCAAAATTATCTACATAATATAATGGTCAAATCAGTTCATTTGGTACCTGTTACTCCAAGTCTTGGGTAAAAGAATTCAAACCATCTCTCTGGGATACAGGCATGTCTCACAGGCTCAGGATCAATCAATCTCTTAGGGCGAGGAAAGTTTACTAGATCTCTCTCAGGGTGTTTGTCACTAGTAGGCAACAAGGCAGCACCCCGAGCCATGGTCATTATTGGTGATTGCTTCGTGAGAGCTGAAAAACATAATAGTTGATAAAAGGGTCAATAAAATGGAAATTATTAAACTGGGCCTTTTTACAGAATATGCTTACTCTCATAAGCACCAAATCAACCACTGTCTTTTTGGGAAGGAATACCTTCTCAAATTCATCAGTCAATCAGAGCTTTTGTTTCCCAAATAACCCAATTAGAGTGCAGTTGAAGGGGAGATTTGGGGATTCTGAGAGTGAAAAATCTTTCTGGAAAGAGGCCCTGGACTTACAGTTTCAGATCAAGTGGGAGAAGGTAAAAAAATTCAAATAAGTTATTAATACCTCTGAATACTTTTGAGAAAGGAAATTGTACAGGAAAGGGGCCCAGCTCAATTTTTCTTGTTCAGTATGGTAGGAGCTCAATTCAGCTTATCACAATTTGGTTTCATTTGATTTACTAAGACCCACCACAAACAAGGTCATTTCTGTTGTCCACTAAGCAATGCTGTTAACTAATAATAATTCTGCATACATGATGTAGGCAGAGATACCTAATCCATGGTAGTGAAATGATTATATAATGATAATAATAATGTGTTTTTTGAGTTATCATATCACAATTTTAGTGGGTAGCACAGAATTATAAGACTTTTGTATATCTTGAATATCTCAATATCTTATTTTTGCCTATACTTCAGCCACTGGTGGCTATGTCTAATGCGAACTCACTCAGCGATGGTGACTACTGAAATGATTATATGGATGCCCAGATTCATCATGTAGGCTCCTGTGGCCCATCCTAGAAACACTCTTCACTCTGGAAATGCCCAAATCACTGTTGTGACAGTTAACAGATTTACAGATTGTGAATGTTCCTGGAATGTGCTACTGGTGTTTTTTGGTTTTGATGTCCTCATATGAGTTATTTAGGACAGGGGTTAGTCTCCAGTAACTGCTAATTGACCTCACAAAGCCTGGGTTAGGCTGGAAATGTCAACCACATGTGTTCTATAGTCAACAAGATTTTTTTATAAAATTATGCCCTGATCAAGAGTCGAACTCAAAATTTCTGGACCACTGGCAGTAGAACCGTTACACCACAGAGAAAGTTATCTGATTCTTTCTCTTTAGCCGAAAAGGCATCATTGTTTAGTCCCATCCCAATGCTACCTCAGAAGACTTCTAAACATTCTTGAAATAAAACCAAGTACCTACCATTTTGCATCAAGTAGCGGGACAGCATTTCTTGACAAATGCAGTGAACCTGTGCTCCAAAATCACTCACAAAACTTGGAAATAAGTTCTTTTTACGAAGAAAATTGCTTATCCTGTGGTAACTCTGCAGTAGAGTGTAAGTAAAATTGATAAGGTCATAAGATATTGAAAATTTTGATTGTTTTTATAATTTGAACAGCTGATTTATAATCCAGCTCCAGGGAGAACACTGGGGACGAAGTTTTGAACTATTTCGAGGGAAATTTTCTAAAATCCCTAGACGAAAATATCCCTCAGGTTTTAGTGAGAATTCGCTAACTTAGCATAAGCTAGCGCTCTCTATATAATTATCTTGTAGACCTTGTAATTGGTCATTGGTGGGAAAATTCAAATTTCAGTAGAGAAACTTAACAAATTAATTAAAAAGTGAAGTAAAACGTTTTAATAAAAAAACACACCGGACAAACACGGTTCTGGCACTTTGATACCAATTCGAGTTTCCGAATACGCCAGATTTCGTAAGATCACTGAAGCTAAGCAACATGTAGCGAGGTGAAGTCTTGGTGGGTGACTCTCAGGTTTGTGATGTTGGCTATTCCAGGCCCAACCTGGCCGGATGAGTTTAATATGGGTAGCATGTTCAGGGATTAAAAAAAATGACGGTATTATCTAGTTTCATGAGGAAGAATGGTTCTGAGCTTCATATATTGGGAACCACTGTTTAAGACTATTTATTTTTAAAGTACCTATGTACTTAATTATAATTCTGAACCTTACACCCAGAGAACATTGTCAGTTTTGATAAACTGTTGAAACACTCGTTAAAAGGCTATCATATAGGAAGCATTTTTGAAGTGCACTTTGATTTTATTATGTTATATGTACATACTTGTAAGTGTACTGTTATTATGTCTCAAGTATTATTCTGTTATGCCTTTATCATTGACTGTAATCTTGTTTAACAAGTCATTCTATGGAGTAAACTCTTAAAACTTGAAATGTATAAATTAATTTTTGAAGAGACGTCTATACTGTGATTTTTATTTAAAGAATACCTAAAAATAATGTGTATATAACAATATTGAATATGAATTTTTAATTTTTGTGCTCCTGTTAAAGAACTAATAATTAAACTTATTTATATCATAGATAGTTTTTTTTCTTGTGATATAAATCAACGGAACTTTAGTTGCCATCATGTTGAACACAATGTTGATGCTGAGAGCTGTGATCATTGGTGCCCCTGGATGTGGTAAAGGAACAATATCTAGTCGTATCTGTGAGCATTTTAACATGAAACACATTTCTACAGGTGATATTTTAAGATCAAATATTGCTCAAAATACTTCATTGGGAATTAAAGCAAAGGAGTACATGAACAAAGGCCTCCTTGTTCCTGATGAATTGATGATTGATTTGGTCAAAAGTGAGATTGAGGATTTGGATTCTAACTACTTATTAGATGGGTTTCCTCGGACTATTGAGCAAGCCATGGGCTTGTACAAGCATCATCTCAGTCCAAACTGTGTGTTGCATATCAATGTACCAAAAGAAGTTATTGTTGATAGGCTGAGTAAGAGATGGATCCATGCTCCCAGTGGCCGAGTCTACAATTTGGACTTCAATGCTCCCAAAACTCCAGGTGTTGATGATATCACCGGGGAAAAACTTATTCAGCGAGATGATGACAAACCTGAAGCCATCAAAAAGAGATTGGAAACCTTTGATAAAACAATTAAACCATTGTTAGATTATTATGATAACAGAGAAGTTCTAGATACTTTCACGGGAAATACCACCAATGAAATTTGGCCCCGAGTTTATACACACTTGAACATCAGAGTACCACCGTTGAAGGCACTGTCCTAAAGTGGTGTCATCTAAATGATATTAACAATTGTGATTTCTCAAACGCACACTTTTGTGAATTTGCTATAATATACGTATAGTTTTAACTTAAAGTAGTTACCTTGTCAGAGCAGGTATTACACTTGGCTTTGGCTTGCATAGAGGTGAACAGGATTTGAATCGTGGCAGTCAGAGGTTTTTTTGGCTCTTTACTTTGGATGTTACAAGGGCCACTCATACCTCACGAGGAAAAATGAGTAGCTATTTGAATGGATACTAATTAGTAATGTCATTACAAGAATAATATTGGATAATTGATCAATAAATGAAAGGAAGTTACTTGTAATGCATTGATACTCACTAAAGTTTGAATCTAAGAGCCAATGTTGACCTAGCACCTAAATGGGAAGTATTGTGTCAATTTTCACCCATGAGAGGGGAGTCACACTTACTACGGTATTGGCAAGCTTCAACTCAGACCACAAGTGTCTACAGTAGCTCCTGTTTCATGGCTACGAAATAAAAAAGGCTGTGAAACACTCATCTTTAAAAAAAGTGTTTAGTCTGGTAATCTCAACCACATAGGGGTCCCTTGGTTCGAACCCCACCCAATGCATGAATTTCCCCCATTTATTTGAAACTGACCACATCACAAAATAATAATCGCCTGATAACCACCAGGCGAGGTGGTTATCACAATGCCTGCCTACTTACACAACACGTATTAAAACAATAAATACATATATCTGGTATTCCAATATGGTCAACATTTTTTATATATATTTTATATAAGTATTTATTAATAATAAACAATACATCAATTTCGTTCTCCCAATCAGGACAGTATCTTTATTATGCCTGTAAGGATCCTATTCGAATAGAAAGCGGCCACTTTTTTGAGAATGAGCTGTAGCCAGTTCCAGAAACACTCTCACTTTTTTCCAAGAGATAATGGATCTAACATAAAGTTGCCATCTTAAAAAAGTAAAATATTTCTACAAATATTTCATCGACAAATCTCCCTTTCAAACGTCACACAACGCACTCTGATTGGCTAATTTGAATACAACGCACTCTGATTGGCTAATTTGAATGCAATAACCAATCAGAGTGCGTTGTGTGACCGGAGATTTGGGGATTTTGAGAGTGGAGAGTGTTTCTGGAACGGGCTACTGCTTATTCTGAACAAATACCAGGGCCTCGTTCCAGAAAGTTTTCTCACTCTCATAATCTCCAAATCTCCCTTTCAACTGCACTCTGAGTGGATTATTTGGATAAACCACCCTTCTGATTTGTTTTTTTTTACCGCAGTTTGATGGTTGAAAGTGAGATTTGGGGATTTTCAGAGTGAGAGTGCTTTCTGGAATGACGCCCTGATTCCTTAAAAGGTGTCACTTATCAAATGGTCTGTTTGTATGTGGGTACGTGTGTGTAATTGTTTATACAAAATACCTAGTTTGCCCTACCTAGACAGCGGTAAATGGCAAATTTAATACACCATTAGAACGTTCAAGAAACACTCTCCACTCTCAAAATCTCCGTTTCAACCATCACTCTGGTCCAGAGTGCGTTGTGTGACGGTTGAAACGGATATTCGGGGATTTTGAGAGTGAAAACTTGGAGAGTGTTTCTGGAACGGGCTACAGTTTTCATTCGATAACTGAAGTTAAGCAACGTTCAGCGTGGTGAGAACATGAATTTGTTCTGCTGGCTATACCCGGGCCCATGTAGGATGGGCGAAGTTAATTTGAGTAGCAAATTTTTCCCAGCGAATTGTGGGTAAGAGTCCTCTCTTGATGTGACCATGAAGTTGAAAGCGAGGTTAAACCCGAACAAACAAAAGTTCATAAAACATGAACTAGACTTTTATTAGCAACCACATCAAATTTTAGCTCGATCAGGCTTGCTCTCGAGTAAAGCGAGCTGTTCGTCATTGCTACACACACATCACAAACACACACACACACACACCATTTTATAACACAAAAGGTTTCCTATAAATGTAATAAAGTTACAGGCTAAACTAAATTTTAGACCAAAATATTTAAGTTCAGAATACTCTAAGGGCAAATTATAGAACAGGATTAAATATCTAAGATTTGTTAATCCAAGCCACTATCACTTAACAGCTGATATAAATGCACTGTGATTGTTGAAATTCCCACCAGAGGATGTGTTAAGGGATAGTGTAGAATTAGTTAATCTAATCCTGTTTCATTATTCAGCCCTAAATCAATTAGAATGTTAAGATTAGACTCTTGTTATAAACCTTCGTTGTAAAATAAACATATCTATAAAAAATTGTTAGATTAGGCTCTAATAAAGTATTTATTTTTTGTGGTCGAGTGAAGTAGCGCTCAAGGCTTGCACCCAGGTAACGCGGGTTCGAATCCGGCTGTGTAGAAATTTTTATACCATTGAAGTCTGGCTGGGGGACTATAAACAGGAGTAGACCAGCATTGGCTTGGTTCTGGGGGCCCTTGTCAATAATTAGTCTCATTGTAAAGACAGTGGTAGAATTGCTGAGTCATTCCTCCACTGTCTGGCTACCATCGTGATGACGCCACCCTATGATGATGATGATGATTGAAGTCCGGGGTCTACTATTACCGAAGAATGGCTAGTTAGTAGTTACTCGAATTTTTCATACTTGTATGGTAACGATAAGTGGCGGTATTACCGGAGTAGGTATACATATAATAATTTAAATTTATTTAGAAAAGAAAAGGAGACTCTTAGTAATGCTGAGCTTCTTTTTTAAATGGTAGTTCTGCCCGGGAACCGCTTTCGCATAACTTCAGGGCCTTACATACTTTACTTTTACATACATGCCATTCCGTAAAAGGAAAAACTCGGTCAGAATTTTCCGCTCCGGCCGGGATTCGAACCCGTAACCTCTGGGTCAGGAACCAATGCTCTTAACCACTGAGCCATAGAGGTCGGCTGAGCTAGTAATGTGCTGAGCTACCCATAAAAATTGTGAAGAGGACTTGTGCTTCAGTCCAAAGGAATCTTACTTCACTTAAAAAAAAAAAAACTCATTTATTGGTACCTATGCATTATGTACATATTTATTTTTTCAACCACCTCAGTAGCGGATTTGTAATCTGGAGAACGGTGGTTCAAGTCCCCCAAAGTGAAGCAAAAGTTTAGTAAAGCTAGTTTGAGTGATTGCAATACAGTCAAACCTGGATATAAGAGAAACCTCTGACTTTTGTGGGGCTGCACTCCCCCATTCAAAAGGGCAATGCAGTTAGCATTGTGGGCTCATTCCCTTTCATAAATTCTCTGAGTGAAGTGTTTGTTTTATAGTTAACGTTTCAATAAAAAGATAAAATTTATGAATATTTATTTTTATATTTTAAGTAAGTAATATTTGCAAAAAAAAAAAAAAAAAGAAAGAAACCTCGATACGAGAGAACAATTTCCAGGTCTTATAAAAGAAACCGGATGGATATAAGAGAACAAACTACGGTCCCTTGAGTTGTCTTATATCCAGGTTGGACTGTATTACGATTGTAAATAAGACAAATATGATAGCTTCGAAAATTAGGGTGGTGTTAATAGACGGAGTTAATAATTAATAGCGTTTTGGTAATGCCTTTGTGGTGCTAAGTCTTGGATTGCGTACTGTCTAAGGGCGAAATTAATAGACAAATTCTACATATATCACAAGTCATTGCTAAGTGGTGGTTTTCCCTATCTTACACAGTACGCAATCCGTGACTTAGCGCCACAGAGGTATTACAAAACGTTTATTAATTCCACTCTTAAGATAAACCGATGGGAAGTAATGATTTAAGTTATCAATTTTGTCTTTTAATTTCGCCCTTAGCTTCCCGATAAATTCAGCAATGTTGGACTTTAGCGATTCAGCAATGTATGTTGAAACTGTACCAATGTATGTTAGCCAGCGTCGAGATGGCGCGTTGATCACCGAAGTTAAACAACGTCCAGCAAGGTGAAGACTTCGTGGTGCTGGCATTTCAGCCCAACCCTGGCTGGGCGAGGTTAATGTGGGTAGCAGGTTTGTGAGCTTCCTGCGAATGGAGGGTAACACCACCGTCGTAATATGACCATGCAGTTGGAAGCGACTTAAATAAAATAATAATAAATGAACCTACAAGAGCTTTGCTGTGTCCCCCTCTCATTTGTAACAGTTTCTTTCCATTTTTCCTGACAGGTCATTCATATCAAATGTCAAGACCATTCGTCAAAAAAACTCATGCACGTACTCTATCACATCATGCATAAGTGGTGGAGTGGTTAGGGCGCTAGTCTGGTGACCCAGGTAGAGTAGGGTTCCGTTGGTTCGAATCCCATCCAATGCATGAATTTTTTTCATATGTTTGAAACTTTGACGACACAATAGTGTCACAAATTGAACTGGTGAAGTAAATAAATGATCATAGTTGTAGATTGGGCAGCGACCAGTGGCGCCATTACGAGATCGACATTGGAATATGTAAGTTGGTTAGAGATATGATACATTAGCTTTAGTTCTCATCATGTCGATACTACCCACTAAAAGTTGTGACATATCACAAATAACTTAACGACTTATTTATCTTTTTTTCATTAGCGGACAATTTTTTTTATTTTTTTGCTCCGATTTCATTTAAAAAAATTGACCTACTGCTGGAATAAGGGGAGTTTAGTCCTAATCGGGCGGTATATAAATAAGTAGTGTCTCTTCTTATTTTGGTAGCTCGTAAGTCTCGTAACTATAGCGGATACTATTTTCCAACAACACTCAACATTGAAAGATCAGTTTATCGGCAGTATACATAAGTGTCTATTATTTACGATTCGCAGTTTGGTAACTTTTAAGTATAGTGGACGTTGATTTTGAACAGCACCCAACACTGGAAGGCCAGAAGCAGCGGGGAGGCAAGTCTACAGTGGAAAGCGCAGCTGGGAATGGCACTGGTTTGGAACGACTGCTCTGGACTGAAGTCGGACAGGCCGGCGGGGTTTCGGGCGGCCACGCGAAACGTATACCTGGTGTCCAGGGCCAGCTGGTCCAGACAGTAGATGGGGTCGCCGCTTTTAACTGAAACAAAGGTGAAGAGTAGATGAAAGGGTTGGGTGGAAGAGATTGCCGTAGGCAATAACCCCGCCGTTTAGTTAGGGCATGTGTTTATATTCTGTTTATTTTTTTCTTGTTTATAGTAATATTGTCAACTTTGTATTTTAATTTTTACCATTATTTGTTTGTATATATGTTCTACTAATAAACAGTTTCAAAAAAAAAAAAAAAAAAAAATGTAAAACTCTGGTCAATATGTTGAAGCTTGAATTTGATATAACTCAGGCCTCGTTTACCCGAGGCTCACAGTCAGTGGCGGACCTGGCTCTCGAATTTGGGGGAAGAAGGAGTCAGGGCAACATCGCGAGGCCCTAGGGGCGTTGGATCGGATCGATAGATCCTGTCGCCCGGGGCGCCCACAAATTCTATGTTCATACTCTACCAACACTTTGTCTAAAAAAAAAAAAAAAAAAAAAAAAAAACAGAAGAAATCCGAAGAAAACTCACGTTTTTTGAAGTCTCTAAGAAAAGGATGGGTCCATTTGAGAGGATCGCCGGGCCATTTCTCCACAAACTCCACCCTGTAGCCCAGAACGCCGTCTAGGTTGTCCTCCGCACCCTGTATGTAGAGTTCGATGGACGTGTCGCTGGCTTCACCCATCTCCACGGTAGGAACTTTCGGCGCCGCGCTTTTCTTGAGCGTGATTTTCCTCTCCATGCGACCTTCTTTGTTGCTCGCTTCACATAGGAAACTACCGAAGACGCCGTCGTGATGAACAGGAAGCTGAGAATAGAAGAATAATAATAATAATCACTCATTGTGAATATGATGAAGAGTAATACAAGAAATGAATTGTTTTTGATACGCCTTATATTTATTCATGTGTATGCAATGTGCACTGAATCATCCTAATCAAATCAGCTCATACCTATAATAATATGTGTTTGATGGCAGAGATTGCCTCAGGCAATAATCACGCCCTTTATTTTTTTTATTTTTTTTTTTTTATTTATTTACACTTTATTAGATAATAGGACATATACAATACAAATAATTACAAACGAAAATACAAAATACAATATAACAAAACAAAAAAAATAATAATAAATAAAGAAAAAATAAATAAATATATACATAATATATGTCCTAACTAAAGGGCGGGGTTATTGCCTTAGGCAATCTCTTCCACCCAACCCTTTGACGATATTATTCTTCTCAATGAAGAGTTGTTATTATTATTATAATTATATATCTGTATAGTTGAAGGCAAACACCAGACGAGGTTAATGCTCAAAGCATTTTCTAAAGCTCCTAACCCTCAGAGTCTTATTATTATGTGGTCACAAAATCAAATTAATGAGGAAAAATTCATGCACTGAGTGGCATTCGAACCAACGGATCCCTACGCTACCTGGATTACCAGACTAGCTCGTTAAAGACTAGACTACCAGTGCATAGAAGAAAAAGTTCTCATACTTGTGTTAATCACTTTTGTGATATCACAACTATTCAAATTTGCTTTACTAAATCTACGCTGAAACCGCGACTTGAACTACCGATCTTCAAGTTACAAGTGCGCCGCCTTATCAATCAAGCTACTGAGGTCGGTTCGATGTCACAACTAATCGATATCGTGTTAGCTATTTTTTTTTATACTGAAATTGAAACTTGAACCACCGATGTTTAAGTTACAAGTGCGCCGCCCTATCGATCGAGTTACCTAGGTCATTAAAAAAATCAAATTAGTATATGTAATAGCGCACGAAAAGATCAGTGGTATTAGACAGACAGACAGACACAAAACCAAGGTTGCTCAGGAGGTTATGAAACGTCCAGAAGTATGAAAAAAATCGGAGCAAAATAATATTTTTTTTTTTACAAAAACGAACACAATATTTCCGATTTCTAATATTAGAAATTTATCGGAAGTGAAAAGAAGAGAAACTGCAGGTCCTACACAAACTTGGCGCACCCAGTATATTTTGAGGCCTTTGTTTTCCTGACATGTGAGTTATGATACACATTAGCATGGTATGTATGTTTATGATATGCATTCTATCAAAACAAATACTTTTGAAGTTTTTTTAGGGGTATTCCTTGAGACAGCAACATCTCAAAGATGAAAAGAAAATTTGGTTTTGAAAAGAGTCTCATTGGATGAAACTCTGACTTGAATGAGGGTCTGTCCTAATAATAATAATACTCTTTAGTGGAAGGTAACAACCATCAGACGAGGTTAATGCTCAAGCCATTTTCTACCACCTAACCCTCAGAGACTTATTATTATTTGGTCACTTAAATTAATGAGGAAAAATTCATGCATTGGGTGGGATTCGAGCCAACGGATCCTTATACGCTACCTGAATTACCAGACTAGAAGAGCCTTTTCGTGCAACGCTAAATGTTTTCTTACCAAATTAAATATATTTATTACAAGTAAAGCTCACTCATCTTCCTACTCTGCCCCATCACCAAGAAGAGCCGGCCGGCACCCCGTAAGTGTCCCTCTGCAAGAGTTTTCAAAGGTGAGTGAGCCCTCATTATTCTTCTATCTTTTCAAACCTTGTGGACTGTGCCCCACAACAACAACATAATCAAGCAAAACGCTAGTTTTGCAACGCCAAGGAAAACAAAACGAGCGTGCTATACTTACGCTAAACCTATAGTTCGTATGTATTTTCTTTTGTAATTTTGACCTTCTTAGACAAAACTTTTTAATTTTTTTTCTTCATATTCGTGTTTGCCTTGTCGAATAGAAGAATACTACTTTTTATTTTACCTCTTTCTGATACTACTAACCGCTTTTACGAACACCCCTAATGTTAGTAAAAGATTCATACTTTTGTCTCATTTTTTATTATTATTATTATCATCACCTGAAGCGTGCTCCTGTTGGTCTCATTCACGACGGCGGCTCCCGGGTAGTCTCTCAGGTGCACCTGCCGCTTCCCCTTCCTGTCGTTGAGCCGGAACCAGCGGAACTCGGCGGGCGGCTCGGCGCTCACCTGGCACGTCACGTTGGCGGTGCCGTTCAGGTAGCCATACGCCGCGGCGTACTCCTCGGAGAACTCGGGCTTGTCTGGAACCATGCGAAGAATTCGGTTGGGTGGAAGAGATTGCCAAAGGCAATAACCCCGCCCTTTAGTTAGGACATAATAATAATAATATCGCCTTATTTATACTGCCCGATTGGGACTATTTAGTACCATTATTCCAGCAGTAAGCCCAAGACGTATTATTATGTGGTAAAAATTCCAAATGGGAGGGTAACTTGTCATGTCCCGGCTGGGTTTCGAACCCGCGACTTCTGGAATCTCTGGATTCACAGAGTGCCACCTTTATCACTGAGATACCGGGACTTTATATTTTATTTATTTTTTTCTTCTCTTATTTTGTATTTTAATTTGTAATTATTTGTGTTGTATATAATATGTCCTATTAATAAAGTGTAAATAAATAAATACGAAGAATTGAATGCAGAGTGGTTAAGTGGCAGACAATGTCTAAGGCATTAACTTCACCCTGCTCTGCTATTTACATTTAAACAATTGGATCAAGCTTTATTTACATTTTTTTATATATACAATGAACATGGTAATAAGTTAAGAAATAAATACAAACAAAGCAGTACAATATACATTGTACTGCTATTTACAAAAATTAAAAAAATGCTTTGAACTTGCCAAGATTTTTAATGATAATTTTTAGCGTTGGTAAATAGCAGAATAAGGGGAAATGTTATGTACAATTAGGTATAGACAAAGCCCTGGTTTACAAAACAATAGTGATTAAAAATTTATAATGTTCTTTATTTTTTGTACATATTTCTAAGTTTTTTTTTTAAATTAATTGTTATTAATTTGTTGTTGTTGATTGTAAAAAAAAAAAAAAAAAAAAAAAATGAATTGTCTTTGATACGCCTTATATTATTCATGTGTATGCAATGTGTACTGAATCATCCTAATCAAATCTGCTCATACCTATAACGAAGTGTCTAGAAGCCCGCCGATTGAAACTGAGGTTGACCGCTACGCAGGTGCGTTAACCTGACAGCCCACCAGAACGGATTTTGTCCAAATAAGGCTCAACGTTTTGTGCTCGTTTTGTGCCGTTTTGTGCCAACAAAAATTTATTTTGTACCCCTACCGTTCTCGAGATATAGACCCCCCCTAGGTGGGCTGCTAGAGTAACGTTAACCTAGCAGCCCACCAGAACGGATTGAGTTGAGACTAGGTTTATTGGATTCGGCTCGTTTTGTGCCGTTTTGCGCCAAAAATATTTTTCTCCTGCGACCTTTCGTTCCCGAGATATTGACATTTGAAAAAGTCACTTTTTGGCGGGAAATTTTTTTTTCTTGGAATTTTCGGAATTTTTTTATACCATCGTTTTGTGCTCCAACTTTTGTCATCAAAACTTTTTTTGTACCCCTACCGTTCTCGAGATATAGACCCCCCCTAGGTGGGCTGCTAGAGTAACGTTAACCTAGCAGCCCACCAGAACGGATTGAGTTGAAACTAGGTTTATTCGATTCGGCTCGTTTTGTGCCAAAAATATTTTTCTCCTGCGACCTTTCGTTCCCGAGATATTGACATTTGAATAAGTCACTTTTTGGCGGGAAATTTTTTTTTCTTGGAATTTTCGGAATTTTTTTATACCATCGTTTTGTGCTCGTTTTGAGCTCCAACTTTTGCCTTCAAAACTTTTTTTGTACCCCTACCGTTCTCGAGATATAGACCCCCCTAGGTGGGCTGCTAGGTTAACGTTAACCCTGCAGCCCACCAGAACGGATTTAGTTAAGACTAGATTCATTCGATTAGGCTCGTTTAGTGGCCTTTTGCGCCAAAAATATTTTCCTACTACGACCTTTCGTTCCCGTCACTTTATGGTGGGAATTAAGGTCACCGTGTGTGCAAGCTAGTGTATCAGCCACAATGACTACTGACAAGATTTTTTTATCTGACCTGGTTGTAGGATTTTTAATGGAAACTTTACATTTTACCCAACAATAGATCATTTCTGAACATTTGATTCCATTTGCTTTTAAAGTCTTAATTTTAGATAGTCAGGAAGAAAATTTTATCCTGCTTAGTGCGATTCGTACAATTCTACGAATCGCAGTAAACAGGGGTTAGAATTTTTTTTTTTAAGCCATTAAAAATATCCAAAACTGGCCCGAGGAGTGATTTCAACAAGATATGAATAAAAAATGTGAATAGCAGAGATAAATCACAAGTCAATATTAGCACTTTCGATTGTTTTGTTTCCATCGTGGGCGCCATCTTGCATCGGGAAAATGCTCAATACTAAAGTGACAATTTATTTGGACCCTACTGGTCAATGAGCTATCAGAATCAAGTCTAAATTTTTCTCTAGACGCCTATAATCGAAGTTAGCTGATCACCGTGCGTGCAAGCTAGTGTATCAGCCACAATGACTACTGTGAAGATTTTTTTTATCTGACCTGGTTGTAGGATTTTCAATGGAAACTTTACATTTTACACAACAACACATTTGATTCCATTTGCTTTTAAACACACACATATACACACCCACACAGCCACACAAACACACACACACAAGATTCCCAAAGCAAATGGAGGGTAAAACCCCCGTCCTGACTATCTCAAATCAGGACGTTAAAAGTGTTAAAACCAAATAGATATATGAAAGAAGCCTAGACATTAAATCTGGGCGTTCATATAATCCTTTCACCACCGTTATATAGATATCTGTGCCTATTTACGGACACGGAATTATTATTATACCCCACCCAGCCTGAGTTTGGCTAAAATACTAGCATCTCGAACTCTTCACCCCGCTGGACGTTGCCCAAATTCGTGATCTTACTAGAACCGGAGCATTCAACTTTACTGTCCGGGTAGCTCAGTGGTAAAGGCGGCACTCTGTAAATCCAGAGGTTCCAGAGGTCGTGGGTTCGAAATCCAATCGGGACATGACAAGTTATCCTCCTATTTGGGAAATTTACCACTTACATAATAATATGTCTTGGTCTGTCTGCTGGCATAATAGGACTCTAATAGTCTTAATCGGGCAGTACAAATAATCCGATATTATTATTATTATTCAACGTGTCAGCGACGTTGGCCTAATGGTCTTATATTCGTAAAATTAGGTCTAAGGATTCTGAAAAAACAAACACGTGGAGGGATTCTGACACAGGGAATAATTCTCTCGCTGTGATTGTGTGAAGAAAATCCCATGATTCCGTTATATCGCGGGATTTTCCAATGATTTTACAAGTTTTCCCACTTACTTAAAAAGATCATCATAAATATTGGATCATGAACATGAAACTATAATATACCCTCTAGTTTTGATTTCGGCTTGAAGATAATTGTGTTTTTTGTTGTTGTTGTTGTTGTTGTGTTAAATTCTATTCAAATTTCTTTACATAGATTATTGCAAAGTGTGGGATAATTGCCTCAGGCAATATCTACCATCCAACCAATGATCTTGCACAACTGAAAAACCGAATTAATTGGTAACCTACTTAAATAATTTTCAATTTACTCCCAAAATATGCAAATGGAAATTAAATTAATATAATATACCTAATTGTATTTATTCAGATTAGAATGTCAGAATGGTTGATCTTTTACATATTGGTGCAATCAAACTCAAATCTGCCTGAACATCTATATCAGAGGTATATACCTAGTATAATTATAATTATGTAGGTAGACAATAAATCACGCGGGATACTTTTTCTGACACTTCCTTGGGGATATTTTTTTTTGGGGGACATTTGTGGGAAAAAAACAGTATTTGTGGGAAAAGACAGTACTCCAGAATTCTTCCTTGTGTCAAATCCCCACGTGGAGTGAAGAGAAAAGACAACGGCGGCTCATGCGTGTCTTGAAATACTTATGAGGAATTAGTCTGGGTGAAAATTGGATTAAAGAGGAGAACTGAATAATTTTAATATCGCCTTATTTATAAGACTAATTCGTCCCATTATTGCAGCAGTAAGTGGTCAAATCCCTAAATGAGAGGGTAACTTGTCTCGTTCCGGCTGAGTTTTGAAACCGCGACCTCCGAAATACCAGTAGACGCCTTGACCACTGAACTACCGGGAAAGACCGCTCAGCTAACTTCGATTAGGCGTCTAGAGAAAAATTTAGAATTGATTCTGATAGCTCATTGACCAGTAGGGTCCAAATAAATTGTCACTTTAGTATTGAGCATTTTCCCGATGCAAGATGGCGCCCACGATGGAAACAAAACAATCGAAAGTGCTAATATTGACTTGTGATTTATCTCTGCTATTCACATTTTTTATTCATATCATGTTGAAATCACTCCTCGGGCCAGTTTTGGATATTTTTAATGGCTTAAAAAAAAAAATTCTAACCCCTGTTTACTGCGATTCATAGAATTGTACGAATCGCACTAAGCAGGATAAAATTTTCTTCCTGACTATCTAAAATTAAGACTTTAAAAGCAAATGGAATCAAATGTTCAGAAATGATCTATTGTTGGGTAAAATGTAAAATTTCCATTAAAAATCCTACAACCAGGTCAGATAAAAAAATCTTGTCAGTAGTCACTGTGGTTGATACACTAGCTTGCACGCACGGTGACCTCAATTCCCGCCATAAAGTGACGGGAACGAAAGGTCGTAGTAGGAAAATATTTTTGGCGCAAAAGGCCACCTACGAGCCTAATCGAATGAATCTAGTCTTAACTAAATCCGTTCTGGTGGGCTGCTTACCGTTAAGATAGCAGCCCACCTGGGGGGGGGGGGGGGGGGGGGGTCTATATCTCGAGAACGGTAGGGGTACAAAAAAAGTTTTGATGACAAAAGTTGGAGCACAAAACGAGCACTAAACGATGGTATAAAGAAATTCCGAAAATTCCAAGAAGAAAAAAAAAATTCCGCCAAAAAGTGACTTTTTCAAATGTCAATATCTCGGGAACGAAAGGCCGCAGGAGAAAAATATTTTCGGCACAAAACGGCACAAAACGAGCCGATTCCAATAAACCCCTTCTCAACTCAATCCGTTCTGGTGGGCTGCTAGGTTAACGTTACTCTAGCAGCCCACCTAGGCGGGGTCTATATCTCGAGAACGGTAGGGGTACAAAAAAAGTTTTGATGACAAAAGTTGGAGCACAAAACGAGCCCAAAACGATGGTATAAAAAAATTCCGAAAATTCCAAGAAAAAAAAATTTCCCGCCAAAAAGTGACTTTTTCAAATGTCAATATCTCGGGAACGAAAGGTCGCAGGAGAAAAATATTTTTGGCACAAAACGGCACAAAACGAGCCGAATCCAATAAACCTAGTCTCAACTCAATCCGTTCTGGTGGGCTGCTAGGTTAACGTTACTCTAGCAGCCCACCTAGGGGGGGTCTATATCTCGAGAACGGTAGGGGTACAAAAAAAGTTTTGATGACAAAAGTTGGAGCACAAAACGATGGTATAAAAAAATTCCGAAAATTCCAAGAAAAAAAAATTTCCCGCCAAAATGTGACTTTTTCAAATGTCAATATCTCGGGAACGAAAGGTCGCAGGAGAAAAATATTTTTGGCACAAAACGGCACAAAACGAGCCGAATCGAATAAACCTAGTTTCAACTCAATCCGTTCTGGTGGGCTGCTAGATTAACGTTACTCTAGCAGCCCACCTAGGGGGGGTCTATATCTCGAGAACGGTAGGGGTACAAAAAAAGTTTTGATGACAAAAGTTGGAGCACAAAACGATGGTATAAAAAAATTCCGAAAAGTCCAAGAAAAAAAAATTTCCCGCCAAAAAGTGACTTTTTCAAATGTCAATATCTCGGGAACGAAAGGTCGCAGGAGAAAAATATTTTTGGCACAAAACGGCACAAAACGAGCCGAATCCAATAAACCTAGTCTCAACTCAATCCGTTCTGGTGGGCTGCTAGGTTAACGTTACTCTAGCAGCCCACCTAGGGGGGGTCTATATCTCGAGAACGGTAGGGGTACAAAAAAAGTTTTGATGACAAAAGTTGGAGCACAAAACGATGGTATAAAAAAATTCCGAAAATTCCAAGAAAAAAAAATTTCCCGCCAAAATGTGACTTTTTCAAATGTCAATATCTCGGGAACGAAAGGTCGCAGGAGAAAAATATTTTTGGCACAAAACGGCACAAAACGAGCCGAATCCAATAAACCTAGTCTCAACTCAATCCGTTCTGGTGGGCTGCTAGGTTAACGTTACTCTAGCAGCCCACCTAGGGGGGGTCTATATCTCGAGAACGGTAGGGGTACAAAATAAATTTTTGCTGGCACAAAACGGCACAAAACGAGCACAAAACGTTGAGCCTTATTTGGACAAAATCCGTTCTGGTGGGCTGTCAGGTTAACGCACCTCCGCTACGCAGCGTTCGTTTCATTATTCGCGGAATTTTGCTCATGCTTATGTAATACTTATTTTGACAATCGTTCTCAACTGTTGGGTAGCGATGCGGTATAAGCATGTCGCTTATGACGCGCGTAATGAGGGTATGTCTTCAAATCATGCTCTCGTCAATTTTTTTTTTTAATTTTTTAAACTGATGTAACATTTTTTTTATTAATGATTTTTTCTTTTATTATTATTATAATTTTTAAACTAAAATAATAATTATTTTTATGAGACTTAATGGGCAAAGGTAGGGTTAGGTAAAGTTAACGAGGTGAAATTGCACGATAGATCACTGACTTCAGTTTGTTGGGTAGGATGGTTGGGTGACCTAAGCCCCTCACCCAAGCTATCCTAGCTGGCTAACGAAACACAACATTTAGACTGAAAAATTAATAGTAATTCCGCGAATAATGGAACTGTTCGGCTGACATCCAAAAAAATAAAAGCAACCGTGTTCGGCTTTGGAAGCGCTCCCAACCAACTAACCATTCAGCTGCCAATACTCATATTAGGAAGCTTCAAACTTTGAGAGGATGCTACACGAACGCTGCGTAGCGGTCAACCTCAGTTTCAATCGGCGGGCTTCTAGCAACGGCCTACCTATAATAATATGGGTTTGATGGCAGAGTTTGCCTCAGGCAATAATAACGCCCTTTGTCAATATTATTTCTTGTTACTAAAGAGTTATTATTCTTATAATAATAATTATGTACAGTGGAAGGTTAACCTCGCCTGGTAAATACCAGGCGAGGTTTATTCTTAAAGTATTTTAGCCTCGGTCATTTACCCTCCAATGTCCCTCCATGTACTGGAAATTCAAAACCAGCTACTCAAATTGACCTCACCTAGCTTGAGTGGGGCCGGGAATAGCTAGCCTTACAAGGCTCCGAATTTGAATGGTCACCTATCTATATCCTGACCTCACTGGACGTTGCTCAACTCGAGTGACTGAATGAGAAATTATAAATATAAATTTTTTTTTTACATTTGTGATATAAATATCACTTTAATGTAAAAAGGGGCTAAATTTGTTTCTCTTTGCCATTCACGATTTCACAGCCTATTGCAAATCCCTTATTTTTTTACTTTCCTTATTCTATAATAAGGAAAGTATTGTATTCGTCGAAAATTTGACCTACCCAGTTTTTCACATTTCTGGACGAATCATAGCCTCAGGATACCAAAAAAGTTGTTTTCAGCCATTGGTCCGTGCGTCTGTCTGTCTGTCTGTCTGTGTGTGTGTGTGTGTGTAAACAGGATATCTCAAGAACGGTAAGAGCTAGAGACTTGAAATTTGGTATGCAAATTAGTTTTATACACCAGACGAACCACGAAACTTTTGGTTGAAATCGGACGCAAGATGCGGCCGCAGGGCCGCAAATATTGGCCGCAACCGCCGCTTCTTTGAATTGGTTAAAGATACAAAAAAAGTTAGAGAACAACATTTTCTTGGATTAAAAAAAATAATAGGGGTCTATTCTCATCATTTTTTTGATATCTTGAACTTTTTGGAACCCGGCCCCAATTTACCGGTATTTTGGGGGGACTAACTTTTTTATTATTTACCCTAGATGGGGGTTGCGACATATCAAATCCAATGATTTTAAGGTGCTGATTACGAATTTGGCACTGATTTTTAACTATCCGTAACCGTTGAGTCACCAGTGGCGGAATTCGACTTCTTTTTGGGGGATAAGGAAAGTCGTGTGATGTTTACACCAGATTTTTAAACAATACAAATTCTTTAAACTGTTGGCAAAAAGTCTCTTCAGTCCCACGCCGGTACTATGTTACAGTTACATAGGGTATTTGTATCCATATTAAAATGTGACTCGCAAAAAAATTAACTGGAGTGAACATCACACGACTTTCTAGTACCGTTGAGGCAGTTTTTTTTAAACTGTATACTATTCAGAAATTTATAATTCAGAAAAAAATAAATAAAAGAAATAATCGATAATCGAAGAAAATTAACCCGCGTGATCTCAGGTGAAATTTCAAGAATATTGGAACTTAATCATTATAAACAGAAAAGTGAAAAGTTGTACTAGATGTAAGTACATGATTAGGAAATAAAATTCACCATTACAAATAGGTATGGGCGAAATTTGTAATAGGCAAAATCGAGATCTTAAGTCATGACTTAGCAATATAGGGGCAAAATTAATAGACAATATCGATAACTTAAGTCATTGCTTATCATCGATATTCTCCATCTAAATGTCCGTACGCAATCTGAAACTTAGCGCCACCGAGTTATTACAAAAACATCAATTTATTCCACCCCATGTGTAAGATCACCATTTAAAAAGATTTTTAGTTTTATTATCCTACTAGCGGTTTGACCGTACTTTGCAACGGGACTCGCAATAACTAAGGCATGGCCGGACTGTGCCTTTACACCAGCATCGCGAAGACATCAAGCACACACCACACATACCTACGTATGGGTACATTAGGGTGGCCCTTATTTTCGAAATCGTCGGATCGGAAATCGAAGGTGCTCCCCCCCCAAAGTGGTTCCAATTCATGAGAAAAAAATTGCTAAAAAGTTTCAGCTCGATCAGAAAACGTTAACACGTGCCGCCAGGAGCTTAAAGTTTAGATGTCCTAATTGAAGGGGCAATATACGTTTTCCCGCACATTTTTTTGATTTTCTCTGTAATAGATCAACTTAGAATAAAAATTCAAAAAGTGATAGAATTGTAACAAAATTGTCTAACACATTTATTCCTATCAAATTAACTCTCAAACAAATAGTTTCTGGACAAATCAATAACAAAGTCAGATTTTTGCTCTACCCCTCTGTATCTCGCTAGCAAAACTACAAAATGCGGCTGGATAATGAAAAAAAATCCAAGATAATTAAAGAAAGCAAGTTAGTTCAATTATTTTATACAAACAAAATACAGTTCTTTTATATTTTTAATCGATAATAAGAACAAAATAATATTGTATAATGGATATATTTACCAATATACCGATTTCCGTTTTTTCGCTGTCAGGATACCTTGTTCTGTAGTCATTTACTATTTGCCAGCCTCTGTGGCGTAACGGTTATGACTACTTCCGTAGTCCAGAGATCCCTTAGTTCGATCCCCGGTTTGGGCAGAATTTTCGCATAGAAAATCCTGTTCCCTCCGAACACGAGAGGTTGGCATTTCCAGCCCTACCCAGGGTGAGTAAGGTTAATGTGGGTAGCTGGTACGATTCCCAGCGATAAAGGGTAAAACCCCCGTCCTGACTATGTCAAATCAGGACATAAAAACCAAGTAGAATCAATGGACATGAAAGGAGCCTAGACATTGGATCTGGGCGTCCATATATTGCTCTCACCGCCGCGCCGTGATATAGGTATCTTTGCCTGTCGCACGGGCACGGAATTATTATTACTTTAATAATGAACTGCTTTTGATTTTCATTTTTAGTAAGTATGTTATTAATACTCATCCATTAATTTTACTCCCCTTTTTGCTGTATCATTAACAACTTTGAGATGTTTCAAGAAGTTTTTTCCTACAAGGTAATCTTTATTCGTTGACCAGGATGTTGACGGGTACTTTAAGAATGATGTATTTTGATCTAATCTTTTGAAGAAAGTTTTTGTTTCTCGTGAAACCAAAAAATCTAGATTTTTTTTCTCACTAAAGTTGCAAGTATCCTTCTCATAATCAATAACCATCTTTGTTTCGTATTAGATGGTACCTCTTCATCAAAGAATGCTTGACCTACAGCTTCTTGGCCTAACTACCACAGATTTTAACAATCTTTTTAGTAGCAGCCATATCCTTATCTATGTTTTGGAAGCTGATGATTTTTTTTTTTACAAGTAAAGTCTCTCTTTGGTGCTTAAATACCTTGGGATTTTTATACCAAGCTTCAACATACGAGTATACTGCCACGATAAAAAGACATTTATTTTTGTGTTAGAAATAACGTTCGCACATATTCTTTTGTACATTTTTTTAAAAAGATGCTATTAAGAAATATAGAAATTAATATAAAAAATTAACTATAGTTTAAAAAATAACACTTTCATTAGCGGTTGAAAAACGAACTCAAGAAAGAATTATCAACTAGAACGGATACTGGATTGATGATAAAAAAAGAGAAGGTAATTTAAAGAAAGCGAAGTGTTTCACAGCCTCGTTATTTGGTAGCCATGAAACAGGAGCTACCGTAGTCGTTTTGTGGTCTGTGTTGAAGCTTGTCCATCCCGTAGTATGCCTCCCTTCTGATGGGCGAGAAGTGACACAATACTTCCCATTTAGGTGTTGGGTCACACGAGTGCACCGAAAGGTATCCCTTACAAACAACTGTAACCAAATTTTTATTACAAATTTTAGTCGGCGTGGGAGTTCGAACCCAGGACCTTCCGCATGGCAAGCGAGTTCTTAACCACAAAAATTATAAAGGGGGTGAAATTATTGAATGAGTAATTGAGTTAATACGTAATAACATATATTACTAATAATGCAGATCAAAAACAGTTCATTATTCAAATATAGTAAAAGACTATAGAACAAGGCATCTTGACAGGAAGAAACGGATATTGGTATATTAGTAAATATAACATTATTCAATATTATTTTGTTCTTATTATTGATTAAAAACATAAAAGAACTGTATTTTGTTTGTATAAAATAATTGAACTTACCTGCTTTCTTTAATTATCTTGGATATTTTTTTTCTAGACGTATTTTACAGTTTTGCTAGCGACATACAGAGGGGTAGAGCAAAAATCTGCCTTTGTTATTGATTTGCAAAGGAACTGTTGGTTTAAGAGGAAATTTGATGAGAATAAATTTGTTAGATAGTTTTGTTACAATTCTATCACTTTTGAATTTTTATTCTAAGTTGATCTATTACAGAGAAAATTAACAAAAAGTGCGGAAAAACGTATATTGCCCCTTCAATTAGCATATCTAAACTTTAAGCTCCCGGCGGCACGTGTTAACAATTTCCGATCGAGCTAAAACTTTATAGGTATCATTTTTTTATGAATTGGAACCATTTGAGGGGGGGAGCTCAGAAAAATACTCGGATTTTTTTCTCACCTCTATAGCTAAGGGCCACCCTAGGGTACATACATGGTAAAGCTTGTGCCAAAACCAACCAACCTCAACCATGAGGTTGAACAACGTCGACCCTGCGTGAGCGGGATAAGACAGAGTAAAAGAAGAAGACATACATAGTAAAGCTTAATGTAAACCTTGCTAGAGGAATAGAAAGAGAGAATTGAAGTTGACATTTATTATTTTATTTTAAAAAGTTTTTCAATAAAATTAATCCTCAAAGCTAATTCTAACTTATAACGGTGATCTTTTCTCAACCATCCCTATTAAGCTAAATATTTTAAGTAATGAATTGAAATAAATAACAAAAGAATGACACTCTTAACACTCTGGTAATGAAAAGTATTGGTTGCAATTAAGCAGATTTATGTATATTATAAATGTAATTTCATAAATTGATGTCCACATTTCCAGAGGCTAAATTCAAAATTCAGCCATTCTCCAGAGGCCAACTCTAGGAGTGTGTGTGTTTGTGTGAGTGTGTGTGTCTGTTTGTTATTTTCAGCCATGATTGTCCTGGAAATTCCAACGTCCCGCGTTCTTTTCGTAGGAGGGAACAAATTTTCGTGTTTGAAAATTCTGCCCCGAACTCAGAATCTCTAGACCACGGCAGTAGTTACAACCAGAACCACACATCACAATAATGTATTTCTCAAAATTGCTTCACGATTTTTTTCGCTCAACTTTGGACTCGACCCTCCAACCTCCAGGCTACAAGTCCGCCCTCAAGCTATACTGAGGTCGGTATGTTTCACCCCGGGCGAGCTTCGTCAGATCTTCGTGACGCAACCCCCAGCGAGGGGGGGGGGGGGGGGACTGGAAAGAAAGCAAAAATTCCAAGTGATGAAGATATCATTAATTTTAATTATACCCGACTCATGCGGTGCCCCCCCCCCCTCCCCCCCCCCCGCCCCTTCTTCTTGGTGCGTTTATGCGTTGATGTCGTTCGAGAAATTCATTATTCGGTGAAGTTTCGCTTTCTCATGAGACGACAGGAACAGTGGAGCTGGAAAGCTGTTGTTATGTGAGCGCCCTCTGGATCTCTTCGGGCCTGCTTCCGGTCCTCACCCCACCCAGGCTGGGTGAGGTTATAATGTTTTCTTCACAACAGCAGCAGTGAGCTGGAAAGCTGTTGTTGTGTGAGCGCCCTGGATCTCTTCGGGCCTGTTTCCGATCTACCCGACCCAGGCTGGTTGGGGTTATTGGATTACTTACAGGTAACTCTCAGTTGGATTACTTACAGGTAACTCTCAGTAGGATTTCTTACAGGTAACTCTCAGTTGGATTACTTACAGGTAACTCTCAGTTAGATTGCTTACAGGTAACTCTCAGTTGGATTACTTACAGGTAACTCTCAGTTGGATTACTTACAGGTAACTCTCAGCTGGATTACTTAGAGGTAACTCTCACTTGGATTACTTACAGGTAACTCTCAGTTGGATTACTTACATTTTACTCTGTAAGTAAATCAAGGAAGAGAATGCCGTTGACATTAGCACCGCCCTTGATCAAGTTTTGTTTTATTCATTTCAATATCTTTGTATGTATATATATTCTATGTCATTTGTAAATAAAACTTGATTCAACATGTTTAATAATAACTCTCAGTTAGATTTATTATAGGTAACTCTCAGTTGTATTACATACAGGTAACTCTCAGTTGGAGTACTTACAGGTAGGTATATCTCAGTTCGATTACTTACAGATAACTCTCAGTTGGATTACTTACAGGTAACTCTCACTTGGATTACTTACAGGTAACTCTCAGCTGGATTTCTTTGACTTTCCGATCGGTGAGTGCCTTGCTGGACTGAGTGGCTTTGCACTGATATGTACCGGTGTCCTGGCGAGTTATGTTCTGGATGAACAAGCCATCTCCCAGCTCTTTGAATTTTAAATCTGAAACAAGAATCAGTTTCCCACAGCCATTTTATAGAAATTGGATCAATTATTTACAGTAAGGTATACAATATAATAATAATAATAATACCTAGATACTCTACAGTTATGGGTATAATCAGGGGCTCATTTCATAAATGAACTTTTTATCTGTAAAATGTAAAGTTACTTTTTATGTGTAAAAAAGTGTAAAGTTACTATAGTGTAAAGTTACTTTTTCTGTGTAAAAAAAGTGTAAAGTTACTACAGTGTAAAGTTACTTTTCATGTGTAAAAAAGATAGTGTAATGTTACTTGCTGAGTTACAAAATAACCAAAGTGTAAGGTGCCCCAAAAAATATTACCCGAACTTGTGTTCCTGATTTTGTCTACAAATTACGCCCTGAAAGAACACTTTAAGCTTGTACATAAACAATTTCTAGTGTTTCTATACACTCTTGTCTGGCGCTAACATTGAAATGAAAAGAAAATCATTATTATTGAAATTATAAGGAAAATGAACCATAACGAGACGCGACATGCAATGCCATGTCTTGAACTATTTCCAAATAGTTTTCTGAGCATTCAGATATTTAACCATCTTTCAGAAGCATTTGTTACAAGATTTGTGAGTGTTCGCAATTCTCCTTGGTTGCTTGCTATTAAAACAGTGCCATCCGCGTATCTCAGATAATAAATAATTCCGTGTCCGTGAGATAAAGTTGTTCTTATAAAAAAAAAATTATCTTTCAGGTGGCGCCAGAAAGACCGCCACTGGCGGCACTGATTTCAACCAAAAGTGGTTCGTCGGTTGTATAAAATTAATTTCCATACCAAATTTCTCTAGCTCTTACCGTTCTCGAGATATCGTGTTCACACACATACAGACAGACAGACGCACGGAACAATGGTCGAAAACAATATTTTTTGGTATCCTGGGGCTATGATTCGTCCAGAAATGTGAAAAACTGGGTAGGTCAAATTTTCGACGAATACCTACAATACTTTCCTTATTATAGAATATATATATATATCTCCCTTGCCTTTATCCCATATTAGCTTATGTTGCTTTTGGGGTCGGCATTGTTCAACCTCATGGTTGAGGTTGGTGGGGTGGAGCACGGTTTTTATGGCTGGATGCCCTTCCTAACGCCAACGATTCTATTTGGTTTTAACGTCCTGATCTGGACGGGGGTGTTACCCTCCATTCGCTGGGAATCGTACCAGCTACCCACATTAACCTCACCCAGCCTGGGTAGGGCCGGAAATGACAGCCTCACGTGTCTGGAGGGAACAGAATTTTCTTCGAAAAGTCAGCTCCAACCGGGGATCGAACTCGGGATCTCTGGACTACGGGCAGTAGTCACAACCATTACGCCACGGAGGCTGTCTCTTTCCTTATTATATTCGCTTTATTCTCTTTTTTTCCTTTCCTTATTCTATAATTTTCCTTATTATAGAATAAGGAAAGTAAAAAAGAGAATAAAGCTAATGTCCTATCTAAAGGGCGGGGTTATTGCCTGTGGCAATCTCTTCCACCCAACCCTTCAAGAAAGAAATATCAACTGATGAGACCAAGATTCACTCAATCTGCAAAGTGCAATGAAGTTAGGAATAAAGAAAACGAGTAGGTATGCTCTGATTAAATTATCAATAATAATTATTATTACCTTCTCATTTACCAACCTAAGTTGTTACAAAAAAGATATGGTATTTTACCAATTTTCTCTTCAATTTGTGCCGACCTCCGTGGCTCAGTGGTTAAGAGCATTGGTTGCTGACCCGGAGGTTGTGGGTTCAAATCCCGGCCGGAACGATAAATTCTAACGGAGTTTTTCCGTTCCCGGAATGGCATGGATGTAAAAGTAAAGTGCCCTGAAGTAATGCGAAAGCGGTTTCGCGGCACAACTACCTTTTTATTCTGGGTCTGCCTAATCGCTTGACCACGAAAAACGTTGACCAGATCGAAAAACTCGGACCCGGAGGGGAATTCCTATTATCATGAGATTTCATTCAACAACACCCCTCTTTTACAACCTTACGTGATTAACCCTGGTCAGCATGTGTTCAACAGAATTACATGGCTAAAGTACAGTTTTTTTTTTTAAATTTATGTATTATTAATGATGTATAAAGCCTATAAGTTTTATGTATACTCAATAAAGATGATTTTTAATAAATATCATCCCGGTCGCAAAAAATAAGATTTTTATTAAGATTCTTTCTACTATTCTGTATGACCCATTACTGCGGTCCTGAATGTTGTAATGTGCTTCGATCAAGGGAATCATAAGCTATTACAACAAAGATAATACCCACAAAGTTTCATCTCGGTCGTCCGTAAAGTATGCTCTGACAGAAAATATTGACCAGATGGGAGGGACCTCAAAAATCTGCCCCTGTTGTTTGTGAAGATCTGAATTTTTTTACACAAACTTATATACAGTGCTGCTATATTCTTGCAAAAAATCAAAACGCTATAAGCTACGGCGTGACCTAGAGAGAAGCCATTGACTGGCCCTTGTAAGGCCCATAGCTGCGGCCCTGAATGTTGTAATGTGCTCAGATCAAGGGTATCATAAGTGATTACAACGATGATAATACCCACAAAGTTTCATCTCGGTCGGCCGTATAGTATGCTCGTACAGAAAACATTGACCAGATGGGAGGGACCTCAAAAATCTGCCCCTGTTGTTTGTGAAGATTTGAATTTTTTTACACAAACTTATATACAGTGCTGCTATATTCATGCAAAAAATCATAACGCTATAAGCTACGGCGTGACCTACAGAGAAACCATCGACTGGCCCTTGTAAGGCCCATAGCTGCGGCCCTCAATGTTGTAATGTGCTCAGATCAAGGGAATCATAAAGGATTACAACAAAGATAATACCCACAAAGTTTCATCTCGGTCGGCCGTATGGTATGCTCGTACAGAAAACATTGACCAGATGGGAGGGACCTCAAAAATCTGCCCCTGTTGTTTGTGAAGATCTGAATTTTTTTACACAAACTTATATACAGTGCTGCTATATTCATGCAAAAAATCATAACGCTATAAGCTACGGCGTGACCTACAGAGAAACCATCGACTGGCCCTTGTAAGGCCCATAGCTGCGGCCCTGAATGTTGTAATGTGCTCAGATCAAGGGAATCATAAGAGATTACAACGAAGATAATACCCACAAAGTTTCATCTCGGTCGGCCGTATGGTATGCTCGTACAGAAAACATTGACCAGATGGGAGGGACCTCAAAAATCTGCCCCTGTTGTTTGTGAAGATCTGAATTTTTTTACACAAACTTATATACAGTGCTGCTATATTCATGCAAAAAATCATAACGCTATAAGCTACGGCGTGACCTAGAGAGAAGCCATTGACTGGCCCTTGTAATGCCCATAGCTGCGGCCCTGAATGTTGTACTGTGCTCAGATCAAGGGTATCATAAGTGATTACAACGAAGATAATACCCACAAAGTTTCATCTCGGTCGGACGTATAATATGCTCGTATAGAAAACATTGACCAGATGGGAGGGACCTCAAAAATCTGCCCCTGTTGTTTGTGAAGATCTTAATTTTTTTACACAAACTTATATACAGTGCTGCTATATTCATGCAAAAAATCATAACGCTATAAGCTACGGCGTGACCTACAGAGAAACCATCGACTGGCCCTTGTAAGGCCCATAGCTGCGGCCCTGAATGTTGTAATGTGCTCTGATCAAGGGAATCATAAGGGATTTCAACAAAGATAATACCCACAAAGTTTCATCTCGGTCGTCCGTATGGTATGCTCGTACAGAAAACATTGACCAGATGGGAGGGACCTCAAAAATCTGCCCCTGTTGTTTGTGAAGATCTGAATTTTTTTACACAAACTTATATACAGTGCTGCTATATTCATGCAAAAAATCATAACGCTATAAGCTACGGCGTGACCTACAGAGAAACCATCGACTGGCCCTTGTAAGGCCCGTAGCTGCGGCCCTGAATGTTGTAATGTGCTCAGATCAAGGGAATCATAAAGGATTACAACAAAGATAATACCCACAAAGTTTCATCTCGGTCGGCCGTATGGTATGCTCGTACAGAAAACATTGACCAGATGGGAGGGACCTCAAAAATCTGCCCCTGTTGTTTGTGAAGATCTGAATTTTTTTACACAAACTTATATACAGTGCTGCTATATTCATGCAAAAAATCATAACGCTATAAGCTACGGCGTGACCTACAGAGAAACCATCGACTGGCCCTTGTAAGGCCCATAGCTGCGGCCCTGAATGTTGTAATGTGCTCAGATCAAGGGAATCATAAGAGATTACAACAAAGATAATACCCACAAAGTTTCATCTCGGTCGGCCGTTATGGTATGCTCGTACAGAAAACATTGACCAGATGGGAGGGACCTCAAAAATCTGCCCCTGTTGTTTGTGAAGATCTGAATTTTTTTACACAAACTTATATACAGTGCTGCTATATTCATGCAAAAAATCATAACGCTATAAGCTACGGCGTGACCTAGAGAGAAGCCATTGACTGGCCCTTGTAATGCCCATAGCTGCGGCCCTGAATGTTGTACTGTGCTCAGATCAAGGGTATCATAAGTGATTACAACGAAGATAATACCCACAAAGTTTCATCTCGGTCGGACGTATAATATGCTCGTATAGAAAACATTGACCAGATGGGAGGGACCTCAAAAATCTGCCCCTGTTGTTTGTGAAGATCTTAATTTTTTTACACAAACTTATATACAGTGCTGCTATATTCATGCAAAAAATCATAACGCTATAAGCTACGGCGTGACCTACAGAGAAACCATCGACTGGCCCTTGTAAGGCCCATAGCTGCGGCCCTGAATGTTGTAATGTGCTCTGATCAAGGGAATCATAAGGGATTTCAACAAAGATAATACCCACAAAGTTTCATCTCGGTCGTCCGTATGGTATGCTCGTACAGAAAACATTGACGAGATGGGAGGGACCTCAAAAATCTGCCCCTGTTGTTTGTGAAGATCTGAATTTTTTTACACAAACTTATATACAGTGCTGCTATATTCATGCAAAAAATCATAACGCTATAAGCTACGGCGTGACCTACAGAGAAACCATCGACTGGCCCTTGTAAGGCCCGTAGCTGCGGCCCTGAATGTTGTAATGTGCTCAGATCAAGGGAATCATAAGGGATTACAACAAAGATAATACCCACAAAGGTTCATCTCGGTCGGCCGTATGGTATGCTCGTACAGAAAACATTGACCAGATGGGAGGGACCTCAAAAATCTGCCCCTGTTGTTTGTGAAGATCTGAATTTTTTTACACAAACTTATATACAGTGCTGCTATATTCATGCAAAAAATCATAACGCTATAAGCTACGGCGTGACCTACAGAGAAACCATCGACTGGCCCTTGTAAGGCCCGTAGCTGCGGCCCTGAATGTTGTAATGTGCTCAGATCAAGGGAATCATAAGGGATTACAACAAAGATAATACCCACAAAGGTTCATCTCGGTCGGCCGTATGGTATGCTCGTACAGAAAACATTGACCAGATGGGAGGGACCTCAAAAATCTGCCCCTGTTGTTTGTGAAGATCTGAATTTTTTTACACAAACTTATATACAGTGCTGCTATATTCATGCAAAAAATCATTAACGCTATAAGCTACGGCGTGACCTAGAGAGAAGCCATTGACTGGCCCTTGTAATGCCATAGCTGCGGCCCTGAATGTTGTAATGTGCTCAGATCAAGGGTAATCATAAGTGATTACAACAAAGATAATACCCACAAAGTTTCATCTCGGTCGGACGTATAATATGCTCGTATAGAAAACATTGACCAGATGGGAGGGACCTCAAAAATCTGCCCTGTTGTTTTGCAAGATCTTAATTTTTTTACACAAACTTATATACAGTGCTGCTATATTCATGCAAAAAATCATAACGCTATAAGCTACGGCGTGACCTACAGAGAAACCATCGACTGGCCCTTGTAAGGCCCGTAGCTGCGGCCCTGAATGTTGTAATGTGCTCAGATCAAGGGAATCATAAGGGATTACAACGATGATAATACCCACAAAGTTTCATCTCGGTCGGCCGTATGGTATGCTCGTACAGAAAACATTGACCAGATGGGAGGGACCTCAAAAATCTGCCCCTGTTGTTTGTGAAGATCTGAATTTTTTTACACAAACTTATATACAGTGCTGCTATATTCATGCAAAAAATCATAACGCTATAAGCTACGGCGTGACCTACAGAGAAACCATCGACTGGCCCTTGTAAGGCCCGTAGCTGCGGCCCTGAATGTTGTAATGTGCTCAGATCAAGGGAATCATAAGGGATTACAACAAAGATAATACCCACAAAGGTTCATCTCGGTCGGCCGTATGGTATGCTCGTACAGAAAACATTGACCAGATGGGAGGGACCTCAAAAATCTGCCCCTGTTGTTTGTGAAGATCTGAATTTTTTTACACAAACTTATATACAGTGCTGCTATATTCATGCAAAAAATCATAACGCTATAAGCTACGGCGTGACCTAGAGAGAAGCCATTGACTGGCCCTTGTAATGCCCATAGCTGCGGCCCTGAATGTTGTAATGTGCTCAGATCAAGGGTATCATAAGTGATTACAACAAAGATAATACCCACAAAGTTTCATCTCGGTCGGACGTATAATATGCTCGTATAGAAAACATTGACCAGATGGGAGGGACCTCAAAAATCTGCCCCTGTTGTTTGTGAAGATCTTAATTTTTTTACACAAACTTATATACAGTGCTGCTATATTCATGCAAAAAATCATAACGCTATAAGCTACGGCGTGACCTACAGAGAAACCATCGACTGGCCCTTGTAAGGCCCGTAGCTGCGGCCCTGAATGTTGTAATGTGCTCAGATCAAGGGAATCATAAGGGATTACAACAAAGATAATACCCACAAAGGTTCATCTCGGTCGGCCGTATGGTATGCTCGTACAGAAAACATTGACCAGATGGGAGGGACCTCAAAAATCTGCCCCTGTTGTTTGTGAAGATCTGAATTTTTTTACACAAACTTATATACAGTGCTGCTATATTCATGCAAAAAATCATAACGCTATAAGCTACGGCGTGACCTACAGAGAAACCATCGACTGGCCCTTGTAAGGCCCGTAGCTGCGGCCCTGAATGTTGTAATGTGCTCAGATCAAGGGTATCATAAGTGATTACAACGATGATAATACCCACAAAGTTTCATCTCGGTCGGCCGTATAGTATGCTCGTACAGAAAACATTGACCAGATGGGAGGGACCTCAAAAATCTGCCCCTGTTGTTTGTGAAGATCTGAATTTTTTTACACAAACTTATATACAGTGCTGCTATATTCATGCAAAAAATCATAACGCTATAAGCTACGGCGTGACCTACAGAGAAACCATCGACTGGGCCCTTGTAAGGCCCATAGCTGCGGCCCTGAATGTTGTAATGTGCTCAGATCAAGGGAATCATAAGGGATTACAACAAAGATAATACCCACAAAGTTTCATCTCGGTCGGCCGTATGGTATGCTCGTACATTGACCAGATGGGAGGGACCTCAAAAATCTGCCCCTGTTGTTTGTGAAGATCTGAATTTTTTTACACAAACTTATATAAGGTGCTGCTATATTCATGCAAAAAATAATAACGCTATAAGCTACGGCGTGACCTACAGAGAAGCCATTGACTGCCCTTGTAAGGACCATAGCTGCGGCCCTGAATGTTGTAATGTGCTCAGATCAAGGGAATAATAAGGAATTAAAACAAAGATAATACCCACAAAGTTTCATCTCGGTCGGCCGTCCATATTTCTCGTTTATGAATAGAGATAAATAAGTCAACGTGTGAACCAAAGGACTTCAGAGTATACCTCCTGATAATCACGAAAACCCTTGTGCATTTTTTGGTTATACACAGTGCCAGATTACCCATATGGCGGATTTGACAGATGCCAAGGGCCCCGTGCTTTAGGGGGCCCCGCGCTTGAGCAGCTTACACTAGATAATTTATTTTTTTCAAAAAGCTTACATTAGGTATTATGGGTTTTTTAAATCTTACACTAGGTACTTTTAGATAATGAGTAAGAAGAAGAAGAAGAAGAAGTAAAAGTGAAATCACACACTCACAGCAAAGTACATAAATTGAAAGAAAAGCGCGGGGCTCCCTATTATTATCCATTCCTTAAATAAACAATGATTAGCCACACAGACATTCGCGGATTACCTACCAATATGTCAGATTTGGTAGATGCCAAGTTCCCCGCGATTTTGGGGGCCCCGTGTTTCGGGCAGCTTACATAATTTATAAGTGTTTTTGAATGACCTTTAACTGGGTTTTTCTGGATTTTAATATTAAATAAAATCATAGCCAGTTCAGCAAAATATTAAAAGAAAAACCACGGGGCCCCCCTTAAAATCGACCACATATATGAAAATAGGTAGATCTCTATACCTTTTGCCTGCGGCTCTTTATATAATATAATTACTCGTATTTGAAAAGAATAATATTGACAAAGGATGTGATTATCGCCTTAATTAATCTCTGCCATGAAACCCAGTGCAATCTGAGTGCTCAGTGATCCGCTTTATCGACATCTTAACATTCTTAACCAGTGATCTTCATTATAGTCGCCTGCGGCGCTTTTAATGAATTTTTCAAGACATCTTTTTGTATGTATTTTCCGAGTGCTTTACCCCATAACTTTGCAAAAATTTCGCCTGCGGCGCCGTCAAATTTATTTATCTTGATGGTTTGGATTGTTTTTCAAGACATACAATTTTAGTACCATTAAAAGAAAAAAAATCTTTGGGCATTTTCGACGTGTTTTTTGATTTTTTGGAATTAATTTGGAAAGTTACGTTTTAAAAAAGTATCATTCAATACTAGCGATAAAATCTTCATAGTAATAGAAGATCTACTTTCTACACATCTTACCTAATGACATCTTTCTACACATATTCTTCTCATAATACATATTTAGATATTCCTACTATTGTTCGGAAAAAATGTTGCCTTCGGTGTTATAAACGTCGTTTTGGATACTACTATGGATTGGTGCTCAGGACACTTGCCTTCGATTTCAAGGTTCTAAAAATAGTATTTTATCATAAACTCAGTACAATTTTGGGGCCCCGCGCTTTGAAATTTGCCAAGGGCCCGTACAGAAAACATTGACCAGATCCGGCACTGGTTCTACATCGGTACAGCTTCAGAATTTTGCACTAACAAAACTCATAAAATCCTCATATAGGGTGTTAGAAGATCAAGTTGAGCAGGAGGATGGACGGTTTCTCTGTGGGTCAAGCCATAGCAGTAATTCATTAATTTCAGAACTACTCTAATAAAAGAAGCAGAGATAAGGAGGTCCCTCTAATCTGGTCAAAGTTTTCTATACGAGTATACCATAGGGCCGACCGACATGACACTTTGTGGATATAATCTTTATTGTAATCTTATATAATTCCCTTATTCTGAGCACATTAAAACATCCAGGGCCGCAGTTATGGGCCCTATACAAGGGCCCATCCGCTGTTTCTCTGTAGGTCACGCCGTAGCTTATAGGGTTTTGTTTTTTTGTATGAATATAGCAGCACTGTAGATAAGTTTATGTAAAACATTTCAGATCTTAACAAACAAAAGGGGCAGATTTACAAGGTCCCTCCCATCTGGTCAAAGTTTTCTGTACGAGCATACCATACGGCCGACCGAGATGAAACTTTGTGGTAATCCCTTATGATTCCCTTGATCTGAGCACATTAGAATATTCAGGGCCGCAGTTAGGGGCCCTACAAGGGTCAATCAATGGTTTCTCTGTAGGTCAGGCCGTAGCTTATAGCGTTATTATTTTTTGCATGAATATAGCAGCACTGTATATAAGTTTGTGTAAAAAAATTCAGATCTTCACAAACAACAGGGTCAGATTTTTGAGGTCCCTCCCATCTGGTTAATGTTTTCTGTACGAGCATACTATAAGGCCGACCAAGATGAAACTCTGTGGGTATTATCTTTGTTGTAATCCCTTATGATTCCCTTGATCTGAGCACATTACAACATTCAGGGCCGCAGCTATGGGCCTTACAAGGGCCAGTCAATGGTTTCTCTGTAGGTCACTCCGTAGCTTATAGCGTTATGATTTTTTGCATGAATATAGCAGCACTGTATATAAGTTTGTGTAAAAAAATTCAGATCTTCACAAACAACAGGGGCAGATTTTTGAGGTCCCTCCCATCTGGTCAATGTTTTCTGTACGAGCATACTTTACGGCCGACCAAGATGAAACTCTGTTGGTATTATCTTTGTTGTAATCCCTTAAAATTCCCTTGATCTGAGCACATTACAACATTCAGGGCCGCAGCTATGGGCCTTACAAGTGTTAGGGCCCCTAACTGCCTTGCAGTTAGGGGCCCTACAAGGGTCAATCAATGGTTTCTCTGTAGGTCAGGCCGTAGCTTATAGCGTTATTATTTTTTGCATGAATATAGCAGCACTGTATATAAGTTTGTGTAAAAAAATTCAGATCTTCACAAACAACAGGGGCAGATTTTTGAGGTCCCTCCCATCTGGTCAATGTTTTCTGTACGAGCATACCATACGGCAGACCAAGATGAAACTTTCTGGGTATTATCTTTGTGGTAATCCCTTATGATTCCCTTGATCTGAGCACATTAGAATATTCAGGGCCGCAGTTAGGGGCCCTACAAGGGTCAATCAATGGTTTCTCTGTAGGTCAGGCCGTAGCTTATAGCGTTATTATTTTTTGCATGAATATAGCAGCACTGTATATAAGTTTGTGTAAAAAAATTCAGATCTTCACAAACAACAGGGTCAGATTTTTGAGGTCCCTCCCATCTGGTTAATGTTTTCTGTACGAGCATACTATAAGGCCGACCAAGATGAAACTCTGTGGGTATTATCTTTGTTGTAATCCCTTATGATTCCCTTGATCTGAGCACATTACAACATTCAGGGCCGCAGCTATGGGCCTTACAAGGGCCAGTCAATGGTTTCTCTGTAGGTCACTCCGTAGCTTATAGCGTTATGATTTTTTGCATGAATATAGCAGCACTGTATATAAGTTTGTGTAAAAAAATTCAGATCTTCACAAACAACAGGGGCAGATTTTTGAGGTCCCTCCCATCTGGTCAATGTTTTCAGTACGAGCATACTTTACGGCCGACCAAGATGAAACTTTCTGGGTATTATCTTTGTGGTAATCCCTCTGTAGGTCAGGTCTTTAACTTTCAGAGATTTACCAATCAGGGGGAGAGATATGAGATCGCTCCCATCCGGTCAATGTTTTCTATCAATTTACAATGATACAACTCTTGGCTACAAGGGTTAAGTAGGGGAAGTGAAGATGTAAACAATACAAATATATAGAAATAACAGAGTAGCATCATATACATAACATTCGAGTCAACGTTTTTCGAAAGAAATTTTATACGAAAAACCCGGACCCATGTATTCCTTATGGCGGGTCAAAGTTTTTCAATCGAGTCAATCTTTTCTGTCGGGTCCGGGTTTTAGTATCGCCCTTTTATTCTCTTTAAAAAAATCATTGTGACGTGTTTCATAGGTAACACCTTTCTCATTGGGAGGGGAACAATAAAATTGAACACCAAATAAAAAACTTACTTCCTATTTAGTTGTTTTCAAACACCAGTTCAAACACTTGGACTAACTTTTTATTATGATTGAATGTTATTACTTTTATATTTATCAGATATCACTATAACAACTGTTACCGTTATTATTATTTTTATTATTATTCAACACATTATTAGATATAAATGGACATTATATATGTACCTACAATACAAATAGTTATTTTAACAAAAATGGAAACAATATATACAATAAAAATGAAAATGAATAGAAAAATATATAGAAACATATGTCCTATCTTATTGCAAATAGCAATCTCTTCCACCCAGCCGTTGAGTCATCAGGGGTGGAATTTTAAGATTTTTAGGTGAATTTGGTAGTGCTAGCTAAATGGTTAAGGCATTCGACAAATTTCTTATTGTTGACTCCGCTTAACCATTTGATAAACCCGATTACGAAATACTTTTCTAAAAAAGTCGAAAGAATAGTCACCATTAGTGGACTTTGGCAGCTTTTCAATTCAATTCAATTTGAGTGTTTCAATCTTTTCAATTCAATTCAATTTGAGTGTTTCAATTTAAGTGTTCAATCGTTTCAATTCAATTCAATCAGTACCAATCAGTAGTAGGCTTAGGCAGCTTTTATGAATAAAATGCATTTTGTCTCTTTAAAATCTTCCGGTAGCTCAGTGGTAAACTGCCGTGCGCTCAGATGTAATAAACTTGATCAGGAAATCTAATGACAGTGATTCTGATCGCCAAAATTAATAGTATACAAAGCAGTATACTAAGGGTTGGGTGGAAGAGATTGCCATAGGGAATAACCCCGCCCTTTAGTTAGGACATATGTATACAGGGTGTCCCACCAAACTTGAACACCTCAAATTACTCGGCCCCTGAAAGAGTTTTTGAAAAATAAAAAAATCTAGGGTACATGTGCTAATTATGCGGTTTCAGTTATGAATTTTTTTTTTTATACAGGGTGGTTCAAAAGTCAGAAATTGAGGTGTCAACTTTCGATTTTTAAATAGATTGACCTGAATTTTATTTGATAATTTTACTTCTAAATGATTCCTGAGTACTTTTTTAAACAAAAATATTACATACAGGGTGGTTTTTTTTCGACCAATTTTTTTTCTAAATCTTGAATAACTCAAGTTCGGTTAATTTTTTTGATAACAAGAAGAGAATGTGTTTATGTAATGAATACACGCAATTTCAATTGGCATCAAAAAAAATTATACAGGGTGGTTCACAAGTGAAATAATGACTTGATTTTTTTTAAAACCGAGTTTTTTTAATTTTTTATTTAGGATTAATAATTCTCGTCTAATTTTACACATTTTTCGTTAGTCATATCGAAAAACAAAACTAAATTGTTGTACAGGGTGAGACATAATTTTTTTGTAACACCCTGTATATGGGCAGTCAAAGAGACGCAAAATTAAATATAAAGACTAAATATGCAAGAAAAACTTTGATTTTTAATTAAACTAAAAAGTTATGGTGTTTTAACTAATATTGTCGCATGGACCACCCTGTAGATATTTTCTTAAAACATCATATGGGTAGTCGAAACTGTCTAAAATTGAACGAGGAGTCCAAATCTGAAAGAAAAGAAATGAATTCAAAGAGCCATGCTCAATTTTGTGTCTACACCTACCTACTTTTTATTTCAAGTTTTAAAATCATTCAGTGTGGACACCAAATTGAAAATGGCTTCAAATTCGTGTTTTTTTACTTGTTTTTCCCACATGATTCGAAGTTTTCGTTGAATTTTATACAACTTAGAGCAGCGGTCGGCAACCTTTTGAACTACGCGGACCCCTTGCTTATCTCAAAAAAATTTAAGGGACCCCCACATTACAAAGTTAGACATAGAGAGTTAGGGGAAAGTAAGGTACTTCAGACTATTTATGATTTGAGTTCATGAGCTATTTTTCTTCTTCTTTTTTAAATCCTGAAATGGCTTCGCGGACCCCCAATTTAGCTCTCGCGGACCCCGGGGGTCCGCGGACCCAGGTTGCCGACCGCTGACTTAGAGTACCTACATCATAGTTTAAGAAAATATCTACAGGGTGGTCCATGCCACAACATTAGTTAAAAAACCATAACTTTTTAGTTTAATTAAAAATCAAAGTTTTTCTTGCATATTTAGTCTTTATATTTAATTTTTGCGTCTCTTTGACTGCCCATATAAAATTATGTCTCACCCTGTACAACACTTTAGTTTTGTTTTTCGATATGACTAACGAAAAATGTGTAAAATTAGACGAAAATTATTAATCCTAAATAAAAAATTAAAAAAACTCGGTTTTAAAAAAAATCAAGTCATTATTTCACTTGTGAACCACCCTGTATAAATTTTTTTGATGCCAATTGAAAGTGCGTGTATTCATTACATAAACACATTCTCTTCTTGGTATCGAAAAAATTAACCGAACTTGAGTTATTCAAGATTTAGAAAAAAAATTGGTCGAAAAAAAACCACCTGTATGTAATATTTTTGTTTAAAAAAGTACTCAAGAATCATTTAGAAGTAAAATTATTAAATAAAATGCAGGTCGATCCTTTTAAAAATCGAAAGTTGACACCTCAATTTCTGACTTTTGAACCACCCTGTATAAAAAAAAATTCATAACTGAAACCGCATAATTAGCACATGTACCCTAAAAAAAATTATTTTAAAAAAACTCTTTCAGGGCCGATAATTTGAGGTGTCCAAGTTGGTGGGACAC